>JBBPDH010000144.1:1874527-1890285 GCA_037974565.1 Clupeocharax schoutedeni
ACTGTGTGTCTTAACCAACAGAGACATTCCTCTGAAACTGGTCAGGTTCAGGGACTGGACTGGAAATGAGAGGCTCTTCAGGAAGCCTGGAGAACTGTTCCTCGAGAAAACAATAGAAAAGTAGAACACTGCATTTCAAAAGTTATATAACTGCAAAAGAGAGAAACTGTGCCTCTCTGCTTCGGCTGCTGAGAGTAATTACCCAGCACTTTCCAACTGTCTCTAACTTTGCTTATTAAAGAATAGCATTAATGTGACAGCTGCATTTCTTTTTACAATGAGACGAATTTTTTCTCGACGGAGAAGCGAAGGGAGGATTATTTACCCGAAGTAGTTCAGAAAGCCTTTGAAGGTCTGGCCCTGTGTTAGTCCTGATTTCTCTGTTGTTGTTTGCGGTGCAGACGGGACGCTGGACTCGCTGCATCTTTCAGGCTTTTGAAAACTTCCACCACTCGCCTCTTCCCAGCTCCACCTCCGCAGCGCTCTCTCATTAAATCGGAACCTCTGGAATGTATGGGTGTCATTATTTAGAGACGTGAGGCTTTTTCCTATCTGTGAACCGTGAGAAGCAGGTAGTCTCCCGTCGGAAACGCGTCCTGCAGCCGAGGAAGGTAGAAATACTGACCAAGGTCAACATCTGATCTCACTGCCGCCCAGAACACAGAACTCCACAAAGAGACACGGGCGATTAAAGGAACAGAACCTGAGGAGATGCTGAAGACTTTTGAAATGAGGGGTAAAAAGTTTTGAGAGATGATCAGTAACTTTAAATTTTACAGCCCAGTGTATCATAATGTAATATTCCAGATGCAAACCAGGTCCAAGAGGATTTTAAAAGATTATTTTTCTTTTTTAGGTAACAATTTTTTATAAGATTTTTAATACTTTTTATATCTATCTATATCTATCTGTCTGTCCCTTTCCCACTCCCCCTCCCACTCCCACTCTCTCCCTCCCCCTCTCTCGCTCCCTCTCTCTCTCCCTCTCCCTTTCTCCCCCCCTCTCCTCTCCTCTCACCTTTCACTAAAGTGTCTGTTTATTTTCTTCCTCTGTGAAGGTGAATGGTAGAAACCTGCTGTCGGTGGATTATGACCGAACACTGCGTACAGAGAGGATTTATGACGACCACCGGAAGTTCCTGCTGAAGATCGTGTATGACGCGGCGGGTCACCCCACGCTTTGGGATCCGAGCAGTAAACTGATGTCGGTTAATCTGACGTACGCCAGCAACGGCCAGGTGACCAGCATCCAGCGCGGCCCGACGGTGGAGAGGGTAGAGTACGACAGCCAGGGCCGCATTGTTTCCAGAACGTTCGCAGACGGGAAAACCTGGAGCTACACCTACCTGGACAAGGTGAGGGGTGTGTCGCGAGGGGGGGCACAAACAGACCCTCAGACAAAGATCCTCTGGGGACGAGAACACAGGTTCAGTTCCAGGTTCCTCCAACCGTTATTTCGATTCATGAGCTTCTGATTCAATTAAATGAAGGACTGATCGAGTCAAACCGGGTTTCTGATGAAGCTACAGGTAACCTTTAGCTTCCACGAAAACAACAGACACAAAGTAAACAGTCATTACTATATTAATCATATCCATGGATTTAACTTAAATATGTATGTTTTATATGTATATAGAAAAACAGTTATTTTAAATTATAACACTAGAAACGCCAACATTCTAGTCCCCCTAGAACTGCCAAGGGGGTTCATTTTGACCCCCCCACCTGCAATAGCATCAGCGATGCTAAGATGTCGTTTGTAGAAGCCGTGAAGTGGCTCATTATAGCTTTCTTTGTTAAATAATACAGATTCGACAAAATAAGTGTTTAAATAAGGGTCCATGTCTTAAATTTCACAGTATTTTAATCGATGGTGCAGCATCAAAGTCGGATGACGTCACAAGCATCACGTTGCGAAGCAACCAGGAGTGGCGGGAGGGGCTGTATACGGGGATCTAAATGAGGGGTAAAAATGACTGCAGCGGTTCTGGATATAAGTGGTCATTTAATTTTCTTTTTATCACACTCTTACTGAAATCCACTAAATGATTAATAATAAAGCATTTTAGGAAAAGTCATGAACTTAAATGTCAGGGTTTTCTTTTAACAGAACTACAAGCATTTGAATACACCAGGGGGGTAAAAATGAACCCCTTGGCGGTTCTAGAGTTATTAAAAACAAAAATCGTGCAAAATGTGCAAGTAAGAGAATAGAGAATTCCGCCTCATTGTGCAAAACTTCTTGCCAAGGTTCAGGCCAGGTCGGATGGGGCAGAGGAGCCGCTGTCATTTGCAGTCAGCAGAGCTCATCTAAGCTTTGACTTAAGCTCTAGGTGACCACTGTGCCCAGGAGCCTGCTGGAGATTTAGTGGAGGCGCCGACTTCTCCGTGCGCCTTAGTGGACTTGGAGGACACACTAATATTATTGTGTCAGCATTAAAAACAACACTTTTCTTCTCTCAAGAAAGAAAAAAAATTTATAGAGAACACAGAGAATACATTTTACAGGGCAAAGGCCTAGAAGAACCGGGGGTGTGTGAATTTTCCTTTGAATTATTGAGGATTTGTGGATGTGGTGTTTGCTGAGGAGAGCAGAGAGGAGGAATAAAAGCCTGTTTTTGTGTTTGAGGGTAGCATGGTGGAGTGCAGTAAAGAAAGACTTACGGAGCCAGAAATGAGTCACAGGGGAAAAGTCCGGGTTTGAGCTCTGGAAGGCCAAGAGAAGGCAGGAGAAGAGGTTGGGGATGAGGGGGTGGGAGAGTTTACATTTGTGAAAACCTTTCACCCCCCCCCCCACACTTCAACTAATAGAGACACAGATGCAGATTTCCTTTTATTTTACCCGTATTTGTTTAATCTGCCCTACCTGCTTTATTACAGGTATGCTTTAGTTCCAGAATGTCCTGAGAGCTCGTATGTCGTGACCTTCAAGTCCACAGAATTGATTGTTTGAAGGCGTGAGCCGCAAAGCCGCTAAAATTTTTACGTGACCGGCTCTGATTGTGAAGCAACTTCGGTCGGGCTAATCGATAAATAGAGCGGTCAGCCAGCAAATTCAGAACTTAAGTCTGAAAAAGAAAAGTCAGAGGAAGAAAACATTCCTTCCTCCGAATGCAGCTCAGGTAGGGCTCCTCCGAGACGGCTCAGAGACGCGTTCAAGATGAAAAGTTTTTGAGGGAAGTCTAACAGAGCCGCTACATGAGCGCATAAATTAAATATGCATGCCTCGCCAGCCTCCCCGTCGTCTGCCACGCGAGCAGGTAGCATGTCCAGAGAGGCACATATCAATGTAGGGAACATATGCCACCCACTGTGCCTGGGGAGTCTGAGTAATGTCTGTCCAAGGATGGATGACAAGTCTCTTCTCAGAGATGCTTCAGAGACTAGCCTTCTCCGCCTTTGCGCCACTCCCAAAGGACTTCAGTTGTTTTCTTTTTTACCGTGCGAGGATGAGAAAGAAGAGACAAAGAGTGGAAGGAGGGGATTATATTCGAGAAAAAGGGAAGATGAATGATGTAGCAGGTTCCTCTGCAGCTTTCCTGTGGCACAGCTTTAGATGGTGAGGGCACCGGGCCTGTGTAGTCGGGCCCTACAGCTAGACTCACTTATTTATCAGCCTGGTTTATGCCGTCCATCAAAATTCCCGCAAACAGGCCCGGAATAAACATGAGACCTCTCTCGGTCGCAGAGCGTGGCCGACTTGCTGAGTAGGTGTTTTTCCTGGATATGGTGGAGCATACATTAGGAGGGTATTAAAGATATGGCAGTGGTAGTGAACAAAGAAAAGAGTGACTTTATTTATTAATTTTTCACCCATTTATTTATCAACCGCAGGAGCAATGAGTTCATCCGCTGCGGGATGTTGAGAGCGTTATTACCCGCTGGATCGCTAAGTGATCGTGACTTCCACTGAACCCTGCCTTATGAGATAAATACAGGGGCTTCACGAGGCGAAAGGCTTGTAATTTCAGGACACTTTAGAATTATGCATCCAAGCATATCAAACAGGGCTGCGTTTAGAAAACGGGAGGTCGAGGAGAACTCAAATTAGCAAATCCGAGCCAAAATCGAATGTTAATACCTGCTTTTGCACTCCATTAGCATTTAAAAAATTCATTAGGCTCAAGAGTAATTAATTGTTTGCCTCCCCTTCCCTCCCTGCCCCCCCTCTCCCATCCTTTTCTCTCAATTTCCAGTCCATGGTGCTCCTGCTCCACAGCCAGCGGCAGTACATCTTTGACTACGACTTGCAAGACCGTCTGTCCGCCATTACCATGCCGAGCGTGGCACGCCATACCATGGAGACCATCCGTTCTATTGGCTACTACAGAAACATCTACCATCCACCAGAGAGCAACGCCTCAGTCACTGTGGACCACAGTGAGGACGGGCAACTCCTCCGGGTGGCGCACTTGGGCACAGGCCGGCGCGTCCTCTACAAGTACCGAAGGCAGAACAAGCTGTCGGAAATCCTCTATGACAGCACTCGCGTCAGCTTCACTTACGATGAGACCGCCGGTGTCCTGAAGACCGTGAACCTGCAGAGCGAGGGATTCATCTGCTCCATTCGCTACCGGCAGATCGGCCCTCTAGTGGACAGACAGATATTCCGCTTCAGTGAAGATGGCATGGTCAATGCCCGCTTCGACTATTCTTATGACAACAGTTTCCGTGTAACCAGCATGCAAGGGGTCATCAATGAGACCCCACTACCTATTGACCTGTACCAGTTTGATGACATTTCAGGAAAAGTGGAGCAGTTTGGCAAGTTTGGGGTCATCTATTACGACATTAATCAGATCATCTCCACAGCGGTCATGACCTACACCAAGCATTTCGACATCCACGGAAGGATCAAGGAGATACAGTATGAGATCTTTCGATCCCTCATGTACTGGATCACCATCCAGTATGACAACATGGGCCGAGTCACCAAACGAGAGATCAAGATCGGGCCTTTCGCCAACACCACCAAATACGGGTATGAATATGATGTGGATGGCCAGTTACAAACGGTCTACCTGAATGAAAAGATGATGTGGCGCTACAGCTATGATTTGAATGGCAACCTGCACTTGCTGAACCCTGGCAACAGTGCTCGGTTAACCCCACTACGTTACGACCTGAGGGACCGCATCACTCGGCTCGGGGATGTCCAGTATCGAATGGATGAGGATGGCTTTCTGCGGCAGAGAGGTGCTGAAATCTTCGAGTACAATTCCAAAGGCCTGTTGGTGCGAGTCCATAGCAAAGCTAGTGGATGGACCATCCAGTACCGCTACGATGGGTTGGGTAGACGTCTGGCCTCTAGAAACAGCCTAGGCCAGCACTTACAGTTCTTCTATGCCGATCTGAACTACCCCACCCGTATCACTCATGTCTACAACCATTCCAGCTCGGAGATCACCTCGCTCTACTATGATCTCCAAGGCCACCTGTTTGCAATGGAAATCAGCAGTGGAGAAGAGTTCTACATTGCCTGTGACAATACTGGAACGCCACTGGCAGTCTTCAGCAGTAACGGGCTACTCCTGAAACAGGTGCAATACACAGCCTATGGGGAGATCTACTTCGACTCAAATCCTGACTTCCAGTTGGTGATTGGCTTCCATGGGGGATTGTACGACCCGCTGACACGGCTGCTGCACTTCGGGGAAAGAGATTATGACATCCCAGCTGGCCGTTGGACCACACCAGACATCAGCACCTGGACCAGAGTGGGAAAGGACCCTGCTCCCTTCAACCTGTACATGTTCCGCAATAATAACCCTGTTAGCAAAGTGCATGATGTCAAAGAGTATGTCACAGGTAAGGGCAAATATGAAACTCTTATGTCTTGTCCCTCTGACAAGCTCTGACAGTGATGGTGGAAAACTTGGCATGCCAAATGAATGAAATTTATTACTAAAAACAACATTGTGTGGTACTTAATATGCATCAAATGTCTGTCCTTAGATGTAAACATCTGGCTGGTAACATTTGGCTTCCACCTTCACAATGCCATCCCAGGATTTCCCATTCCCAAATTTGACCTGACCCAACCCTCACTGGAGATGAGGAAGAGCCAGCTGTGGGATGACCTTCCGGTACGTGAAAACCCGACATAAGCCCTTGAAGAGTCATGACACTACAGGGTTTTTGACTTTTTGTAAACTAATCCTCTCAATTCCACTCATGAGATCATTATCTAGCCCTTCGGTAGCCGAAAAAGCTGTTAGAGCAGAAAAAATGCATTAAGGTAAAAAATGCAAAAGGCATTCTAGCACTTGAATTTGATACCCCTGATTTATGCATTTCTTCTTGCCTACAAAGCTGCCTGTCTTCAAAAGTGTAACTTTGTGTATCTACAATAGTCACATCAATATTAAAATGTCTGTTTTGCAAGCAGTGACAGTGGCAATTATCTCAAGCTGAATCATCTCACTTTCCCTGAAATAAGGTCACCATCCATAAACATTTGATGTGCAAATGAGTGCCTTTTTTGAGTTAATTACGCTGCCATGGCGGTCACATCTCCCTGTGAAATTAGCCAGCCAAGCCTCAGTTAGGAATTCCAAACAGCCTATTTGTAAATAAGCGTTTTGTTTTGATACCTTTGGTTGTTGTTTTCTTTGTTGTGTTTTTTTGCAGTATCACGCATAGTCCCTGTGATCATCTTTTCTTGTTATAAAAGTATGATCAAAAATGGTCTTGCCTAAGCCACTGTTTTAGCATCCATATAATGTGCTTCGAAAGTAGGACACGGCTGTATGGGGAAATTATGACAAAAAAACCTGCTGCCACTCTTTGGCAGCTTCCTCTGCTAATATTTTCTCTCCGTGTCCCCCTGCAGTCCATCTCAGGTGTCCAGCAAGAAGTGACCCGTCAATCCAAGGCGTTCCTGTCCTTTGAGAGGATGCCAGAGATCCAGCTCAGCCGGCGGCGCTCGACACGGGACAAACCCTGGCTGTGGTTCGCCACTGTCAAGTCTTTGATTGGCAAAGGCGTGATGCTTGCCATCACCAGCAAGGGACAGGTGGCCACCAATGCTCTGAACATCGCTAATGAGGACTGCATCAAAGTGGCGGCGGTGCTCAACAATGCCTTCTACCTAGAGGACCTGCACTTCACCATCGAGGGCCGCGATACACACTACTTCATTAAAACAAGCTTGCCCGAGAGTGACCTGGGGGCACTGCGGCTCACTAGTGGCCGCAAGAGCCTGGAGAATGGTGTCAATGTGACCGTCTCCCAGTCCACCACTGTGGTGAACGGACGCACAAGACGTTTTGCGGACGTGGAACTGCAGTACGGCTCACTAGCGCTCCACGTGCGTTATGGTATGACACTAGACGAGGAAAAGGCGCGTGTTCTTGAGCAAGCCAGGCAGAGGGCGCTAGCGAGTGCTTGGGCTCGGGAACAGCAGAGGGTGCGTGACGGAGAGGAAGGAGTTCGACTCTGGACTGAAGGCGAGAAACGGCAGCTCCTGAGCTCCGGGAAAGTCCTGGGCTACGACGGCTACTACGTACTTTCTGTGGAGCAATACCCGGAGCTAGCCGACAGCGCTAACAACATCCAGTTCCTGAGGCAGAGTGAAATCGGGAAAAGGTAACAGACTGCACCATCCCAGCGGCCTCACGACACACTACTGCCCCTCCATCCCCCCCTATATACTCGCTAAAAGCCCCCCTACATGCCCCAATCCGCAAACCGCGAGGGGCAGGGCTGGAGAAACTGTGCCTAGTTGCCTCTTTCTCAGTTACCATGTAGAAAAGACCTGAGACAACCCCCTCCTTTTGTCACGGGCTACACCAGACACGCCCCTTAACATTTTCTTCACACTGCAGACAGATTTCCAAAAAGAGTGAGGACTCTTACATTTGGACAGAAATGAATTGAAAAAAAACTGTTCTGGATCTTTTTTTGTGCTTTTTTTGTATTGAAAACCTTAAAGGTGGTATACTTAATGGATTTTAAAAAGGGAAAAAAAGGAAGAAAAATGTGTTTACATGCGCAAAAACCACTGCACTCGGGTGGGACTACCGTACGGAGCCTCTGGGTCGTCGCTGGCCATGGGCTGAGCTTCACAAACGCCGAAAAGCTCTTCGTGCTACCAGTAAACCGTTTTTGTGGACTGTTTGGGACAGAGATGTACAGCCGTGAGTGAACTGACCACGACCCTTTTCCTGCTTCGCTTTCTTAAAGGAACAGTTACGATTCAAATATCCAAGTCAAGTCTGAGTGTTCAGTGTCATTGCGGAATCAGCTCAAGCGGCGGTGGACGTAGAGTAGTGAGCAAAACAAAACTAAACCTATATATCATATCTGACCAGTCTTTTGATGAGAGATGTGAGAGTATCTTTACGGAATTTTTTTTTTTTTAACTAAAAAGGAAAAAAAATCACATTTATCCGTACATCAATATTAGTCTCAGAGAAAGTAATTTATGTACAATGTTTATACATAAAAAATAAAACCTTAAAAATATTGAGACTTTTTTTTCGTCTTGTCATGCATTACTGTTTACACTTCATGAATTTTAATATTTGATCTTATCAGAATTTATGGTAATGCTAATGGAAATAAAATCAGCTGTACTGTCTCATTAACGTCCGCTTTGAAACATCTTTGGGGTTTTTTGGTACAGTTTTGCACTGTTTCCCATTTTTTTTTTTCAGCCATGACTGTTGGTTAGTTTCTGCTTGTTCACTGTAATCAATATTACATTTGAGGTGAAGGCTCTCCGGTAAACATGGGCTTTAGGCGTTATTTAGGAACACAGCAGAGTAAAGCGAGGATTTTTTCTCGCTTTCACGTAGTTTCAGTGGAGTCGTGGTTTTGTGGAGCTCTAATCCGACCCAGCGAGGGAAACGCCTTCCTTTCTAGTTCAGACTGCAGGTGCAATACAACACATCTGCAAGGAAAACAATGAAAGATCATCAGCAGCGAATGGGTCGTTCAGCGCTGCAGTGCGTGTTTCTGTGATAAACCTGCAAAAACTTTCATTTGGCAGAACTTCTGTTGCAAGAATTTTTATTTTTCAATAATTGGTTGTACATTCTAACTGAGGAGATCTGGCAAAGGGTTTTTGGAGCAAATTTATTTAATTTTTGAAATAACTGGCAACCCATTTGAGCAGTATCAGTAAAACGACTAAACATTTGCATGTGTTTGTTGGGTCGTACACCTGGACGGACCGCCACATGGCAACATAACTTTTATTTTTGTACAGGCCTTTTAAGATTTGAGCACATACAAAACAAACTGTTATTTTTTGTTTTTGTTATTTTTTGCTTTGTTACTCAACCGCCTGACTGTATTATGATGGAGCCTATTTTTGTATCCGTATGTGAAAGAGAACGGGGGTTAAAAGGTGTGCTGTTGGGTTTTGGATCTAGTGGAGTTTTTATTTTGTGTGCTGTGTGTCGTAGCTGTTGTTGCCGCTTGCGTTGGGTCAAGCATGGTGTGTGGTCACCTCTCCCTGCCCCCCCACACGACACACTCCTCTAAACAAAGCTGCCCAATACTGTGGGCTGCTTCGAGAGTCCCTGCAGAACCTAAAAGATGAGGTGAGATAGGATCAGTACGAGCAGCAAAACAATCGCTTAAATGCTGTACAACACGTCAGGATAAAATAAAAAATAAACTATTATTAAAAATATAAACCAAATATAGCCTTAAATCCGGCCAGCAGCCTTTTTTTTCCCATATTAGGTCAGCTATTTCATAATTACAGAGATGTACTTCACACTATGGGGGACTTTTCTTCTATAAAAAATCAACCTAAAGATAATAAAGCGCATACTGAGCACCGCAGACACGACAAAGCATCCTAAAGCAGTGTGGATGCTCCACGTTTGTTGTATTTTTTTATTTTTTCCAAATTGTAATGATCGCTAGCTATCGCAACACCACTTGCAGAAGAAATAGCAAGAAATTAAGAAACATTTCAAGCAAATTCAATGAGGAAGCAGATGTTTTCTACATCCAGTAGAAGATAAGTGTGGTAGTTTACATTATATAACAAAAAAACCTTTGGACTGATTGAATATAATAGCCCTCCTTTCTTTAGTGTCTCTTTTTGGCTTTGTCAGCGCCACCTGCTGTTAGTTGGAAGTACTGCATATAAATCTACTGTTAATTTAAGGTTCAGTTTATCAATTTGAACCCGTTAATGGAACACTTCATCCCTATCGCCTTTTTGGTACCTTTGTTTTGAGGAGTGTGATTCGAACCGCCCAACCACGGCGACCCCACAACCCTCATATATTAACGGAGGGTAAACTATTAGTGTATTATGAGTTTTAACAACAGTTCAGGCCATAACAGCCCTGGAAATGAGCACAGATAAACACGACCAGACACTTAAAGGGGCCAAAGTGGGTCTACAGTGCCATAAAAGACACATTTTTGTAAACATGACATGTGAGGGTGAAGCAAAATGTCATGCAAAAGTCTGGGCCTGCGGTCGAATGTTTTGTTGACTGTAAGTTAGGGCGCACTCTACAGGGGACAAATACTGCTGTCGGCTCACAAATAATGAAAACTTAACATCCAGCTTCTTTTTTTACCTAATGATAAAGAAAGAAATAAAATAACGTTTTGTTCAGACAATACAGGAATATTCTAGTGCACAACACCATTTACACAAGTTAACTTTCATTTCATCGTGTTAATAGTTTTCGGTAGTTTCTATGCTATACCAGATGCATTTGGAACCAAACTGATTTGTTGAACAGGCCACATATTGTTTGTTACGTTCTTCTAATAAGTTCTAAATTTAGCAAATAGGCAAAGTGTGCATTAAAATATAAAGTTGACTCAAAAAACCTGGTCCTGGAGTTTTAAGGCAGTGACTACACATTAGTGGAGGTTCCGTAATGGACCCAGGTGTGAAGCCCAGCTGAGGGTGATGTTTCTACAACAAAACATAATTTGGCCAAAGAGGTCCAGACTTTTGCATGAAACAGATTTTTTAGGCTCTGTTTTTGAGAGTGCAAGGCCGCGAGGTCGTGTCTCAGCAGCGGAGAGGTAGAAAGGGTTTTGCTTTTCCACTGTTTGCATGAATTCGCTGTAAACTGCCCGTCTGAGAGCAGTCCAGATGTCAATAAACATCTAAACATCTGTGCTTTAGAGAATGCAGGTGCTTTTGTGTTCCATAACACACTGTTTTGATGAATTATTTACTGTATTTGCTTCTATTCGACTTTTTTTAAAAAAGGGACATTTTGTGTAACTGGGTCATTTTTTCTATAAGCAATGTGTCTGGTTTTGTTCTTTTTCTGCAACTTCCCTCACGCTCTCCTCCGTCCGTAACTCTGTATCTCATGCTGGTCAGCCTGTCGTGCGATTGTCGAAGTTTAAAGAAGTCAAGGAAGTGAAAATGTGTGCTGTTCGGGTTGTTCATGCGCATTTGTTTCTTTTATGCTACAGAACAGATTTTTTTGTGAAATTTTTCTTCAGTTTGTTTTTCTACTGAAAATGCAGCAGAGCTAGAAGCTGGTGTGATTAACTGTTGATGTCTCACAGTCTCTTTCGTGAAATGACTTAGAAAGCGCTTCTGCCATCATCGACAGGTTTTTGGGGGATTTTTATTTTGATTTTAGAAGACGAAATATCTGGAGTACAGTTAAGAGCCTGGATACGCAAGGTGGACGCAGCGAGCCAAGCTGTTGCTGAGTGCAGTCGCAGTTTGTTCGATGCGAAGCGAGTGATGTACTGTAAAGGCAATAACTTTCGAAGCTAAATTTTAATCTGATTTATTGGCTTTAATAGGAGAGTTTGCAGGCGAAGGACTGTTCACACTCATTTATCACCTGCAGAAAAAAGTAGATAAGATTTCCCCCACCATGGGGGTATTCCAGAAGGCAGGTTATGCTACATAACCGGGTAAGTTCTGCACTAACTTACCCTTGAGCTTACCCGGTTATGTAGCATAACCTGCTTTCTGGAATACCCCCCAGGTCTCTTTCCACAATGAAGCATTAATAAGACTCAGAACGCAACCCAGTGTGAAGTATCCAGGCCTTTAAGTGCAATTGTAAAGTCATTTGAAAAAGGTAATTGTTGGACCCATTACGTTTTAATTTTCAACATGTTAATGCTCCACAAGAATTCAGTCATTTAAATAAAAATGTGATACTCAAAAGGTTTCTGAACTTACGTCAGACTGCTGTCTTCATTTCTCCAACAGCCAAACAGAAATACCACAACTGGTGTTGCATTGGACATAAAGAGCTAACCTTAACAACAAACTGGGACACCATAATAAAGAGCTAAACTGAACAACCACCTGGGACACCATAGCAAAGAGCTAACCTTAACAACCACCTAGGACACCATAACAAAGAGCTAACCTTAACAACCACCTAGGACACCATAACAAAGAGCTAACCTTAACAACCACCTGGGACACCATAACAAAAAGCTAACCTTAACAACCACCTGGGACACCATAACAAAAAGCTAATCTTAATCACCTGGTATACCATAGAAAAGAGCTAACCATAACAACAACCCAGGATACCATAGCAAAGAGAAAACCCTTAACAACCACCTCAGATACCATAACAAAGAGTTAACCTGAACAACAAGCCGGGATACCATAGCAAAGAGCTAACATTAACAACCACCTAGGACACCATAACAAAAAGCTAACCTGAACAACCACCTGGGACACCATAACAAAGAGCTAACCTTAACAACAACAACACAGGATACCATAGCAAAGAGCTAACCCTTAAAAACCACCTGGGATACCATAACAAAGAATTAATTATAACAACCCAGGACACCATAGCAAAGAGCTAACCATAACAACCACCTGGTATACCATCCAAAGAGCTAACCTTAACAACCACCTGGGACACCATAACAAAGGGCTAACCTTAACAACCACCTAGGACACCATAACAAAAAGCTAACCTTAATAACCACCTGGGACACCATAACAAAGGGCTAACCATAACAACAGACCACCTTATCACCTGGACCGAATGGTGTGTATAAGATTCAAATCAATGGCCCGACTGTCCCTTTAAATGTCTAGTAAACACTTCTCTATTTTACACCTCAACCTTACAAAATAGGTTTGCAAGTTGCTGTTTAAACATCATCTCTTCATTTTCATGCCTCCCTTTGTGCTTCAAGTGGCAAAAGGGGGAACGTTCCTTAGGTTCTTCAGGTTTAACGAAGCAGAAACGCCACTAAAGCTCTAATGAAGTACACACCAAGCTGCCTGCAACACTCTGGGTCCATTTATCACAGCACTGACTTGAGAATGATGTTGCGGAGCGAGTGTGTGTGGTGTGGGTGTGTGTGTGTGTTCTGTCTGTGACTGTTCCTCTGAGGTCCTAACACGGTCTGAGAGTTTAAGACAAACGACCGTGTCTTCCATTCCTGTGCGACCAATCAAAAATACCTGACCGGCTGAAGTGTGTAGGCCTCTTCCCTCAGTCACGGCCCACCGGTCCTCTCTCACGCTCCAAACAGCCATCCATCAGCCAGAGGCTTCAACACACACACACACACACACACACACAAATCCCAAAGAAACTAGCTTTCATCATTAGGTCAGCGCACACACCTCCTATAGCGCCATACATCACACACTCCTCCAGCGTTCCTTCACTGTGTGGTACAGATGAAAATGTGTAAAACTCATTTCTGCAGTCTAAAATAAGACAAAGTTAAAGGACTAGTTCGGCAAAAAACAAACACGCAATTTTCCCACCGATCCCAGATCTTTGGAGTCCAGCGGAGGCACTTCTGGAGTCCAGATTTCACCTCTTTAGTGCAGAACTGGCTAATACCACTAAAAGTCAATAGTCACCCAAGACTTCTCAGGAACCTCAAACCTCATCCAGCAACCCTTTAAGGTGGACCAGGCTTGTGTTTGTGGTTTAGGACACAGTGTGACTTACTGAGAGCTGTAAAAGTGAACATTACACAACTGCTTGTATCTGAGGTTCCCAACCACCGGGGCCCCAACCATTTGGTACCAGGCTGCACAAAAATACATTATTGATTTAAATTTTATTGATAGAGTCTAAAAGATCTTTTATTTAAAAAGAACAAAACGTTTTGCCAACAAGCTAGCTAAAATGAGTTAAAAAAATAAAAACAAATGCACTTTGTTTTTAGTCTAAACCGGTCCTTGAAAACATTGTTTTACATGAAACTGGTCCACGGCGCAAAAAAGGTTGAGGGGGGAGGGAGGGGGGTAGGCTGGACCCTTGGTTCTCAGCCTTTTCAACATTAAGGCCAAACCGTCTATCACAGCATGTCACCAAGGTCCACTCGGCGACATTGGATGATATTAAATAACCAAACATGGACCAATGGCCTGTCTCAGTTTAAGATTCTCAGCCCAGTCGAAAGCCTTCACAATCAGTGGTTTAGATGACACCGGGGCTGTTGTTCACAAAGCAGGACTGAACTGGGATCAGATTCCTCTGTACCCGGTTTTGGTTGGGTTTTCGAAGGTGACCTATTAACAACTGTGTAAACTGTCTAACAACCACCTGGAACACCACAGCAATCACTAACCCTAGCAACCACCTAAAAACACACCAGCAACAATCTAGCAACTGCTTCACAGCTACCTGGCAACACCCTAACAACCGGATTGCCAAGCCAACGTTTATTCACGAACTTTTACAATCTTCTACTTTTGGTGTTTCTGAGATTTAAGTGTCTTTTAAAGGTACATTTTTTAAACGTTTATGATTAATTTATAACAAAGAATGAGGGGCAGCATTAAGTTTTGATAAATATTGAAGTTATTACACCTTTAAAATCAACAAGACACCTGAACATGGTTCCAGCTGCGAGTGTCTCAGTCTTCTGCCCGAGTGCTTCATTTTACAGGCTTCCAGCAGCCAATCGTGCCGCAGAGGCGGAAAGATCCGTTCCTTCCTGCGGAATTGAGCGGTCAGGCTAATGTGGACGGAGTCCACCGCGCTGCTGCCGACGGCCCCTGCAGGTTTGAATTTTGGCTGCCATCCAGAAGGCCTTTCTCCGCCTGGGGCTCCCGCCACGGTCTCCGGAGCCGGCCGGAGGACGAGGGGAAGCTCATTAAAAGCCCAGGTCGGTGTAAATGGCTTTTCCAGAAGATTCCATTTCATCGTCTTCGCACAGCGGCATCCCCCCGCCATGACAGAACATCCATCATGTTCCATGTTTACGAGGCGAGAGGAACTGTAAAGCAGGGCCTCACGGCGGGCGGATCAGACGATATGGACCCAGGCCGTGTCCACACCTGTCCACCTGTCCCCCAGGATCTCCTCCTGGGTGGAATTACACAGCCCACAACTCCCAACAGCGAGGAAAGCAGGGCCGCAAATGTACAGTCATGAGGTTGCGCTCTATCATGTGTGTTATAGCACACAAGACAACCATAACTACACACACACTCCAATACATTGAACTGAGGTTCTGTACACTGAAATAGTTCCTTCAAGGAATAGTTTGACACTAATGACCTGGTTTCCCTGCCCTCTTCAACACGCAATCGAATAGCCATTTAAATTTCTTCTATTTGTTTTCTTGTGACCAGGTTTTATCACTTGGAACCAGACATCGGCCTCTAAAAGCTCCTCACAGAAATTTCTTCGTGTTGGAGACATCTGGTTCCGTTCACCTCCACTATATTAGTGCTGGAGGCGTCTGGTTCCATTCACCTCCACTATATTAGTGCTGGAGGCGTCTGGTTCCATTCACCTCCACTATATTAGTGTTGGAGACATCTGGTTCCATTCACCTCCACTATATTAGTGTTGG
>JBBPDH010000144.1:2051748-2062138 GCA_037974565.1 Clupeocharax schoutedeni
AGTTGTATAGATGCTCTGACTGCAGTATCTTGGTTAAATAGTTGACTCAGATTTAAGCTGTTTTTCAGGTAAGAAACCGTCGTGGAATTCTCAAGCACTGATGTACATCGCTCTGGATAAGAGCGTCAGCTAAATGCCGTAAATGTAAATGTAAATGTAAATTAACATTTCAGCAGGTTTTCTTAATAGAAATTTTTGGGAAAATTATAGAATTTTGACATTTGTATATTGTTCTAAAAGTAATCTCATTGTTAAGCAATGTTTTCAGTATAAACACATGTCATCTCTATAAAATATAAATCATTTTATCAGTGTCCCCTGATTTCAAGTCAACCCTGTTACTGACACACAAAAAAAACCCTGTAAAATAATGGCACATTCCAGAAATGACATCATTTACAAGAATTTACATAATTTACAGGAACAGGATTTCCAACATTTAAAATGCAAGTAAGTTTCTTTCTTCTATAATGTGGAATTTTGTTGTTTTATGAGATTGCTGGGGGTGGGGAGATCATACCACATAATTCCTGTTACCAATTTTTAACATATTAATTAAAATCATATTTTTTTGTATCTTGATATTTACCGTATCTATAAGGTATATCCTTTCAAATTGTAAGACATCTGCTCTTGTGACCTTAAGCTAATTCTAACTAGGGGCAAATTAGCTTGAAATCGTCAACCCTGTTACTGTCAGTCCTGTTACTTTTCCAGTGTAACAGGAGTGACATTGATTAGGTTTCACTGTACTCACACAGTTTAAAAAATATTTTGATATATTGCTAACATTTTAAAAAGTTATCTTGTGTGTATCATTGAGCTGATACCCATATTATGCAGTGTGGGTGCTTATGAGCATTTATTACAGTCTTAGTAACATTTGCTGGTATGCCTCTAAGATTTGCTAGCTAAAGATAATGTAATGTGGTTTTGATTAAATTGTTTATATTTATACTTCATGTGGCGATCCAAAGAGATACACTGCCCTATATAATATAGGACCACAATGAAAAAAAGAAAAAAATCCAACATTAAGAAATAATTCTGTTACATCAAATCATGTGTGCCACAATTATTAGCACCCATGATGTTAATACTTTGTACAACCCCCTTTTGTCAACAAAACAGCACCTAATCTTCTCCTATAATATTTCACAAGATAGGAGAATACAGAAAGAGGGATCTTCGACCATTCCTCTTTGCACAATCTCTCTAAAGCATCTAGCGATCAGCTCCTCTCTTCTTCACTCTCCTCTTCAGCTCACTTCACAGGTTTTTAATGGGGTTGGTCTGGGGACTGAGATGGCCACGTGAGGAGCTTGATTCTGTGTCTGGTGAAACATTTCTGTGTAGATTTGGCCACATGTTTAGGGTCATTATCTTGCTGAAAGACCCAGTGATAACCCATCTTCAGCTTTTGGGCAGAGACCACAAGATTCTGTCCTGGTATGTCAATGCATTCATGATGCCATGCAACCTAACAAGGTTCCCAGGGCCTCTAGAAGAGAAACAGGCCACAGCATCACCAATCCTCCCCCATACTTTACAGTGGGCATGAGGTGCTTTTCTACATACTCATCTTTTGTGTTCCACCAGACCCACTTAGAGTGTTTGTTGCCAAAAAGCTCTATCTTGGTCTCACCTGACCAAAGCATATGGTCCCAGTTGAAGCCCCAGTACCGTTTGCGTTTATGATTGGAACCGAGATGCCTCCCAAACAGCTTGTTGGCATGTAGATAGCACCTGATTGTTGTTTTGGAAACATTGTGACCCCAATATGCTACCATTTGTTGCAATTCTATAATAGTGAGCTTTGGAGAACTTTTTCTTTCTCTTACCATCCTCACTGTGCCTGGAGGCAAAATAAACTTGCATCCTCGTCCAGGCTTGTTTCCCACTGTTCCAGCTGTTTTAAACTTCTTAATGATTCCTCTGACAGTAGATATGGGCAGGTGCAGGCGAGTGGCTATTTTCTTGTAGCCATTGCCTGACTTGTGAAGGTCGACATACATCTGTCTTACTTGAATGGTGTGCTCCTTTGTCTTTCCCATGTTGAACAGTGAATAAGATAAATGGCCTCAGTTTCATGTCATACTTATAACCTAGGTAAACAGGAATTAAATGTCCCTAGATACTCCGATCAACTTTGTAAACTACTGTAGAAATGACAGAAATACTACAATTACATTTATTTCCTAGGAATTTTTAGGGGTGCCAATAATTGTGGAACAGGTGACTGTATGAAAAATAATTATTTCTTAGTCAGGGATTATTTAACCCTTAAAATTCACTTGAAGGTTACATTTTTCTACACTTTTCAGTGCGAGAGTATGCTTCTGCAATAAAAATTGACTTTATTTTAAGGCTTTTAACACATCTTAACCGGGGGTGCCAATAATTATGGAGGACAGTGTATATGGTTGGATCTTATAAAGTAAAATGAGAGAATTTTCACATTCATTTGTGCAGTAATTCTCCTGTTCTGTTATGAATAGCTGGTGGTTACATTCTAAGTTTTGCATCTGATTTTCCTATGGTGCTGTCTCTCTCAATGATAGGAATGTTTTAATTTTCTAATATTATGTTTGTGCAGCTGTTAGTATCTAAACTGTTACACAAAGGATATACTCTTGGCATAAGTTCTCAGATTTTTAAGCATTTACTTTTATCCTTGTTTTCAGTATGTTTTCAGTTTTAATGTGAAGTTGATACACTTAGATGATTGGTATTGCTGTTCTCAATGTTTCACTCACCTTCAGTGAGACATGTGATGTTAATGGTCTGTTGATGTGGCACGTTCACAGTGTTATTATTTCACTTATTTAATTTGATGAGTTTTTACCTCAATTGTTTTTACCTCAACTGAATTTGATATCTACTTCACGGAGACTTGTGATGTGTGAAATGTGTTTATGGTCTGGTTTTACTGAGAATCATTTAAAGTAGCATTCTTCTAAATCTCTTGTTAATGATGTATGTATAAATGCACTGATACAAGAGCTGTAAGGTGACTACAGAACATCACCCCTATCTTGTAATGTTAAAAAAAATGAAACCAAGATTCCAACTCCCTCAAAACACTACCTTTCTTAGAATTAAATGTGCTTCACTAATATAACTATGCAAATTCCATGCTAATGCAATTTAAAAGATACTGTTACTTAAAAGGTATAATAATAACAACATCAATAATAAATACAGTGATAAATTTTAAAGATACAAATATGTACAGTGTGCTGAAGAATGTGTCCCATCATCCCTTTTACTCTTGTCAGTCCTGTTAGTTCATATGTCAGTCCTGTTACTGTCATTAATTTGATAAAAAGGGCCACCCCAGTATTACCATTCCAATTAACACTGTAAAACGTTTTGCAAAAGATCTTTTATTCAATATCTCTCTCATAAAAATACTTATATCTTAAATTATATGTGGTCTACTTTTACAATTAAGATTTTCGTGGTCATCTGAAAGATGAAATTGAATGTTTAAAAATATATTCATAATCTGAAATAATGATGTACTGCTCATACATGTGTAAATTGTTACACAATTCTAATTGAAAATATTTTATATAGTAACCATTTTGTCCGTAACAGGGTTGACAGATAAATCATATCATGAAGTAAAAAGCACATCATAAAATAAAGAAATTAAATAGCCTGAGATGGCACCATAAAATGTATTGTCACTTTAGGATGTCTTCTTTCCAGAGATATTTTTTAAAAATTTAGTAAAAAATTATTTTAAAAAATGTTTTTTCAAAGTTAAAAATGTACTGATTTCATGGAATGACCCAACAATGTCTTGTCAGAAGATTTGGTATACAGTAACCCCTCAGTTTTACACGAATCAGCATTCAGTCTAACGCGGATTGTTCTGAGAACCAAACCTTATTTCCAAACTGTTAATACACTGAAAAGTTTTCAATTTCCATAAAAAGAAGAAGAAGAAGCCTGCTGCAACACATAGCATGACTGCTCCATGTCTTGTCCTCATACATTCGTGTTTTAACCCCCCACCATTTCCAACAGTTTTCTCAGTTTATTTAGTATTAGTAAGATGTGTCCTGCCTAAACTTGTAGGTAGAGAGAGTTATTTCAATGTGTCTTTTGTGTACGAGTGTTTGTTTTCGCTCGCCACATGCTGCTAATGCTAACTGTTAATGCTAATTTTTTTAAGCAATAAAGTTTTCTGACGATTATTTCTTTACCTTTACATTTTCTTTTAAATGAAATTTTAAAGGAAATTTATGTGTTCTGGAAACATTTGCTACCCTATAAAAATAGGCATTTTTTACCAAAACACAGTGCGGTTTCTTTACTATAAGCAGGTGCTCTTGGAGCGTAACCCCAGCAAAAAGTGCGGGATTACAGTATTTTGAACATCCAAGCATATTTTGAATCTCGGATTCAGGTGTTAGTCAATTATCAGTTGTAAAAGTCTTAGGATATAAGACATTAACATTAGCCTTTAGAAAGCGAGCAACCTAGATCCATGCTGAAAGCATAAAAACTGTCATCAAACAACTTCTTATATGGACGTTTCCCTAGTTTGGGTTGAGGCTCAAGGTGTCAGTCATCAGTCTGAGCATTCTGAGCTGTGTCACATAGAACCAAAGTAATTTACCAACATGTAATAATAATATAAACCACTACTAGAGAGTAGCCAAATGGTGGCAGGTCGAGTTAAAGAGCAGCAAAGACTGGTTTAATATTTTTTTATATTTGTTGAAATTTTACTAATATACTCTAAGGGTGCATAGTGTTAATCCACATGGCATGGAAAAGGGTGTCCTAGTTCTAAAAGGGGGTGTTATTTGTCATTTGTTTCATATCGGGCCCTGTCTGTGCCAAGGCTGACATGTGGTTCACTCAGAAAATGAAGTCCATGGCAGGGACTTCACTCTGAGAAAGAGAGGACATTACCCCGGCTGTGCAGTCTGTCCTCGTGAGAAATAGACCAACACGGTCCCAGCCTGATGACTCTGCCCAGCACATGGAAACCTCACTCTAGATCCAAACCAGACACACTGTATCTGTTTTAGAGACAGAGTTTTATCAGAGAACCACTCGAGGGTAAAATACTTTTACAATCTAAAGCTCTTTGGTTCTTTGCAAGCAGTCTGTAAATGTCTGAACATTTGCCAAGCTGCCCTTTTCACTTATCCCTCCTGGCAGCCACAGGTGTCTCCAGCACTGCTCTGGGCTAGAATTACACTCTGTTGAATGTTTTGGTGGGATAGAGCATCATCCAGAGCGCTTTTTATTAGTCTGGTTGTCTTGTCAGCCGCATTGTTTTGTTATGAAACTAAATCAATATCGACCGTTTTTACCCCGTTCGTTTGTGCCCCTGGTCATATTAAGCACCATTTATCTCATTGTACCATTTGAAAGACGAGATATTTGAACTTTGTCCTGCCTCTAAAACATCTTCACAGTTTTGATTACATAACCATGGCCCAAAGGGAGGAAAAGACAATAATAAACAGGAATATCAAGCTTCTACTCCCATTCCTCACACCATCCCCACTTACCATCAAACATTCTGGGAGCTCAGAGATCCTCCCTGATACCAGTAAGGAAAGATCATCTCAGGATTTCTGTTCACATTGGTGCAACCCAGCACCTCACCAGCACAGCACAGCGAGCAATCAAACACAATTCCTGATGATGTACCTGCTCAGTAAGTCAAATCTTCATTCCACGCTCATTGTGTGATTAAAGTAGAGTTTCCACTCAAATTCTGAGCCTTCTCAAGAACATCTGAGTGTGTCAGTGTGTGTGTTGGAAGGTGGGGGTGGTGTGACCGGCACAAAATGCAGCTGGGACTAGTTGTTTAGACCCCAGACCTCCAGATCTCCAGACCTAACACTACATTAATGGACTGGGCTTTGACCTGGGAAGTTCCGTAGCAGCTGCAGCCACATTCCACTCCATTTCTCGCCTAAGCAATCAAGAGGACCAAGTGGAAACCTTTCCTTGTAAAGGGGCCTGTTTTGTCACATGCGAAAACACAGTACATATTGTTAACAATGTTATATTAATTTTTAACAATGTTAAATTGGAGCTGACACTAACTGCCAATTCCCAGCAAGGACTCCAAGACATGAACAGTGATCAAACTTGATATCTTCCAACAATCAGATCAATGATTATAGAAAGCCCAGGTAACTTCAACGTGTTCATCAACGGGTCTTCCTTCTGCAGACTAGCAGACTATAAATGAAAAGCATGTATTAAAACTCTTTAGACCCAAGGTCTTATTTTTCTCCAAAAACATTACTGTGCAAAAGTCTAATGAATAACCTTGCTAAAGAAAAATATCTATTTTATATCTGTTAGGCAGTCTTATATTCGTTATACTGAGTAAATGAAATGAAAGACATGGGTACAAATGTTTTACTGTGGCTGCAAAGTGCCTAAAGACACATGGAGCCTAGATAAAGGAGCTCCAACCACTCAGCATTCAGTACCATCAGTATACTGATCACCGCCTGACCATCTGAAATCACCTGCGCCTGTTTCTTCACTGGTTCAGGACTTAACATGCTGTGCTCTGTTTGAATGATTCATATGTAGGTCACTGTGTGGCTTAACAAACAAAGAACATTCCTCTGAAACTGGTCGGATTCAGGAACTGGACTGAACATAAGTGACTATGGAGAACTACTACTCAATAAATAAGTAAGTCTGGCTCTTTGGAGACCAAATTTGAAGAAATGAGGGATGGCTCAAAAGTGCTATATGCTGACTGTTTAGAAAGCCACTTTTGTAAATTAGATGACAGAACATATAAAATATGATAGTTGCTATATAATAAGAACTGTTAAACTGGTATACAACTATTATATTATGTGACCCAAAAGAAGTTCTTCCATAGCATTGATCCATGGAACTTCTTTTTAATAGTGTTGAAAAACTCAGAATCTACATTATCACACATCTCATGTGCAAAAACGTCTCTAAACGACGAGCCTCCTTGCACTGAAAGATTCTTTAAGAAAGCACAAGTGGTTCCACTATTGCATTGCTCTAAAGAACCTTTCTGGCACCTTTATTTTTAGAGTGTATATTTTTAAAATGTATCCTCAAGTGCACATACATCACTTGTACACACACATAGTGATGAATAGCAGTCAAGAGGAGTGACTGACTCGCCTTCTCTGAACGGACCGTAGATCTATTACTCATCCAGCAGAGACCAACATGGGAGATTAATGTGCTTTACCCAGTCATGCCCCCCTGATCCCCATTCTCATTCACACCATTCCACTGAAGGTGCTTTTAGAACCAATCAGCCCTCATTGCATGACGATATGAAATGTAATTAAATGTGATTGTTCTATAAACATAATTATACATCATTTCGACACTAAAAGAGGTTATCCCACGAAATTGCAGGACAAAATTAAATCAAGCCAAAGTATGCCGGGGCCTTTATTAATTAATAAGTTTAGTGAGGAGATATTCCCCATTCAGCCCAAAAACTCCTCTAGTCACGATTTCCAAAGGCTACAGAAAAGCAAAAAGAGTTCGGTGCCCTCAGCAAAATGCAAAATTTCACAACAGTATGAGTTATTAAACTAAAAAAGACACTAATCAGCAAATTAAGGCCTTGAAACAGTTCCACTCAGGCAGTGAGAGCATCATTGTTGGACTTCTAAAGAGTGTTTTCAGCAGCCAAGACAGGACTTGTTTTTCTCGCCAGGCTGAAGCTTTAGTCTTGAACTTAACTGATGCATCAATGCTGTTTAAGTTCCCCATTAAAAACTCCATTAAGTCTAAGCTTAGGCTTAGTCTTCCTGCCTGTAAGAGATATATTAACGGACAGCAGTCAGGAAAGTGAAAGGTAAGTGAGTGAAGTGAAAGGTCTGACACCTACCCTCCTCTTTAGCCTTCCCAAACACAAGCCCATGTCCCTCGGCCTCTCGCTGCAGAGTTCCAGAACGACTTTGCTGCTTTAAACTGGGTTTAAACCTTAACCTCTGAAGCCGTTTCCATGCTGAAAGGCTAACGCGGCACCACAGAACCGTACGCAAGAATAACACAGCTAATCAGTGCTCTGTGGCTGCAGAGCGCTTGGAGGCTGCCCAATTTAGCATTAGCGTTTATCATGTGTTGTCACTGCAGACCCACACACAGCTTAACTGCAGTCAGAACAGTCTGAAGAAGAGTTCCTCTCTCCCCTTCTCTCTCTCTCTCTCTTTCTCTTTTCTCCAGCAAATCTCATTTAGAGGGAAATAGAGTTCTCTTTGTGCACTCATGAGGGACAGACGGCCAATGTGGTGAAAGAAGGGAGGAAAGAGAAAGAGAGGGAGGGAGGAAAAGAGAGAGAGAGAGAGAGAGAGAGAAAAAGAAGGTGAAAGAGAGAGAGAGGGAGGAGAGAGAGAGAGGGAGGAGGGATGGGACAGTTCTGTGGTAAGAGGGGTTGGGGGGGGCGTGTTTTGGTATTTCCTAAAGGGGGCAAAGGGACGACCAGCTGTTGCCGCCAAATATGAGTCTGCAGAAGGTCGCCATGACAACCAAAAGTGGGTGTGACTGTGTGTGTGTATGTGCATGTATGTGTGTGTGTGTGTGTGTGTGTGTTTGTGTGTATATGACTAAGGAGGGCTAAGAAGGGATATAGAGTTGGAACTAAGAGACTTTCCATCCAGGTTGGCACGGCAAGAATTTAACTCTCTCACACACACACACACACACACACACACACACACACACACACACACTTACTTTCTACAGTCATTGTGCCAAATGCCCAGCTTATTCACTGCTGTTCAAAGGTTTGGATTCAATTATATTAAGAACATTAAACTAGTTTCTCTGCAATCCAGACACGATGTTGGTAAACAAAAAAACGTGAAAGGGGTCACTGACCCCTCACGCCACTGGGGGCCTTAAGAGAGCGTCTTTAGTTCCTTTAATTTAGGACACACTGCTTTACTAAATAAACTAAGCTGAACTGCCTCGTGAATCCCTGCTACTGGCAACAGGCCAACTGAACTTTTTGGACATACATCCAGAGATAGCAGTTTGGGGTTTATGGCTCAATCGCTCTCGACTCTTTCCTGAAATATGCTGCAGCACTTCCTGTTTGGCTTTTGATTTTATCACTGAAAGATCAGATGCGCTGCCTGTTTGTCACTTTGCTAGTTTCTTTCCTACCCGTGGAACATTCAAGTCAAGGATTTTATCAAGGCCCACTACTACCAAACACACTGAAGAAAATATTTCTGACCAACTCTCTTCGGTTTTAACTGGATGTTCTTTCTGAATAGACAATATATGAACTTGTGACATTATATATTTATATGTACTGTATAAGATACTATGTGTATAAGGGAAAGTCAAAGTCAAAGTCAGTTCATCAAAAGTCTAGAATGTCTTGTAATGAGGTATTTCTGTATGTCTTAGTGTTGAAGATATTATTGAAAAGATGATTAACATCTTTTCAGTGACTAATCTAAACTTTTGAATTGTCATTATTATTGACATTAAGTGCAGGAAGACATGGTATATTGCTTTGGCTGCAGAGTCAAAAACTGAAAGACTTTCCATCCAGGTTGGCACATCAAGAATTTCACGCACACACACACACACACACACACACACACACACACACACACACACACACACTTTGATATGACTGTCCGTCTGTCTTTTAGTTAGACAGTATGTAGGCTGAGTGCTATTATGAAGTGAGTGAGTAATGTGCGTGTGTGTGTTTGTGTGTGTGTGTGTGTGTGTGTGTGTGTGTGTGTGTGTGTGTGTGTGTTTCCTTACCTCTACCACCTCAGTGCAGGCATAGGCGATGATCCCCTGCTCATGAGCATCAAGCACGGCCACCTGCACCAGAGCATTGGGCTTTCTGTCCCTGAACTCTGGCTCCAGCTCTCGACAGGCTGAGAGTGAGAGAGAGAGAGAGAGAGAGAGAGAGAGAGAGAGAGAGGGTAAGGATTGGCAGACAGAGAGTATAAGGTTAGTGAACACAGGACATGGGCAGGAAGAACACAGAGAGAGAGAGAGAGAGTGAGAGAACAGAGACTGACCGTGGCACTGTGGTTAATAGTATGTGTTGAGGAGTTGAGGGGGCAGTTTGTGTACTTCCTCAGAAACAGGAAGGCACATGACCAACTTCGAACTCAGAGACCAGCTCTCTCTCTCTCTCTCTCTCTCTCTCTCTCTTTCCATCTTTTTGTCTGTTGGTCGTTCTTTGTCTATTTCGTTCCTCTTTCTGTCTTTCTTTCTTTCTCTCTCTCTTTCTCTCTCTCCCTCTCTTTCTCTCTTGAACATTTTATTTATTTTTTTTACCATCACATCCTGCATGTGAAATAACCAGTAAAAACATGTTCATTCTTTGTCTTTCTTTCTTTCTTTCTTTCTTTCTTTC
>JBBPDH010000144.1:2085152-2095651 GCA_037974565.1 Clupeocharax schoutedeni
ACACTCAGCATATGATTATTATATGATCATTATACCAACTATCATGCAGTACAGAACTAGCTTCATCACAAACACTGAACCTGCAAGAAAACTAAACCCTGATTTGAAATCAGCAAGAAAAACTCTACAGAACCCACATTTTACAGTCATATAACTGAATATTTGCTATTCGTTAATTAAGAAAATCATTTTATTAATTTATTCATTTTTACCAGAATCTGTGAATGTGACATGGCTCTAGAGTTCTAGATGTGTATGAAGTCTCAAAACCCATCTTCTCTATATACATTTACTCTCTAGATACATTCACACTGTTATTCAAACAGCCCTAAAACACTCAAGTCCCATTCAAATGGCCTTAGGATGCTCTCCTGTGATTTATACTGTTCTTTCCCAGTCTCAAACGATTGTCTTCATTCATGCGGTCCTGGAATGTTTTCTCCTTTTTACACTATCCTAAAATATTCCACCCCTCGTTTATAATGTCTTAGACATGGAGACCTGTAGAATCTGTGCCACGGTGACCTTAAGAAGATGTTCTGATAGCTAGTGGTAGACCAACACCTAATTCTTTATGTTGGTTTTTCCTTTAAGTGTATATACATTCTCGAACAAAACCTGGGGAAGAATGGCTAACAATAAGCTGCAATAAAAATCTTAGTGACCTTATAATCACATCTAATCATTTTCTTTCTATTGTAATTTCCATTTTTGCATGTAATGAAGAAACACGAATCTAATGTGAGCTCTGTACCCCTGCTGTCAGAGTACAGCCTTTAAGCAATTATCAGGAAATGTAAAAACAGATATAAGGAAGATATTAGGATATTAGATATTAGGAAAAACAATATTAGGAAGAGTTCACCATATAAATAAAAGCCCTCAACCCAGACAGCATTTATCCATATGTAACTATCCTACTGTTTACATTGGTTCATCAGGCTTGTCTTTTATTTTTCTGAAAGAATATGAAGTCAAGTGACAACTAAATATTGTCTTTGTGTAGTAGTGGCCAGTGCTTTCTGGTCTTATTAGACATGTATGGAAGGTGTGGGGAGAGTACAATATTGGTGTTGGTGATAAAGCAAATGATCTACATCTGTACATTTCCAGGCTTGGCCAGGCTCACCACAGATTCATGCCCCAGGCCAAAACTGTCCAATGCCACCACACTCCAGTCTGAAACCCAGCTGCTCTCTATTTACCTGTCTGTCTTCAACGCTCGCTCAGACACTGATCTTGTCTCTTTTTTTTCCTTTTTCCTTGCACTCACACATATCTCATACCCTCTCCCTCAGACAGCCTTACCCCCGACGGCTGCAGGCCCCCTCATAATCTGACGGGAAGGGTTCTGGAGTGCATGAGCAGAGAGGAAATCCTTTCATTTTGTCTCCACTCCAGATCATCAAAGAGCAGCATAATGTTGAAGTGGTGGAAATGTGACGATAAGATGAGGGCTTAACCTTCTAGATGCAAGTCAGCGGTCCACTTTCACACTGCAAGAGATCCACCTAATTAACCCGACACAGCACTGCTGCTGCTATTGATTTTAACACAGGGGTCCTAGTTCTTCTCCGGAACTTACTCAAAAGAAGTCAATGCTGTGGCGTACTCTCTACTGCACTTAAGCTGTTCACAGCAATCGCTGTTTTACAACCGTGATTATTTTTACACAACAATGATCCATTCATTTCCAAGTGATGAGTGATTTCATGCTGTAAACTTCCATTACATGACATTACATTAGTTTGGCAGACACTTTAATCCAAAACAACTTACCATTCGTGGAAAAACTCAAGCTTCAGGACAGTGGAAGAGCCAGAGGTGAGTTCTAAGTGCAAAAATCTTCATGTAGGCAGTAGTGCAAGAAGATAAAAGTGCATCAGGAGAGGAGATGCTCTCTGAATTCAGGAGGTGTTTGAGAGGGATTCTGCTGCTCTGGTCACCTCTAGCAGCTCATTCCTCCAGCAGGGAACCAAGAATGAGACCAGTCTGGACTGGGTTTGCATTGTTTCTAGCGACTGCAGAGCCAGATGTTCCTCAGAGATGGAACGAGCAGGAAGCCTGAATGAAAAGTTTAAGGAAGCTGGGTGCAGACCCAGATGTCACTCTGTAGGCAAGAGCTGGTGACTTGAATTTAATCTGCTACTGCTTTGGGTCCAATGACCTTGAGGAGGCTTGATGGATGGGATGAGTATGATATAGCTAGATGTGTCTTCCTAATCATATTCATCACAAGTGGGCGAGTGCATGGCATACATAAAGAAAAGTGTGCACTCCTGAATTCTCGACCCCTAGAGTTGAGAGTATCGGATGAATAATTTTTTTTTACAGTAGGTGTTTGTGATGTCACAGTTTTGGTTCTCTTGTTTACCCCTTTTCCACTACACTGGTGCCGGTGTCAGGTGTCGGTTCTGGTGCTCAGTCCAGGCTGAACTGGAGAACCGGCCCACATTTATACTAGACAGGAGCTCAGCAGGAGTCGCATGATAATACGTGACAGGCCACGCCCACTAAACAGAAACAAACATGGCTGAACTCAGTTCCTGCTTGCTGGTTATTCTCCAAACTTTGAGGATTTATTTCAGTCCAAATGCAGCTTATTCAGCGGGTTATTGCCGTTAAAGAGATCGACATAGACAACTATTACGTGAAAGACTCCGCCCACCACTCGTGACGTCACGCGTTCTCGCTTCAAGACCAACAGAGTTTAGGCGCCGGTTCGGTGCTTGTTTGAGGGACAGGCACCGGGGTTTTTTTCTGTGGAAAAGCGCGACACTGGTTCCAAAATTGCGAACTGCCACAGGAATCAATAATAATAATAATAATACATATATAATGAATAATCACATCTAATCATTTTTTTCTATAGTAATTTCCATTTTTGCATGAAATGAAGAAACACTCATCTAAATGTGAGCTCTGTACCCTGCTGTCAGAGTGCAGCCTTTGAACAATAATCAGGAAATGTGAAAAACAGACAATATTATGAAGAGATCACCATATAAATTAGAGCCCTGACCCAGACCTGCAGACCCCAGGCAGTATATATCCATATCTAATTATGGTGTATAACTAGACAGTAACTGGAGACAATGCTGTTTTTCTAATTTGACATTTCCAAGCTCCCACACGACTGCTCCTCATTAAATATGAAAAGGAAATGGGAGTAAAACACAAATGTTGAAATGAAATTAACATTTCATCTATCAGGGAAAGTCTTCTGGACATCCCCAATGGCGAGTTGACGAGTTTAGAGGAGAACAGTGCATGACTGCAGTGTTCTTGTGATGGTTATGTGCCTAGAAATGCCTTCCAAGCGCAACTGGAAGCTGACAATTTGTGGCTCACAAAAAATCTTTAAAAAGTGCCAAAAAGCTCAAAAAGAAAAAATTGAGTTTTCAACTTCAGCTGTAAATGCTGGATATGATCTGATCCATACACCAAAAGAGTGTAACCAGCTGAATTAAACATGAGGTCAGCCCAGCGTGTCTCGAGCAGAGCTTCTGCAGCCCTTTTATAAGCTCATCACAAAGAAGCCTCGGGCCTCTAATTGTCCTATAAGCAACAACGCAGAAATCAAAAAGCCTTTGAAGATAAAGCAAAGTCATTATGTGAACAGCATAGAACAAATCATTATCAGAGAAAGTCATACAGTTGCAAGTCCTCGACAAGAGGGCAAGCGAGGGTGAGAAAATAAAGATAAGTCACGCTTTTTCCACCTCCCTTGCTCTCTCTCTCTCTCTCTTTTTCTCTCACTCTCTCTCTCTTTCTCTCTCTCATCTTCTCCCTCTCTCCCATTCTCCTCTCACTCACTCTCTCTCTCTCTCTCTCATCTTCTCCCTCTCTCCCATTCTCCTCTTATCTCCCCTTCTTTCTCTCCATCCTTCTTTTCCTCTTTTTCTTTCCCTCTCACCCTTTCTCTTTCCCTCCAGCTTCTTGTCTCTCGCCCTTTCTCTAACCCTCTTTCACTTTCTCTCCCACCCTCTCCTTCCATCCCACCTACTGCTCTCTCGTTCTCTCTCTCCCTCTCAGGCTTTTTCACTCTTTTGCTCTCTTTCTTTCCCTCTCTCTACCCCTACTCTTCTCCTTCTCCCTCTCCCTGTCTCTCTTATTCTGTCTCGCTCCCTCCCTCCCACGCTTTCCCTCCCCCTTCTTCCCTCTCTTTATTTCTCCATCCCTCATTCTATTTTTCTCTCTCTCTCTCTCTCTCTCTCTCTCCCTCCCTTGCTCTTGTATCTCTCTCTCCTACCCCTTCTTTCTCTCTATCCCTTCTTTCCCAGTACTAAATGAGACTGCAGAAAGAGGTGATAAAAGAAGGGAGGGACTGTGTCGTGGGACAAGAGAAGAAAGTGCTGATGCTGGTTTAATTAGAAAAGTCTTCACAGCATTGAGTTCATCTCTCTCATTGGACACCATTTTCTTATGCCGCCCTTTACGCTGCTGTGAGCGACTCTTTCATCTTTAAGAAAGCGGCATTCTGCTGGAGATAAAGAGCTCCACTGGCCAGACATGCATGTAATTAATTATCTTGTGCTCTTTAATAAACGTACAAATGACTGCGGTGTAAACATGCTTTCTCTCAATCTTTCTTCACATTGGCCAATGTCACTGTCGCATCCCGACAGCAAAAGGCAAAAGCACAGAGTAAATGTTTAACTTTAATAATGGAAAAAAGTGATGTGCACTGCAGTCTTGAAGGCAGCCTGTTTACAGTAACACCCACCTCACTTGGATCGAGTGGATTGACAAGCATATGTTTGCTGTTTTGCTTACATAGCTGTGAAGTGAAAAGGCTGAGGCTTTTTTTTTTGATTGCTTTAAGAGCTGAATGCATGAGACACAATTAGAGCTGAATTATAGCGGACTTTGAAAATGTTAGATAAACAGAACCCAAAGTGTTTTATTTCCAAAGGGGTTCCGCGCGTCTAGTGCAGAGAAGCACTGGAGTGGAAACGAGTGATTTGGGTTGAAATGGCTTGTGGCCCGCCAAGAGATTTCATCTTTGTACAGAAGGAAAGCTGACAGGAAGCATTCAGGGTTTCCTCTGATGACAGCAATCATGATGTGTATACATTGTACAGTCATAACATCAAAGCCACCTACTTAATATTCTGTAGGGCCTCTTCATGCTGCTAAAATAGCTGGAGTCGTGGACTCCAAAAGATCTCTGCACCAAGAGGTTAACAGAAATCCAGTAAGGGCAGTTCAGAAATGCAGATGGTATGGACGGGTATACTCGGTCCAAAGCAAAATTTATATAGGCATTAAGCGTCAAAGTGACACTCACATGAATGCAAGACCCAACTTTTCCCATTTCCAATAGTGCATACTGGTGCCATCTATTTCCCAGGTAAGCAACACCACCCAGTCATCCACACTCATGTTCCCCATTCTAAACATTTTTGGTGGATTGTTGTGGTCATTCGAACCACTCTGCCGCTGCGCAGCCCCAAACACTTTAAGCTGTGATGAACAGTTTGTTCCAACACATTTCGACTAGAGCTGGCATTAACTTTTCAGCTATTGGTGTTACAGTACCTCTTCTATGGGGTTGGTGCAATCTAGCCTTAGGCCTACAATTTTGGAGTTCTGACCCAGTCATTAAACCACCACAGTTTGGCTGATCTGGGTTCAGATCCTTATACTTGCCTACAATTTAAAGAACTGACTGATCACTTGCTGCCCAATATATCCCACCTTTCAACAGGTGCCACTGTGAAGAGATAATCAATCCTACCTTCAGCACCACCACTGGGTCCCTGAGCAAGACCCTTAACCCCAAGTTGCTCCAGGGAGAGACTGCCCCCTATTGTTAGAGAATGAAAGTCGCTTTGGATAAAAGCGTCTGGTAAATGTAGAGGTGAGAGTATTGAACTAAACAGCTTTGCCTTGCTGGAAATATTGTTTAACACATACATTTAAAGGAAATGACAAAACATTAAAATAAGAGAAACAGAACGATTTTACAGAACTTGACAAACCTTTGACAAACATCTAGTAGTTTTGGTAAAACACTACTAGATGTTTGGCAAAAGACATTATTGGCATTGTGTTTAAGAGTGAACAAAAGATTTGCTTTCTTTGAATGACTGGTCTCAGTGTGAGAGGAGAGCGTGGATTACAGCAGTGTTTTATACTTTTCCTCATTAAATAAGATGTGATTCAGCTGATCACTAATCAGTAACTTATAAAGCAGAATGAGGTGCTTGTGTAGGAATTTAACAGACACTGGCACGGATTGGTTGTCACACTCATAAAGATACTGATTTTGTGTATGTCAACTGAACCTCATTCGTCCTCAGTCAGTTTCAGGACTGCTATTGACCAAAATATGAGTTGGCCCAATAGCATCCAGCTAAGAGCATCTCTGTGTTCATAAACTGCCAGTGATAAAGGTCTAGAGGGTGGCTACCATAAATTGCACCAGCAGTTGGGCTTCAGCCTGTAACTGTGGAGGCAGGGGTCAATATAATGTTTAAACACACATATAGAAGAGGTGGGTCAATGCACTATATGATGGTTATTGGTAATGCAACACTGGTTACAGCATGCAGGGCTGAATTCAAATCAAAACCTCTCCTATCAACATGGGTTTGTATTCAATAATTCTGAAATAACTTTTGCATCAGTTTTGCCCTCTTGTTTCATCACACAGTCCAACAGATCTGGGGGAAAAAAGAGAAAAAGAGAACAAAACAAAAGACATCACACAGTCCATCTCCTCCACTAACAGCAGACTGTAAGTAATAGAGAGGCATGTAATGAGGGGCTTTGTTTAGAACCATGACATGCTTTTTGAACCCTATCGGTAGCAGGGTTCGAGCTCAAGCTGTCCGCACCCAACACTGCCAATATCTCTCCCGAGTGTGTGTGTGTGTGTGTGTGTGTGTGTGCATGCGAGCGGGTTGTGGGCGAGGGAGAACAGCTCGCCCGGTGTCATATTTCATTCTGACGAGGCTTTGATCAAGAGAGCCAGCACTCCGAAGCTTTCTGACAGCGATCCCTGGCGGAGGCCGAACAAGGCCGCTGCAGCAGGAGAGGTGCGAGACAGAACAGGTTGAAAAAGCTGAAAGCAGTATTGGAGCGAGCCAGGAGAGACATCAGCCTGTTACACATCAGCATCCGGAATGGAAACAGTATGAGAAGCCCACATTCAGTGTGAACTCACACCATTCCTACTTGTAGCTAATTATGCAAAACATTGAGCAGCATTTTCCTCATTACATTGGAAACATAAGGATTCAGACTGCCTTGGAAACCCTCGCTGAATCCAGATTAACTGCAATCATAAACACTTAACATTAAAAACAACTGCTTTATATTGTGTAGGTTCATGCTGTCAGAACAGCTCTCCATCAAGGCATGGACTACATAAAACTTCTGAAGTGTAGCTGTGGTATCTGCACCAACAGATCATTTGTAAGGTTCAAATAAATACATTAATAAACTAGTTCTTCATTTAAATGAAATACAAATTATGTGCTATATTGAACCTGCTGTCATCAGAAAGGATGGTGAACGAGGTTCCCAAAGTTCTCATTATTAAACAACACTACAGAGCACTGGCAAACACCATAAACGTCTCAGTCAGTAGGGTTCCATAAAAGGCAAGAGGACTTGTCCCTGGATTGGAGTCCTATGCAAGATGTCTCTCAGACTAATGATAGGGAAGGTAGGAGAGAAGCCAGCAGTCACTTGAACAGAGTAGGGTGAGCTGAAGTATTAGCAGTGGGCTATACCCTAATCATCGATGGTCCTACACAAAACTCTCATAAAAACTGCCACAGAGATGAGAATCTAATATTTTTTCACAAATCTGCAGACAAATCAGAACTGTTTTGGAACTCGATCTGGGTTATGAATACAAAATGTTTGTTTGTGTGTGCATATACCTACAGGACTTAAGTGTGTTTGAATATTGTTCGCCCCGTAAACCTTCATAAATGCATTGTTAAACATCGATATGGAACACGGGTTAAGTCTAATCACCTGTCAGATGCTGATCAGTTTCTAAAAGCAATTAACAGCCGAAGTCGACAGTGTCATTGTGCAACCTGACTCAGAAGGAGATCCCTCCTTCACCCAAAAAAAACCTCTCAGTTGTGTCACTGGTGTGTGATCTTCCAGGCGAGTCTCTCCAGCTGCTCTGCAGTAAAGCAGAGCAACTAATGAAACGCAGTAAATTCCTCTCTGACTGCTCCTGTGACACCGCTCCAGCGTAATGAGCGAACTGCAGCGAGCGATGCTTAGATGAGCCCAGACAGCTGAGCCTTTCGCTGGGGCGGAAACCGTACAGTCCATAAGTCAGCTCCGGCTGCCTTTCTTGTCAATACCACAACAAAGATGAAACATAGCATCTGATCTGCACACATTTTATCACCCTCTGTTCACGGGTACAGCACCATATTTCTGTGATTAAAGTCTATTGTGACTAGTAGCTAGAAGGCTTCAGATAGACAGCGCTCCTCTCCACGACAAGTCAGCCCTCCTACGCCATTGCATTGCTATATCTTTACATCGGAAAGTAGATTGGGAGTCGTTTTTGAACACAAATTGCATTCATACAACATAAAAATTCAATGTTAAGCTTCAAAGCCAGCCTGATATTTTTACACTTTATCTCATCCAAGCCAAGTTTGGCCAGAGATGTTATAAAAGGAAGAGGAGACAGAACACTGGCTCTGGTTGGAAAGGCACTGGCATGGCTCGTAATGCTGATGGCCACGATATTGACATTTCCACCCATCGGCTATTTTGGTAACGTGTAAGCAGGAGAATCTCCCTTTGATAATGGAGATATATGGAGTAGCCAGAACCTAATAAAGCACATTTCTTTGAATCGTCCCTTAAGTGCCAAACTTGCTAATTAGACTTTACATGTGAATAGTTTTAATGACATGTTTCTCCGTCCAAAGACTGACTGTCTCGCGTTAGTGAGCTTTTTGTTTTATTTTGTGCCAAAAACATGGAGAATTCCAAGCCTGACGTGCTGGAGCTTCAAATGTTCAGATCATTGTGTGATGCCGTGTAACATTTACAACAAAACAAGCAACCACACCCCCAACCGTCAAAGCCTTATATTGTAAATAAGTAAAAAAAAAAAAAAACATGAATAAAAGTTCACTCTGTCCATCTGGTGTGACAGAGAAGACCTGATGCTTCATAAGTTGGTAAAGATGTAGAAAATGATCAGTGTGGAAAAAAGCTTCTTAATGCAAGTCTAACAAAGACATATGTCAGTTACTCTTCATCAAGTAATTTATTATCACAGTACATGATTTTTATGTCTGCATAGGTAGTATGGCATGTGTGTGTATGTGTCTGTGTTTTTTTTATATTTGAGCCTGAGCTCCCTGTAAATATAAATATAAATATGAATTTAATCAGAATTACATTATTGTTATTTATAATAAATAAATAAATAACTATATAAATGTATAATATATATGAAATTTTGATTTAAGTTCATTTATAATATGAATTAAGGAGCTTTAAAGATGAGATTTCTGCCACACGAACATGGCATCACTATTTCATGAAGGATTCTTAGCATTTCAACCAAACATTTGAAATATTAGTGTAGCATCCACTTACAAAATGTTCGCCTCATCCAGAGAGATAAAAACAACCTGAAATCTTGCCGAGACGAGCTGTGGGTAAACAGATTTTCTTAAAAGGACTTAGGTTTGGCCTCTTTAATGGTGGGGGAAACAATGATGGAATAATTAGTCCAAAATGTAAAGTTGGTTATAATAGTCCAAACCCAGGCCTAACTTTAACAGTGGGAATAAAACAAAACTGTTCTTGTTATTTAAAAAAAAAATAGTTTTTGTGAATAATACTTTTTATAGTTCAACCATTTTCCCTTATTTTCCTGTTTTTGTTTTTTTTTTCCGACATAGTCAGCAACAGCACATACTCTCACAAAAAAGATCAATCAAGGACTAATGCAGGGAACTTCAAATCCCTAAATCCTTGCAATGTCTCTAGTTAAAGTGAGGAATAAGCAGGGCTGCTAACAGTAAGGGATCTAATGTTTTATCTTTGGTGGCTGAGCAGGAGCTGTTAATAGACCCGGTCACATGGGTTCCCCTGTGGAGATTCAGCGCTGCACTGTGACTGCCTTTATTATTTATGAGGAACTCAAGGCTACAACTCATAAAGAGAAATAATTTAGCATTTCTCTCACTCTGCCACACATATTTCCTTTGCCACCATGGGCGTCATGGGCTTACATTCAAGGAAATATGAAAAAAGGCCAGTGCCGAGGTGAGAAAGTGAATCCTACAGCTGCCATTAGTCCACTTCCAGATCGTGGCATGCCTCTGATCTGCTGTCTGTGTCAGATGTCATTCACTAATGTACACGAACAGGAATCTTCTTAGAAACTGTACAAGACTATATTTGTTATCATCAGTTTTGGGGTTAGTTACTCAAAAAAGTAATATATTACATATTACATATTATTCTCAAAAATAGTAATGCCTTACTTTACT
>JBBPDH010000144.1:2109288-2121105 GCA_037974565.1 Clupeocharax schoutedeni
GGAAAAGCATAAAAATGCACCTTGAAAGTGCTTGAAAAGTGCTGGAATTTGAAGTTGGAAAAGGTGTAAGAACCCTGGAAGAAGAAACCAAACCTGAAAGAAATAATCCTGGAAAGCAATTGTGAAGAGGCAGCCAAAAGGAAGGAAAGTGCAGAGTCATTACTGAGAGACTGTCCATGTCCTCCTCCGCCACAGCGGGCCTCGGTGAGGCATCATTCACTCGCAAGGTTAACGCCGACGCACTCTCAAAGCTTCTCCGCCCAGCGCCCTCGGAGACTGACATAATCAAATGAAGATTTGTGAGGATGTGTGATGATATTATTATGCAGGATAATAAGTGAGTTATTGCTTCGTGCTGAGTGTGTATCTGCCGCTGCACCCGCCTGGGAAGATCAAGGAGGATATAACGGGTCACTCGGAATGAGTCAGCAAAATTAGGACGGTCTCTGATGGAAATGTAAAATGTTAACAGAACAATAGTGATCTCTTTTTTAGCTATTTGTTTAGATCGGTTGCTGCTCAGACCGCAGTTCTGAGACAAGAGACAAGGACCATATCCCATGACACATTCAGGCATAGGTAGCTAACCCTCTTAGCATCACTGCAGTATATATCCAGGGGGTGGCAATGAAGTATTAATAGTAAGCTGAAGCCCAGCCATTAGAGCCATATGCTGCCATAAAAACCACAATTGTAGCCTCTCGCTTAAATACAATTATGAGTCATGTAGATACTAACAAATTTGAATTTTTGCTTAATTTATCATAATCAGCTGTTTTATTATCATTGGCTTTAGTTAGTAACTGCGATAGTTGTTAGATGTGTGGCTAGTTTGCCATTTTCAATTAGGGAAAATATGTTTTGTTGGGATTTAGTAATTAATACCAATAAAAAATTTATTTTTGGTCAAAACATGGAGCACAATCCAGAGCAGGACTCGTTCGCTGTTGAATAGAACCAAGGGGTATGAGTGGAACCAAGACACAAAATGGGAACCTATCCTTGTCTAGGACTCACTCAAGGGGTGGTTGTGGCAGTTGTAACAAGTGAGGTAACAGCAATGACAGACAAACCATTAGTTCAAAGCATTACATTTTTTTTATGTATCATATTTCTTAATACAGTAAAACAAATTCAAATTCAGTTCACTAATTGGGTTCTAAACATTCACTCCACATCACATCAGTATTCAAAAGTAACTATTATGCTTTAAAAGTGAAGGAAAAAAAACATTTTTGACATTTTTGTTTCTTACTGAAGATAACAGAAAAATTGCAAATCCAGAATGTAAATTAAATGTAAATGTGATGCGGGACTATTTAATTAATCTCATAATTACATTTTAAGAGTATGTTAAGTGTTAACAGTCCCAGCTGGAGGAGGCTGCACAAAGGGTGTTTTCCCACTTCAACATAATTAGCTCTCTTTCTCCTCTTTCCTCACACACAGTGTTGTTCTTGCTCTCTTTTTCTTTGCATATTTAACACACAGTGTCACTCTGTATGATGTATTCTGTCTGTGACCCAGTCTCTCTCTCGAGGGTGAGAAAATAAAGACACTGGCTCACTCCCTCATTCACTCTCTCTCTCTTGCTCTCAGTCATAGCTAGTCGCTACCTTGCTGTACATGTGTCTCCTTAATAGCTAGCAGCCTGGACAGTGGCACAAAACCTACACTTGGCCTGTGAAGCCAATAAGCAACATCTAGAGCAAACCACTCACTTCTTTCATGTCTACCTGATCTGATCTTCATAATAATAATAATATTAAATAACTACTTAATAATAATCTTATTCAGCAATCAAAATATAATAATATATAAATTGGATAAGTTGAGACTCCTATTATATGTGCCCAAACCATAAAAATCAACCCCAGCACATTATTCCTCCTCTGCCAAACTTGACTTCTTCAGCCATCAGACCACCCGGTTATAAAGCATGACTCATCATTATGGAAAATACTTTTCCACTGTTCCACAGTGCAATAGCAGCATTCTTAGCAGCACTCTACCTGAGAAATGGCATGAAAATCCAAATCTTTAAGCTTTAAACACACAGTTCTTGTGCTGTTGTTGCTTCCAGAGCCAGTTAAGAACTTGATGCATCAGAGGATAGGTCGATTTTTTAGATTTTTTAGGGTTCTTTCCAAATCTAAAAATGAGTACTAAAAATTTGTACTACCAACAACTAACCAAGACATTGCAAAGAATACCTGGATTTGGTCATCATGCAGTGGCATGACGACTGCTCCTACCTCACAGTCTTCATTGGTGTTGGAATGGGTTAAATGCAGAGACTACACAGTGTGTAAGTACAATACAAATAAAGTCCTTTGACAAAGCTACTGGATAATTTATTGACATTGTACTGACAAGCCTACATTATATACATGCAATAAAACCAACAATGCCAGAGCACAAATGTCCGACTGCTATCTAGAACTCCATATACAATAGAGCTAAAGAAAAAAAAAATGGGTAAGATATAGCAAAGACAAGATAGGAGAAGAGAGAGGAGGGAGTGTGTGTTTTTGTTGTGCTCAGAGAATCATCCTGCTTGCTTTCAATCAGAGGAAAAGTACACCGATCCTCCTCTCCCTCTCTTCTCAGCTCCCTGCAGGCTCAGGCTGAGGGAAAAATCCCATTACTCTTCAAACAGCCTCCGCGCCATCAAAATGATACTCCAGCTTGGGCCAATTACGTCTCTCAAAGCTGACCCTCGGTAACGGGGTCCGACACCGCATGTGTTTGCGACGATCAACAGGCCTGCCAGCAAAACCGCTTATTTAGAGATGATTTGATATGATTGTGCTGCAAGAGAAAACAGGATAGGTTCGGGAAGCGACGGAAAGATTGAAAAATGTTGAGAGGAGGAAGCAGACTTTATTCAGCCGATGTCTCGAAAATGTGGGGGCATAATGTAAGGCCCTGGGTGTCAGAGAGGACTGCCCAGAAAAAGCCATTCGGTCTGTAAGTAAAAAATTTAAATTGACCTAACAAACAGGGTTCAAAAGATCATGGCCGCATTGAAAATGTGGAATACTGGTTTATTTAAACCTGAAAATGAAAACAAAGTTTAAAAATGAAATTCCAACAAATATTCCAAATTCTAGGTCATACAAGTTTTGAATGACAACATTAAACAATGTTGAGAAGGCAAACTTTATTCAGTTGATGTACTGTTCAACACAGATGACTGTCCAGCACAAGCCATTCAGCCAGTAAGTAAAATAGTTTTCCATAACAAATGTATATTGGTCTAACAAACTTTGACACAAAAAACAAATCACTCATAAAAGGATAAAGAGGGTTCAAATACCACGACCGCATTGAAAAATGGGGATTTTCACATTTTATAAGAATAAGAAATTAAATTAAAACTCCAGATTCTGCACATTTTTCTAGTCTATTTGTCAATTTGTAACTCTGACCATTTTGATGTCTTTGAGCATACAGGTTTTTTTGAGACTGGAAGAACATGTTTAAATTATTAGATAATTCACAGGTAGATGTGATCCACTCAGCTTTTTTTCATATGTATGAGGTCCATGTTCAGCTGTGCAAGATCAGCTGTGCATTGCCTTTAAAGTTGTTTAAGCTATTGTGCTTTTAAGACTGATATACGTAAATGACCTCCATTCTATCAGCTGCTCTGGACTATTCAAAAATTAGGTTGGTCTGAAACACTCCTTATAACTACATAGTGAGTGGGAGGAGCTAAGTTGCTGTCAGTTGAATAGGTGTATTACTGCATGAATAGAGTCAAAGTATACATTTAAACCACTTTATGTAAACACAATCACTGGCCACTTTATTAGAAACCCCTTGCTTGTAGTTCCGCCTTGTTGCTGCTGAGAATAGTCTACCACCATATAATATTTAGTTAGTGGTGGCTGACACGTAGTGTTCCAATATTGTGGGTATTTCTGACATAATGGCCAGTGAGTGGGTGGCGAATGTACATGAGAAATCAGTTAAATTAAAAGCCATTTAAGGCTTTACTGGACCCAAGCCTCAAAAAGCATAGCCAATATAAATTAATACAGATTGCAAAAGCACCTTTAATGAGGCAATTGTTCCACAACCAGGGCAAAGGATCTAATTCCAGCAGTTCAAGTGATGTAATTAGCTGCATCCCTGAGAGTAGCACTTAGTCAGATAACAGAAATGAAATAATTATGCTCAAATTGAATGGCAGAGTTATCTCCAACTGACTGGACACGCCGGTGGCACTGCCTTCACAAGGCCAGCCTCGGGAAACCTCTCGGAAAAACACAGGATAATATTGAGATTGCAGGGGAAAACAGCCATTCTGGAAGCTACAAGAGTATTTTGAAGGAGTTTGAAGGCATAAAAGAGATCCGGTTGGGATCCAGGTCGCTTCAACAGCACACTTGCTTCTCGGCTGTCTCGCGCGGAAAATTCCTGACAGCCCCGCTTGCCCTCCAATTAAAATGTGAACGCTAATTCCTTCAATCCCTCGGCAATCAGCGCCACTCTGAATTTCACACATGAGGGACGCTTTACATATCTTTTGCCATGCTCCGCAATTTCAAGGCCATCGACAGCCTTTTCTCCTACAACCCCACCACCCTCCACCCCACACTTTTTGTTTCCCAGCTGAGGCTTTTAATGGGAAGCAGTCTTGTGAGATTGTTACACTGTTCGTTCATGTGTGTGTGTTGTTGGGAAAGGGAGGTGGACAGCAAGCACTAAGAAAAGCAGGCACTCCTGATGAACTTCTGTCTGCAGGAGGCGCTAGAGCGTGCCTGGGCTTTGACTTTTTTCTAAGGCACCACTGCTCTTCAGCCTCCTCATAGAGGAACACAGCACTGCAGCTACCATCACTCGCCGGGCGCTAATCCTGTGGCCTGGTTCAGAAAAACTTGAAACAGTTTCGGTTGACAAGTGAAGAAACAGACAGCCGAAGTGCCAAACACTGACAATTTATATGAAGAGTATCCATGCAGCTCGATGAATAAGATAATAGCTATCAAGGTCTGTATTCTTGAAAGAATCTCAAGAAATAACTAGCAAGTTTCTGAAATTAAACTTTTTTGTTTAAAAATAAGCAATTGTTATTGTTCCAGACAACAATCTTGTCTCACAGTGAGAAGGTTCTGAATCCCAGCTGGGTTTCTATGTTCTCCCCATGTCTGTCTGGGGTTCTGCCAGGAGTTCTGGGTTCCTCCCACAGTCCAAGATCACATGGACAGTGTCACAAGGCATGTGGAGACTGCGATTGAACTACCTTAACTTTTTATTTCACTATTATAGTGTCGGCCAGTTAGTTTTTATCTTCATTTTTCAATCCCAGCCAATCTGTTTTCATGGCAACATTTCAACCAATCAGGCTGCAGGTCTCTATTTGTAACATTTGTTTACAGTATTGCATGGTTCCCTGCACCAGTGGAAAAATTAGATTAAAATGCAGCCGTCTAAAGTTAGATTGTAAATGCAGCCGTCATTTTGTGTGTTACTGGATGTTGACTAGTCTTATAACAGCCAACCATGTTTTGACATTGGGCTGTTGGTGACAGCAGTGTGGATGTTACCCTTTACAGTAAAATCCACACTACTGACCATCTGAGAATCAGATGGTCGAGACACAACTTACACAGCAAAGTTGAAGAAAAGCAGCATCAGCAATTCAAACCTAAATCGCCATCCCTCCCAAACTAAAGAGTTTATGAACCATTTATACCTTTCCCTTGATGATCTGATGCTCAGGAGCAGACATCTGCTTACCATGGCCTGTTCAGCTGACAACTGCAACAAACTGCAGAGAACTTTCTTAAAACGCGTTTTATTTGTGATTAGCTTTGGAAGAGCATTCGGGCGCAATCTGACAGATCTATCAAGCACACCGTTTGACCACAGCTGGGGTTTCCATTTCAAACCAAAAGGTAATGGTGAGGATTGGGTTGAACTACCTTTCCCATTCAGAAATAAATGTGTTTGATCAGACGATTTTTACATAATACCCAAAACAAATCAAATGTCTACAGCACTGTGTAAATTCTGAGGCACCTATGCAAATTGCTGTAAAGCCATTGCTCTTAGTGTGTGTCTTTCTAACAGCAGTTATCACTGGAATAAATGCAAACAAACAAAAGAGCAGTAAAAAGTACCAAGATTTCTTTAGTTTATAAAAAGTAGTTAACAACACTCTCCCTGACTGGACCAGGCAAGGAGACGTGAATCCATTCTGTGGCTTTTTATTGATAGTCCTCAAACAGAAAAGGCAGGGCTCAGTGGCCAACACAGGCACGGATTGATGCAGTTCAAATTACGATACAACAGACTAACCTGAGGAGCTTCAAACATGCACAACAGGAGGAGTTCAAACTACGATGGACTCAGACAGAACACCACATACACTGGACTTAACACAGAGAAACTAAAGGGGTGAATACACACAGGTGGCTAACATGAATAAACAGGGAACAGCTGACGCAGACAGGCACATGACACAGACATAGACTCACATGATCAGAAAACCTAAAGCAAACTAGAATATCAAAATAAGAGCCCCGCAGAACTAGAACAGAAAGAGCAACCACAGTCTTAAAACGAGAACAGAAAAACCCCGAACAGAACTGTGTAAACAAGAACCCAAAAAAACAGAAACACAGAAAAACAAAAAAGCCAAATCGTTACAGACATTTTGTGAGCTGATGAGGAGAACGCAATGTTTTTTTGCAAGTACCTAGTTTTGCACAATACAGTACACCCTATGAATCTGTAATTAAAGTTTTATTTACATTATAGAAATGATTGTGTTTTCAGCTCTTAATTAGTGCAACAGTTTTTCTGTTTTTCTCTTTAGCACTGAAGGATTCCCGTGGAAAAGTTTTCTCTCCGTTTTGGTCTCATTCACTCACACTCTGCCTCTTTCTTTCTTTCCTCTCCCCTTTTCCTTATTTCTCTCTCTTCCCCATTCCTTATGTGTCTCTCTTTTACTCACTCTTCCTCTGTCTGTCTCACTCTTTCCCTCACATTCACTCTTTCTGGCTCTTCTCTCCTTTACTGTCTCTTTTGTCTTCTACAGCTCCCTTTTCTTGGTCTTTCTTTCCTTTGTCCTCTTCCTCTTTCTCTGCTGCCTCTTCCTCATTTTTCCACCGTTCTTTTCATGCTCTCCTTTTCTCTCTCTCTTTCTCTCACCCTTTCTCTCTATGCTCCTTTCTCTCCCCTCTTTCTCACTTTCTCATTCTCTCTCACACACTCTCTCTCTCTCTCTCTCTCTCTTGCTATCTCTCTCTCACCCTTTCCCTCTCTCCCCCTCTCTCACTCACTCTCTCTTTCTCTCTCTAACTCACCCCTTCTCTCCCCCCTCTCTTTCTCACCACCTCTCACTCTCCATCTCTCGCTCCTTCTCTAACTCTCTCTTTCTCTCTCCTTCTCTCACCCTTTCCCTCTCTCCTGCTCTCTCTCTTGTTCTCTCTCTCCCGCTTTCTCTTTCTCTTTTGTTTTCCCCTCTCTTTCTCCTGCTCTCTGTCTCTCTCTCTAGCTTTCGCGCTCTCTCTCTACCTCTCTCTTACTCTCTCTCTTTCTAACATTCACTCTCAATCTCTCTCTCTCCCTCTCCCACTCTCTCTCTAGCTTTTGCTCTCGCTCTCTGTTTTTCTCTTCCTCTCTCACTCCCTCTCTCTCTCTCTCTCTCTCTCTCTCTCTCTGTGTCTCTCTCTCTCTTTCTCTCTCTCTCTTTCTCTCTCAGTATTAGAGTGAAGGGAACTGTTCGTGTGTTGGCAGTGACGGAGTGGGACCTGTCCACCCTGTAATGACTCCCAGTCTGAGCTGGCAGGTCTAACAGTGCCTGGGGTGTAGTTAGGTGTGGGGGGGGGCAGTCTTCCCCCTCCCCTCATGCTGTCCGAGGTCATATCAGGATGCCGCAGTAACACACAAATATTCTCCATCGTCAAAACACTGACTCAAATCACAGGCACACACACCTCTTTCTGTAACCAGGACTCACTCTCCTCCTCTCCCTCCTTCCATTCATTCCTTCCAACCCAGATGTTCCCTTCTTCATGAAGAATAAGGATGGATAAAACCATGGCAGAGTGACCTCCACACCCCTCAAACTTTTAATGATTATTTCATGATTGGGTTTAGAAATTGCATTTTACATAGAAATTGTGTTATTGGTTCCATTGGTTATAGTAAAACTGCAGTAAGAAAAACGTGCAGAGAATTGTGGTTAATTAGAAGCTATAAAAAATAAAAAAATAAGTAGATAATAAAGGTTCTTTTGAACATTCAAGTAATTTTTCAGATGTACAGAGTATTCAAGGTCTGTAAAATAATGATTGAGTCACCATTGAATCACTTTAAATAAAAGACCAGAAAATTGTAGGACCCTTAAAGACCCTTAAAGTCATACCTGAATTTCTGAAGCGCATGGTTCTGCGTCAGCAGCGATGGCAGCAACACTCAGTACAATGCAGTCAGAAAATACAGCAAGACTTCAAACAACCACTAAAGTAAGAGACAGAGAGACCCAGAGAGCAAATTTTAAAGACAAAGAGACAGCTGAAGGCTGAGATAGATAGTAATAAAAATTATATGGTACGAGAATAAAATAAGTGTGATGACAAACTGAGATTTTATTCTAAGCTATAAAATAGATCATTTCTGTTTGTTTATTCCTCATGAAAATTTAAGTGAAAGTAGATTTTTATTCAAATCTGTAAAGAAATACAGAAAATGAACAGAAATAGAGACATAAATGATTGGTTTGACTGTGATAATATGGATCTACAACAGCAACAACAACAACAATAAAAACAATAGTAATAGTAAAAAAAAAAATAATAATAATAATAATAATTATTATTATTATTATTATTATTATTATTAGTGGTGGGCCGTTATCAGCGTTAATGTGCTGTGTTAACGTGAGACTCTTATCGTGCGATAAAAAAAAAAATCGCTGTTAATCTATTCACAAAGTTGGGTTGGGAGCTGGGTCTGTACTACGGAAGCGATGATGACTTTCACCATGATATTTTAGCGCGGATGTGTACCTAGCCGAATTGCACTGTAGGGGGTGAGAACGAGTCTTCAAACCTGTGTGTATGCCTCCTGTGAAATTACCACATCAAACGTGACGTGCTAACATGGATGCAGCAATGAAGCCGCCGGGTTTGCTTCGGGAAAATGTATTTTTAAGAAGCTTCCCAATGGAAACCTCAACAAGACTAAGGTTGTTTGCACCTTGTGCAATGCGGAGTTAGTTTACTGTAGGAGCTGAGAAACCCGTTCTCAAAGACTTACTTTTAGTCATTATTTGGGAGCACACATATTCTGAATGCCTTCAGCGAAATTCAAATGAGCCCTTTAATCTAGATTAATTCCAAGATTACAATGAGATTAATCTAGATTTAAAAAAATGAATCTATGCCCACCATTAATAATAATAATACAGTCTGATACAGTGTTGTGTAGCACTGGAGCTCCTCACACATCTGGATTCCATCTGTAGAAATTCTCTGATAGCTCAGCAATAGTGAGATGTATCAGGAGTGGCGATGACTTGAAATACAAGATGGCTGTGGACAGTTTTGTGAACTGGTGTGAGCTGAATCAGCCGCACCTCAAAATCCAAAAGACAAAAGAACTGGTGGTGGACTGGCAAAGATCAAGGTGTATATAGCATCATGGTATTCATACCAAGCATTTCTGTATGTAACACATGATATTCATGCTGAGCTTTTTCTTTCTACAGATTTTAATTAAGATTTTATTTATATTTTATATATTTATTTTATATTCTTACGGTCTCTATGTCTCGGTGTGTTGTGGCAGTCATTAAATAAACAAGTTCCTCTAGAATCAATAAGGTTTTCTGATTCTGGTTCTGAATAATACAGTCAATATGCTTTATTTACACCCACCCACACACCCACCCACCCACCCACACACACACACACACACACCTATCCAGCAGCCAAACAGAAAACGATCCAGCACCCAAACGATACCTGCTCACTGGTGGTCCTGTGGGGGTCCTGATCACTGAGGGCTAACAGATGATGCAGAGAAACAGATGGCTCCACCTTCTACAGAACATGACTGTAAACTATAGAGTGCACCTTAAGGTCAGTGGAGCTGATAAAATGAGTGAAGATGGAAGGTAGGTGGAATTAATTGAACTAAAATTAATCCTACTTTTAACCTCAGCAAAGCTTTTTCAGTTAAAGTAACGAAACTGTTGGTGCTGTGGGTTTCTCCCGTTTTTCTGCTGTTTTTCCGCAACATGAGGACATGCTTTATTTGGAAAATGAATGAAAAAACATGCGCGCGCGCACACACACACACACACACACATGCTTGGAAAAGAAGTGTTCGTGCAGCAGCTGCTGGGATAATGTAGTAAATTAAGCAGTGTTTGTGAAGTAAACAGTGACGGAGCAAGTGTGAGTGAGACGCCACATGCTTAACATGCCAGTGCAGCACAGGAGATAAATCACAACTCCAAGAGAGTAAACACACCCAAATGTGTGAATCCAACTGATCCAACACGCTACACCACATGAAACACACGTTTGGAATCAATTCGTTCCTGCACAGATGTGTGTGTGTGTGTGTGTGTGTGTGTGCGCGTGGGTGTGGGTGTACATGACCACTTAAACAGTAATTAAAAGCCAACTTCACTTGGGATGGATGCACACACTAACACACACTAACACACACACACACACACACACACACACACACACATCAGTGATCAGGAACCCCACAGGACCACCAGTGAGCAGGTATCATTTGGATCATTCTCTGAACTGCAGTGACACTGATGTGGTATAGGTGTGTGTGTGTGTGTGTGTGTGTGTGTGTATCTGAGGAAATGGCTTGTTGGTGTTGTTGAAAACTTGTTGTTGTTGTTGTTGTTGTTGTTATGCTATCACAGTCCAACCAATATGTATTCTTTGCAGGTTTTCAAAATAAAAGCTGCTTTTACTCAAATTCTAATGAAAAACAAACAAACAGAAATGATCCTACACCCTACAATCAGAGTTATATGGGCTGCCTGATAATTCTGAACACCCAACACACACACACACACACACACACACACACACACGCACACACACTTCTGTGCCCAGTCAGATTGGCCTGGCCAGTATCCTTTATCTTTTTAATGCCTCTGATATTGAGCTCTGCATGAATCTGTGTGTGTATCATTTTCAGCTTACGGCACTTTTTCGCAAGTCGTTCTTGGTCTAAAACTGCAAATCAAAGTGTGTCCGGAAAGCGCAAATCAATAGACTTCTCCTCAACACACTTGGCCACTTTCTCTGTACTGCAGTCAGCTTCAAGACCGCTCGGCTAACAGCCTGGTCAGCAGAAAAAAGAACATGGCCAGAGAAGCCCTGAGAACCACTGACCAAAAGCCATAGAAGAAACGGGGGCCTAAAGGAGTTGCAAGGAAGGGTCTGAGTTTGCTACCATTTAAAGTGACTGTCTCCCATCCTAAATCAGCTGAGATGTTTACAGTCTGAGGCCTATCCCTCCACCTAACTAAACCCTTTAGCCGTAACTATCTGAGGGATAGCTGGACATTTTGGAAGAAAAGTCAGAGATGCACGATTGAATTGGTTGAAGGTTGAGTGGTGAGGAAAGAGTGTGTTGGGAGGAGGATGTTGAGGAGAGACTCTGAGTGTGTTGGGAGTATGTTGAGGAGAGACTGAATGTGTTGGGAGGAGGATGTGAGGAGAGACTGTGTGTGTTGGGAGAGGGATGCTGAGGAGAGACTGAGTGTGTTGGGAGGAGGATGTTGAGGAGAGACTGAGTGTGTTGGGATGAGGATGCTGA
>JBBPDH010000144.1:2398315-2409360 GCA_037974565.1 Clupeocharax schoutedeni
GTGATCTGGGAGAACATTTGGAGGCATATTTATGGTTTACACTATAAAAACAGGCATTGGGATCTTTTTTTGGGGGGGGGGGCATTTTAATCTAGATGAATCTGGATTAATCTCAAGATTACAATGAGATTAATCTAGATTTTTAAAAAATTATCTATGCCCACCTCTAATATGTATATATACTTATGCATATATATATATAGACATGCATATACATGCACATACATAAATATACATATTCATATGCTCACACATATATATGACTGATGTATATATATGTGTGTATGTGTATAACACATATTACGTCAGAAAATGACACCAACTTATTTCATAGCTATTAATGTCCGCTGACCTCCGGCCTGTTCTGCCTCCTCCAGCCATTTGGCCAGGATGGACTTGAGCTTGCACGCATTTTTGAAACTGAGCTGCAGGTTCTCAAAGCGGCAGATGGTGGTCTGACTGAACTCAGACCCATGCACGGCTGCCAGAGCCTCTCCAACATTGGTCTGAGTGTAACCTGTTTATAACACATAACAGATTTCATGTCTTTTCTGTGGACTATCAAACACACTCATTAATGACATTACTTTTTATAATAATTTATTCAAGCTTTTAATTAATCTAGCACGTCACTTATGTGTCCTTTGTAAAGTGAGTTGCCAGTTTGCTAGCATGACATATCCTGTATCTACACTCCTTGGCCATTTTATCGGGTACACTTGTAATGGAGATGCATGAGTTTTCACTATATCCTAAAAGTAAAAAAAAAAAAGTGAAACAACACAGTTCTAATTAACCTTCAAATAACAAAATAGCAGGTTTAATTATAAAAACCTTTTACCATAACTTGATTTTATAGAAGTGGATAGCCTTCAAATAAGTAGGACAAACCCAGTTTGATTCTCCTCAGCTTGAAGTCATTGGCAAACTTCTCTAGCTCACGGATCTGGGGTGAATCCATGTCAGGGGGTTCCTCTGGGGGGCGGCTCTTCCTGCGCAGCTCCTGCTTGATGTCCCCCAAGCAGGGTTCATCTGTGAACAGGGCCTGGGGCAGTGGGGGGAAGCTGTGGGGAAGTGTGCACGAGCCCCCACCTAGACCATGTTCAGGGAACTTATACAGGCATGGAGCCAATGCACCTTTGGGGTTAAAGGGACAAAAATAAGAGAAGGGCAGGGCTGGTTAAAGACGTTAGCCACTGTGAAACACAATTTCAAGGGAAAGACCTGATCAGAGAATCTTAAGAGCATGGTGCATTTTTACAGTGGCAATCTGGCGATGTAATGGCCCCAGTAAGAATGGTCCTCTGTTTTTTTTTAGCTGAACATTAAAGCATTTCTTAGTCAACCTCAGTGCAAAGTCGAATCAAACTTATTTGGAGGCACCATTGTTCTTATGGTTGGCCCAAAACAACAAGTGTGTGCCTCCCCCTTGTGACTGGATTTTTATATTACAGTTTCACCCTATTTCATCACATTTTTCTCAGTGTTTAAAAAAACTCACTAAAAGTTGCCCGTCTGTGTTAAATAGGAATATATGTGAAGGCTCAACTTGATCAACATTGTGGGATATAGCTGTACAACTTCGGCTGAATGAAAGGCTATTCAGAACTACTGACTCTGTCCTCAGCATCACTCATTTAACAGCTTTAACACTTTAATTCTCGTCTGTAGACACTAGGGGGCAGTCTGTTCACACCTCTTAGGGCAGGTCACATCCTCCACTATGTACTTGGTAGTGGTGGCTGATAACACTAATCTCAATAGCAATACTACCAAACTAATACCTGTAAAAGTCCTGTTGGGGTGTAAAAAGGGGAATTGTTTGTGATTTATATAAAGAAACCTATAAAAAAATGTAAGCATTAAAATAATGTCTGAAATATTGTTAATTAAGCAATTACTCACATGGACATACATTTCAAACGTTGCCAATTAAATTATATTTGCATTAGAATACATTAACACTAAAAACTTCACCTGCGATACAGAAACTTCTCTCCCTCCTGTCTTCCCTGTCCTCATTAGAGACAAGTGTGAGCAGCAGAGGTGAACAGGAAAAGGCAGAAGGTAAAAAAGTTCCTGTCCTCCACTTTAACAGCTATTTTCAATATATGGCATTTTCATGTCCATTTCATGTTGAGCCCATACCTTGTAATGAGTTGGCTCCATTGACCATGTTGGGGTGTGGAACACTGCAGGTTTGCAGGATGCGGGTTTGAGAGATGCTGGCTGAGAGCATTTCCTGTGCTGGGGACAAAAACCCACACTATCACACATCAAACACGCAAACATGTGCACGAAAAAAGCAGCAATGATTGATACAACTCAAAGCCCTGATGTAGTATTGAGGTGACTCAACACACCTGCCATCATGCCGTACGTCGTCTGCTGGTTGCTATAGTGACATGGGGGCATTGAGTAGTGCAAGCCGGCTGATGCGTTGCTGAGGGCAGACGTGGACAGATGCATGTGAGAGCGCTTGGACGGCTGGACAAGAGGCAGACCCGAGGGAACTGTGGACAGGAGCACAGGACAATGCTTGTGATGTTATCAGCTACATGAGAGAACAAAATGACAGGGAGAATGACAGTCGTACCTTGGGAATTCTCAGAGTTGTATAAAAGACCATCACTTCTATTGATTCTACTTCCCTAAAAGAGCCTCCTGTATTGCTGCCAGAGGAAAAGGAGCATCTATATTACAAGGGTCTTACAGTCAACGCCAGCATCTGTCTACAGGTGTCAACATCTGTACACATTCTGTACTATCAATGTGTTTGCATTAATACTGAAAATATCTGCTGATTCAATAAAACAACTTGTTCAAAAAGATAAACTACAAAATAAGTTAAAAATCTGCTTTATTAGGCCAAGACAGTTCCAATAGACACTGCCAGGGGAATTAGCCTTGCATTTATCCATATTCTCTTACTTCCAAATATATTCAATCAAAGACATCCTCAGCCAGCTTAATCAGAAGATTTCGCTTCATGGCATGTCGACTTTGAGAGGAATTCTATTGAATTAGGTCTCCCACCCATAATCTTGTAAAGATAATCTACATTATTTGTTCTTTTCATCTGCTAGGCATGAGGAGGCGCTTTAGATATCAGACTGACAGCCAGAGTCAATGTACTATTAGATAACCAGGGCTCTTCAAATCGCACAGGGAACAGATGCACTCTCAGACGTGCTTCCCTGTTAATCATAAAGATCTGACATGCACTCACAGGTGCCACTACCTGAAATAAAACTGAGTTAAGCAAAGGCCTGTGTATGAATAGAAATGACATCACATCACATCACATCACATCGGCTGCTCCATCTTCATCTCCAGCTCCATCAAATGGTTAAGTAATTGTGCCTGAGTGGTGAAATTGAATAAAAAATGGCATGTAACACAGTAACACAAAGAACAAATGCTAATTATGCTATCAATATGTCAAAGTTATAATATGTCTGCGTCTATAATTGCCTGTATATAAGTACCAGCTGTGTAAATTGAGCTTAACAGACACATCTGCGTAATTTTTACACATCTGAATACATTATTGCCTGCCAGTGCAAGGTCTCCTCAGCTGTCTTAGTTATTAAAGACATTCTTTATGTCTTTATAAAGACATACATTCTTTATAAAGAACTGTGCATAAAAAAGCCATGTCACGCAATCCAGTGAAGAAAAACTGGGCAGAAAAATTGAGCCAAAACGTATCATCTGGGAAAATGGAGCTTTGAACAGTACCAAAATATTTGCTCAATAAAACACACATAAAAACCAGTATCAGAGAGCTCGAGAGTGGAACAGAAAGAGAGAAAGAGAGAAAGATCCATAGATACATAGAGAGAGGGGGGGAGAAGGTAGAGGAGAGGAGAAGGTAAACTGGAGAAGTAGCAGTAGCAGTAGCACTCTCTCTTTCTCTCTGTTGTCAGATTCCAGCTGCCGGGTGCCCTTAGGGAAAATTCTTAGACAGCTGTCCCTAATGTCAGTCTGCCTCAACTTCCAATAATTCTCATGGTTTTCGCCCACACGGGAGTCCTCCGTACGACAGAACATGCTAATTCCCATTATTCCAATTCACACAAGAGCGGTCCTTCAGTGAGGAAAGGAGATATAAAAACGTTCCACTGCAGCGAGGTAGTAAGACTGAATTAATCACAGTGCTGAAACACCCACAACAATATACAGACAGGAACTGCCTTCCAATCACAATGAAACAGCTGAACCCTTGACACTAATGTGATGCTGACGGGTGTCAATCAAGGCCACTTTGTTTATTGTAACTTCCTTCAGTTCAGTCTAATGTAGTGGCCACTGACCATTTCAACCAAGGGGGATCTGCCTCCCTGCAAGGTTTATCTTTATGCCTTATCCACCACAACTGATGCTTATTACTTATCACTGTCTTCAGAAGTGCTGAGTCTGTGTAACACTGTGCGAAAAGAAAAAGATGGTCAAGAAAAAGGTTGTAGGTCAAGAAAAAGATAAAGAAGAACAAGAACAAAGACAAAAAGAAGAAGAAGATCTTGGATCAGTAAAACTTGGTGTGTTGGAGAGTGTGGAAGGTACCTGGCTGCACCATGTTGGTGGTGTGACTGGTGACGGGGAGGCAGTCAGCAGCTCCTGCGTGGTGCATGAGCAGCGGCAGGGCAGAGTCTCCGCTCAGGGTAGTGAAAGAGTCCGTGCTGCTGAAGGCCTGGCAGGTCATGACTGTGTCTCTTTCTCTCTCTCTGTCTCTCCTCACCTGTGCTGAGACTCACGGGCAGAGCCAGGATCAGCCCACCTGTGTGACACTCTCATGGCTTGTGCAGGTATTTATACCAACCCCCCCCACCTCAGGCCTGCTCATCCATGTTAATGCCACCCATCCCGGGGTTATTACTGCACTCTCGCAGCTCGCGGCAGCCTCCTGGAGCAAAGCTTTTGTAATTAGGGAAGAGAGGGGTAACTTGACACCCCCTATTTCCACTGGCTGTGCGGTTTCAGTTAAGGCCTGTCGCTGTTCATACAAATCCGCTGTGATTGTTTACAGGCTAAGGATGGACAAAAGCAGCCAATTATGAAAAGCTACACACAGGCTTAGATGTTTTGTTTTCTTCTCCATTAAATGCGAGTGTTTTAAAAGAAACTAAAAATATTAGAATGCACACACAATGTTCCTAAACATGTAGAGATATTAATCAAACAATTAAATAACAACAGCATCAATAATATTCATAAAATTATACATTTAATAAGATTTGGTATTTAATTCAGCATTGCTAGTGTACAGGAGTAATCAGGCTTTCCTCAGACATGCTCAAATATAATTTAACAACTGCACAATATTTCATGTGAGTCGGTTTAGTTCACAAATCACATTCTGAGTTTTCTTCCCAAATGTCAGGGAAAAACTGTTGGCTGTTCTCTTTGGTGCATTACATCTGTCACTGTCACAAGTGTAACCGCAGAAAATCTCCCTGCAGAAAAAAATAACCAATTACTGAAAAATGGTTTGATCAGGCTTTTTATGTGTGTACCATGCCATCTGGTAAATGGATTACCCTGTGGGAGCCTGGAATTGCAGTAGTCCATTTGTGTAATTGCTGAAAATACAAGTTGGAGATGCCTTGATTGGGGCTGGTCTTGACAGTGTGGTGTCCTGACTTGTTCTATTTATTTTGATTTTAATCACAGTGCTTAAATGAGCAGGTGACTGGCTGAACTGGTCTTAGGGCCACCCACAGTAGGTCACAAGTGGTCAAAAGTTAAAGCATAGTCTCTTAGTGTTTTGTTTGTCTGCATTGTCAACATCATTGCCTGTAACATGCTGATTTACAAAAAAGATCATCTTTATCTTCAGAGATTTCAATGTAAATAGTAGTGCACACATGTATAAGTAACCCAACCAGCTGGGGTATAAGAGATACCCTCACATCTGCCAAAGATTACACTCAAATCAGCAACTTCTCCAAAGTATGTATATAATTAGAAGAGCAGTGATAAAAGACTGTTCTAACCAGATTGTTTTGTTTAACTGGTAGGCTAATGTTAGGCAAGGCAGCTTTACTTATATAGCACAAGATTGATAGAAAATAGACAAAGCATAGAAACAACAATTTAAAAGGAAATTGAAGAAGATGATTAAAAATTATTGCATAATAGCTAAACATTGCTCCTCCATGTTTAGACTTTACCTTTGGCAAAACTACCCGACTCATTCCTAGAGCTGCATTTTGAATTAACTGAAGCTGTTTGATTGTCTTTTTGAGAGTCCAGTAAAAAGACCATTGCAGTAATGAATTCTCAAAAAGGAAAAGTGTTAATGATTTTCTCCAGGCCTGGTTAAGTCAAAAATTCTCTAGTCTTATTGATGGCAATAAACTGCTACTTTTGAGACTGCCTTTATTATTACTGCTAAAGAGAGTCCATTTTTGTTACTTGTTAATTCTTTAGATTTTGAGGGCTTTTAAATCTAGATAGCCTCTCATTGCTATTCCTGAATAAAATAATCTGTGTTTTGTCTTTAATCAGGTGCAAGACGTTTTTGTCCCAACCAATTGGTGATGTGCTCAATGCAGTTACAAAGTAATTCAAAAGATTCATATTGTTTGGAGTGCCAAAAGAGGAGTAACATATCTCATAGTAATGTAGGATTTGACCAAAGGCAAATATAAATAAAATTAGAGATTTGAAACTTGGGGCACACCACGGGTTACTGGCACTCAGAATACTATTTCTGAGATGTCAGTAACATATTTTGAACTAAACCATTTTAGCACCGTCTAACAACATCTGTCTAGTAGAACTCAATTGACAGTGGTATTTAAAGCAGCTCTGAGATTGAGCTGTAATAGAACAGATAATAGAACAGTCTGTAGGGGGTTTTCAGATATGATTAGACTGGAATCTTGACTGAAATTTTTCAAGACATCCGTTTAAAGACAAAAAGAGACCAAGTTTCTAAAAGAAAAGTGTATAAAGAGCCAACTATATTACAGCTTTACTTCTAAAACACATTTCTTCATTGGTTACACCTGAAGAATAGTCATTAAACACACTATTCTAACTGGCTACTCAAGGATCTCATGGAGAGGATCAGGAGCAATTCACCTAATCAACACAAATTGGACAATTAAACATTAGGGACAGTGCAATAAACAACATAACTGTGCAAGTAACCAGTCCAATAATAATGATTTATTATTGAACATAAAATCGACTGTGGAAGAAACCAATGCAATAATTACTTATAAGTATTTATTGTGTAATAATAATTACTTACAATCACTTATTTTTGCTATAATCCCACAACTATTTTATTACTCTTCGCTGTTTTCATCCCACAATTATTTATTTTCAGTACTCTGCTGCTATTTTTTTACACTTTTCAAATTATTTTATATACTTTTAAAATATTTTATATTCTTTTCTTATTATTCATCTTCTTATATAAGTTTAATTTTCTTACATCGGCTTAGATAGCCTTTCTTATTTTTCTTATATATTCTTGTATTTCTTATATTTTGATCTTTTCATTAATTTCTTTCTTTCATTTATAACTTTCATTACAAATGTGCTGATGTACTGTTGCCTGAAAGTGAATTTCCCAGCGTAAATTCCTGAGGGTGTCACGGTTTGGCCAGTGGCCGGTGAGGGCCACTGCTTTTCTGATTTGCAGTTCTGTTTTTGCTCTGTCTTCTGTTCTGTGTTTTGGGTGCTTTTTATTTTGATGGGTCTCATGGTTAGTGCTTGTGTCATGTGTTCTTGTGTTTTACCTGTCTTGCGTTTTGTTTCTGATTATACTTAGTATTTAAGTTCTGTTTGTGTGACACTAACTTATCTGTCCATCACCTCATTTTGCACTTCATTTTGAGCTTGTGTTTCCCCAGTTTGTATCACGCATCTGATTTTGCTCCTGACGGCCCTCGTGCCTGTTTCTTTTCTGTTTTGTTTAATAAAGTACCCCAGCATGAATTTCTGGTCTGAGTTTTGGGTCGTGCCCAGAAGTTATGAACGTCCGGGGGGGCTAGTCCCAGAGGGATTAATAAAGTTTTAATATATCAATCTAAATGACTTAGTACTGTGGAAAAAGCCATATCAACTAGTGTTCGTGTTGAAAAAAAAATCGTTTTTTAAGTTTGTTATGTCATTTTTTTTAGCTTGATATGTTTTAAACAGCCCAGGGCAGTTATTTTAGGTGAATCGTGAATTTTCTTTCACTTTGGGCAGATAATATATTCCTTAGTTCCTGTCGTCCCCAAAATAGATTTATATTTCAAAGGCTTTTTGTAGAAGTGGCCATAAAAGATTCTGTTTGAGATGGTAATATGATGACACATTATAATGTCTACCCAAATAAAGTAGAACACAGCACTCATACCTGTACATAGACACATTAGTAGTCACAGTGTATATAAATTAGTGGTGGGCAGTTATCGACGTTAACATGCCGCGTTAATGTGAGCTCCACATAGCCTGGATGAAATCCTGTATTTAATGTCTAATTACCACCTTTACTGCTGATATCACGTTACATTTTGGTCAAAAGGGGTACTGCCTTAATGATGGCACAGAAATTCTTAAGCAGGTATTTCAACTGCCACCCTTAAAGCGAGCCTGGTTAATATAAATGTTTTAATCTGTGTGCTCAGTGTCTGAACATTGGCACAAATAAATAGCATATAGACTTTTTATCTATCTCAAGTGCTAGCTTATTTCAGGCCTAAAAGTACTAACTAATTGTAATAAACTTTGTCTAACAACATTTGAAGGGGACCTTTTATGCAAGACTCACTTTCGTTTTAACAGGTCTATGGGCCATACAAAACATATTCTTGTAGTTATTTTCACAAAATCACTCTCAAATAAAAAGATATCACCAGTTTTATTCTTCACAGTTTTGGTCCCTTTCAAAATGCCCCATTTTGACGGATGGCCTAATGTGACATCCCACTAGGCTCATTTGCATATGATTTGCATAGAATCACCCCTCATCTTTCAAGACCCCACCCATTAGCCTGTTGCTTGACACCCCAATCAGGTCTTTGCAGCTCCCAAATTTCAAAGCTCAAAAAGTAATTATTTTTGTTTTTGGTTGGACTCGTTTAAAAGCTAAGACTCTGAGTCTATAAACAGTCTATAAACTTATACTATAAACTATAAACTTATTTTCAAACAGCAACACAGGAGGAAATTCTGGATTGTATACAGTCAAGCCCGAAATTATTCATACCCCTGGCAAATTTGGACTTAAAGTTACTTTTATTTAACCAGCAAGTTATATGTATAAGAGACATTATTGAGAGGAAAAAAACATTTCTCAACTTTTATTTACATTGGAGCAAAAAGTGTCACAACTGTTCACAAACTGTAGCAGTCTCTGGGACTATACAAAGTTCTATACCATTCCAAATAGTCCAAGCTGTTCTAAAGCATCCTAATTACCCCGATTCATTGGGAACAGCTGTTTTAATCAACTCAACAGGTGAAAAACAGCAGCTCTCTGCAGTTTGTGGACACTCATGGCTAAGACAAAGGAGCTCAGTGAGGACCTGCGGCTGTGCATTGTGGCTGCTCACAAGTAAGGAAAGGGCTACTAGGCCATATATAAATGTTTTCAAGTTCCAGTGGCTAAAGTGTAAAGTATTATTGAAAAATACAAGATGTTCTGCAATGTGGAAAATCTTAGAGGATGTGGTTGGAATCTGGTGAATCTGGGCTCTGCTGGCGGCAATGTCTCAAGGCAGACAATCCAACGGACGCTGCAAACTGCTGGGTTCCACAGATGCAGACCAAGCAGGATGCCACTTCTCCAGATAAGGCACACAAAAGCTCGCTTGGCCTTTGCAAATGCTCATCTGGACACAGAAGAAGACTTCTGGTCTTCTGTGTTATGGTGAGATAAAACAAAATTGGAATTGTTTGGTCACAATGATGTTTCCTTCATTTGGCGTAAAAAAGGAGAAGCCTTCAACTCAAAGAACACCATCCCCACTGTCAAACATGGTGGTGGGAACCTAATGCTTTGGGGGTGTTTTTCAGCCAATGGACCAGGGAACCTAATCACAGTAAACAGCACTATGAAAAAAGAGCAATACATGAGGATTCTCAACGATAACATCAGGCAGTCTGCAGAGAAACTTGGCCTTGGGCACCATTTCAGCATGACAGCGACCCAAAACACACAGCAAAAGTGGTGAAGAAATGGTTAGCAGACAACAACATTAAAGTTTTAGAGTGGCCCAGCCAGGGTCCTGACTTGAATCCGATTGAGAATCTGTGGAGGGAGCTAAAGATCAGGGTGATGGCAAGAAGACCCTCCAACCTGAAAGATTTGGAGCTCATTGCTAATGATGAATGGGCAAAAATAGCTGTGGAGACATGCAAAAAGGTGGTCTGCAACTATAGGAAGATTGCTGATTGCTGATTGCTGTAATAGCCAATAAAGGCTTTTCTACTTATTATTGAAAAGGGTATGAATAATTTTGGACATGACACTTTTTGCTCCAATGTAAATAAAAGCTGAGAAATGTTCTTTTTCCTCAATAAAGTCTCTTGTATTGTATAATATATAATGTATAATAATGTATTATCTTTTGGGACACACGTATGTCATTTCCCATCTAAAAATAACTTGCTTGTTGAATAAAAGTAACTTTATGTCAAATTTTGCCAGGGGTATGAATAATTTCGGGCTTGACTGTATATGCTTGTGTTTTAACTGGAAACACTTCAGGAATGTCGTAGTCGTCATCTGATTGGTTGAATTTTATCGGATTTCCGGGGGATGCGAGTGTGGCGTTTATTTTCGGTCAACCGGGAACCAAAGCGCAGATGTGTGATCGCAGACGTGTGATCCTACTGATTTACTCGGTGTTTCGATCAGATGTGGTAATGCAGACGCCATTGTTGTTATACATGCACCAACAGATCAGTGATTTACTGCTGGTTTTCTTCTCCTTCTTTGATTTTCCCCAAACGCCCTGAAATGTGACACTGAACGAAACGAACTGTGATTGGTTGTTTGACATGTCGGTCAAACGGCCTTATGGGCGGGCCTTGGCCAA
>JBBPDH010000144.1:3159713-3171960 GCA_037974565.1 Clupeocharax schoutedeni
TCACACCGTGTGCTGTGGTGTGTTCACGTATGACCGAATGATCACTTCCACATTATTTTACTATATATTGCACTGTGTTAGAAAAATAAAATGACTATTACTCAATGTCTTTTGATTTAAATAGAATGAATAAAATTAGTTAATAAACAGACTTTCAGCTGAGGCTCTGTCCACCCTGCGTGTGGGAGTGATGCCCTGTGCTGCTCCCCCCTGGACCAAAGTCTTTCAAAGAGAGTGGAGGAAAAGAGGTGGGGGATGGGAGCACAACACAAACACACACACATACACACACACACACACACACACACACACACAGCTAGGCTTGTCAGCTGGTTTCTGTGTACACAACCACATCTGCCTCCCTGATTCTAGAGACCTAGATCATCATAGTCAAGACTTTTCTTAATTGAACATGTCAGGATTTCATGCATGGCTATTTGACGAATGGCTGAATCCTCCAGAGGCACAACACGCCAACCCCCCTACCCCAGGTTGCCTATGCCTACAAACACATGTGATGGCAACACAGCAGGAGGCTGCACACACAACCGCTCATGTCATCTGTCATCATCTGTTCATCATTTGTACGCATTGCGTTAGCACAAATCCTGCTCACCTATTCAGAAGTGTCTCCTGGCTTTTTGTGGGCCAGCTGGGGGCCTGGTGGTTAAGTTGTGGGTTAGAATTCCAAGACTGTAATCAGAAGGTTGTGAGTTTGAATCCAAGGACTTCTAGTGGCACCACTGAGCTGCCCTTCAGCAAGGTTCCTGGCCGCACACTGTTTCCCTTGGTGAAAGTCAGTGAGTCACATGCAGAGAAAGAATTGCACACTTTGTGCTGCACTCATGCCTGACTACTTTTGTTTTTAGCAACCAACTGTGTCAGTGCTATTATTATGTCACTATGAGTAGTAATGACATTTTTATCATCAAATGTTTTGTTTAATAAGGTAGGTTGGCTGTGAATGTAATGAAATGTGCACAAAATAAAAAATAGTGATTAATTAATGTACATTAAAGGATGAAAGAATGTGTATCTTTATTAGAGTTGGCAATATGGTACCCCCAACCCACCCCCCGAAACAGACACACATCATCCGTGGCAGTGCTTCATTTTAGATACTGCCAAACATGTTAAACTTATTTCCTTTTAATATTGAGGATCATAAGTCCAGTGTGACCAGAATGGCCTCTAGATTAAACACAAAGAGTCAAAATCACAACAGTGGAACCTGAGCATGTTCAATATGGACAGGGCGAAGCCAATTGATCTGATTAATTTATTAAGATTAAGGTTACTGCTGTCATCTTAGATGAGAAACTTTATATCTAACAAATTAACAGTAATCTACATAAAACGTAGACGAAAAGCTGAAATTAGTTTTTTTTTGGGTGATTTAGAATCAGAGTCGATTCTCCGATCCCAGGCATTTAGAATCGACTCTTAATCAAGAGAGTCGGTTCAGCAGGGTCGTTCGAATTTGGTCGTGATTAAACAGCCTTTATTTTTTTATTCAAGACGAAATTGAAACTTAATTATGCAAAACTAGTAATAAAAACAAACGCTATGCTGTTCAAATATCCACCAGAAGGAGCTGACAAAGGAAAAAGAGGTGTGTTCATTACTTTAATTAAGACGTTTAATGAAGTAAGCACCCTAGTTTGCTTTGCAAAAACAACAAATGGTTAATATAGTTAAACCAGTACGTGTGTTTTTCCACATAGTTTAATTAAAATTGTTAAAAAAAAAACGGACTCTAAGAACAACGTGTGTTAGACCTGCACCTTTTCGCAAATTCCACTTCAGAAACTCTGGCTTAAAGTACTTCATTTCTCACTGTCGGTTTGAGTTTTATAGCTTTGTTGAGATTTTCCTTCGTTCTAATCAATGAATGATTAAGAAACAGTGAATATTGCATTCAATATTATGTTTATTGTGAATTATGAAGTTGTACTGATAAACTAGATTAAACCCATGGGGGGTGAACTGGATCAAACTGGATTAACCTGGCCTGATTAAGCGTGTCGACCGTTAGCACAGCAGTCGATGTGTTTGGGTAACTTACTTAACTACAATTTCTGAGAGGTTAGTAATAATGTTTCTAGTAAAGTTGTCAGAGAAGTTAAAACACCTTATTTCTGTTTATTAATTGAGGGAGTGTAGTGTGTATTGGGGAATGCCTTAATACGTTAAGCAGCTAGCTAATGTTAGCTTGGTGCATCGTAGCACAGATAACTGCCTGTATATCTATGTATACATATAAATATATGGGTTAGAGATAGTCTAGTGGGTAGGATACTTGCTTCTGGTCATGGGTTCGAATCCTACATTCAGGACCATCACTGTCCTCTATAGTTAGAGGGAATCTGGGTACTGGCCTTGTGTGTGTGTTTACATGTTCTCCTGGGGTGGCGTGGGAAGTGTGTGGATCCATTCTTAAAATATTTTAACGTCATTTGAATGTAGACAATATTTAATGATGAAAAGGAACAAGACTGAATAATTGTGGAATCCCATGTCAGGAAGTGTGTTAGCTTTAGCACATACACAAAATGGGTTTATCTAGTACCTAAGTCATGAATGCTCATTGTCATTTCAGCCAGGTACACAGTGCACAGTGAACACACAACATTCTTCTAGGACTATGGAGCAACAGAAATAGAAACACCACAGACTATGTAAGTGCAGGGAGAACAGGAATACACGTAGTACAAAGAAAGTAAGAGACACAAGCACAACATTTAGTGCAGGCCACCGGAGCAGTAAAAGTAGGAATGAATGCAATGTTTTGACAGGAACTGTATTACAGGAGCTTTTGTGAAGTGTTAAAAAATTTTGGAAGAATACAATAAATAAATTGTAATTGTGCAAACAATATCAGCAGCAGTGTAGAGAATTCAGTAAATAATGACTAAAGGGTGTTTACAGTGGTACTTGTAGTAGTTAGGCATAGCAATTTTCTTTTCATGAGTTGTGTTAGGGGTGTGTTTGTGTGTGGTGGGTGCAGTTTATGTTTCAGTTCTGATTGATGAGTCTGATGACCTGGGAAGGAAACCATTTTACATTCTGGCAGTGGAGGCTGGTATGCTACAGAACCTTTTCATAGACGTCACGAGAGATAAGTGTGTGGGGTTCACAGAGCTGGGGGCTTTGTAGATCTGGCATGGGCTGTAAATGTCTGTGACAGGGTTAAGAAACCCTGATGATCTTTTCAGCTGTCTGCTGTTAACTGCCTGTACTAATGGCATGAGGACACTTTAATTACTTCAGTTTAAAATGTCTCTTATTTTTGCGTACATTTCCATTTATAAATGTAATATATGTGGGACACAAACAGCAGCACACATGGAATCACTGTGTTTTTTGTCGGTGTGGTTTAAATCAGACGCTGTCAGAAAACGAGAATTGGAGGATATCTGGCCAACTCATTTTATATTAACTCACTTTGTTAGATTAAGATAATGTTAACTGGTGACACTCCCTAAACGGCTGATTAGAAAAGAAAAGCAAACTCAGGTTTTACTTGGCGTCATTTGGCTTTTCAGTGTAGGTCACTGCAAGTTTTCTGTGCAGGTATTTTAAACTTTGCACCATATTTTTTATTTTTTTTGAAGGATGTAAAGGATGAGTTTTGGGTTAGTGTAATGGAGGAGGCTTCTTTTATGGTGAAATTATTTTCTAAAGTCTATGTACAGGTTTATACAGCTTGTCCAGCATTAAAGCACTGGTTATTTTTAAGATAGAATTGCTTGTCTTGAAATTGTACTGCTCCTGTTCTTAAAATGTAGTCCGTATATCTAAACTCTGAACCGCATCAGAAAGTTCAGTTCTTCAGTAATTCTACTGGTTTGGTGTAAAAGACATAATTAAGTCCTTACGTTTTATAAACTGACACCTATTGAACCTCCTGTGGATTACTGAAGTAGAGCTTACGGTTAGGGACAATTTGTTTATTACTTTTAGGTCATGTTCACACGTATTTATGTATTTCTATGGGCTTTGGCCTTGCGTCCACATGTAAACAGTGTTTTGTGTCAGTGAAAAATGAATATGGGCTGTTTTGCGGCATACGCTGTGCGTCACTCATATGGCATCACAGTATGCGCCGTGTTTACATCAGGATTTGATCTACAATGCCAGACGTTTACAAACTACTACTGCTCTCAAACTCATTAGAAATTTGGCATGGAGTTACTGTCCCTCCATTATGAAGGACATAGATGTCAGAGTCGCTTTGGATGCTATTATATTCAGCACAGACAGTCTCTGGTAATGACAACCCCCATCCAACTCTTCTTAATGGCCACCAATGCATTATGGTTTAGGGTTATATCACCACATGTTGTTGACAATGTTTTTTGCGATCGTGTGTGGATGAAGATTTTTTTTTAAAAAACGTGCTTGTGTAGAAAATGGAAAATCTCTGTTTTCCATCTTTATGTGGACATGGCCTTAAACTGTGATGTGGTGTATCTGGCAGTTGTTTGCTTTCTCACTCTGCTCTCTTTGCACTTTCCTGGAGACCACCCCCGGTTCCTCTCAGCAAAGTGTCATTCTTCTCTTCTTGAGCTCCAGGTGTTATTGTCTTTCTTATTAACCTTCTGGCCCCAGTCCCCAGTTCTTTGAATGGATTTACATATATATTGGATTCTCCTTGTTTTTTGTTTTTTCTTTTTACCGTACATGAGATCCACACTGTCTCCGAAACTGTTTTTAGTTAAATGAATGAGTTAACAGGAAGAGAAGCATCATATGCCAATATGACTTGTGTTGATAAGTGATAGTGTAACTTGGCAGAATTTGCTCGTGACCTGCCTGTCCAGCCTCCAGGAGGCTTGCCCTTCACAGAGGAAATGGTGAGAGCTGGGAGAGGAAGATAATACCTCAGAGCCCCCTCGAGCTGATGACGCAGCAGGGGACGTGCCCTACGTGCCTCTCCCCCCCTGACCTTAGAAAATACGGAAGTCCCTTCTTCCCTTTCTGCCGTCCTCCAATGAAAAGAGAGTGGAGAGAGGAAGGAGGCTGAGGGAGGGGGAAGGAGAGCAAGAGAGGCCAAAAGGGAGGGGCTCAGTTCGAGAAAAAAGGGGAGGGAAGGAGGAAAAAGCAGGGGGAGGGAGGGAGGCTTGGTGTCAGCTGGGCTCTACCTCACTAGACTACTCTTCACAATCGGCCAATAGCAGCACAGTGAGTGGGCTGGGCCTAAGCCTGTCCCCATCGCAGCCCGTGCTGCATCTCATGCAAGCGCATTATATGCAGCCTGACTTCCTAGGCCAACCAGAGAGAGAGTGGGAGAGGGACAACTGCTGTCGTGCTGGGAGGGAACACCCTAGATGCCGGCTTCTCTTTTAACTGTTTATTCACATCTCCCGTGAGCTGCAGCACGCCTCTTTCGCTTTGCTGGAAAGGACTCAAAAGCCTTCTCTTCCTCCTCCATTTCAGTTTCCTCGCAGCGGTGGAGCAGGATGATAGCCGCACAGCTTCTAGCCTACTACTTCACCGAGCTGAAGGATGACCAGGTCAAAAAGGTGAGTGTCCATCCTCACCATCTCCCAGGACGGATCTTTGCCAAAAATAGGACGGCTTTGCCGTCCTGGAGCCCCAAAGGCCACCTGACAACAGGTGGCACTCAAACACCGTTTTGGGGCTTATGGGCGGCCATGGAGCTGGGAGATGCACACTGCCTCACGTCGTCCTGACCGCAGCCGCTACGTCATGTTGTGCGACGGCGGCGCGTGCCGGGAAGGTTGTGAGTGAGGGAGTGTGTGGGTGACGACACATACGGCATCACTACAGTGCAGTGGGCCAGTGCTGCAATGTCCTTGAAAGCAGGATGTAGATGTCAGGGAGTTGCCATTATGAGTAGGCCCGGTTTTTTCCATCTCTGTTTGTGAGTGCCTCACTGCCTGTGCAAGGGGGAGGGTGGGTGATCAGGAGCATCTAGACGCAACACCCCCAACACCCCAACCCCACCCCCACCCGATCCACCCTCAGGGGTTTTTGGAGTGTCGAGTTTCAGCAGAGTGACAGCACTCCCTTCCCCTAACATGGCAGAATGGAGCCGTAGTTGCTTAACACTGCTGATTTATGAATAGGGAAGGAATGCTTACATGAAACTTGAAGCAATTTGTGTTTACAGTGACACAGCCATTGTAATGAAGCATTACTAAAGAGCAAAGTGTCTGTTACACTTAACGCTCAACGTTTTGGCATGTTTATAACAGGACAAACATTTGCAGCACACCTTAAGGATATATATATATATATATATATATATATAGATGTATGTATGTGTGTAACAAAATGGTTCTGAAGAAACGGCTAGAACCAGTATGCTAACTTCAAGTTATGTGAAGTTAAGGTTAATCTCCTTAATTCTGGATTCTTCACCCTTAGAATCTTTAGAATCTTTTTTTTTTTTTTGCATATTATAAAGAAAATATTGGTCATGTTGTTGAAAATATGGATGCACCTAAGGCTTTATCTAACGTAGTCTTTATCTAGCAACCCAATGTGTCATTGTCTAAACTTCCTCCATTGAGTAACGTCCTTCCACTCTGTAGCCTCTATGAGGATGTGCTGTAAATCTAGCAACACGTGTTTTATGAGTTTCTTGATTACAAATGCCCAGTAGCGCAATGTTACTCATCACACACTGGCTGGCAAGGTATCACTTGAAAGACTCAGGGGTTACCATGACAACGGTCGGTAGGAACGTGACTAGCTGCAAGTCCACCTTGAGCTTTTGACCACTAGGGTGCTTCCATGTGTGAATCCATCTTATTGGTTTTAAATGTTTATATATATGGAATAAGGAATGTTTGCTGTAGACTTCACCACTTCAACGTCTAAACCTGATTAGTGCATACACTGGATTATTTTTTCTTCGTTGTAACATGTTTTATCTTCACTGTAACACCTATGCTAAAACCCTGCCCCTGAATTAACACATCTGTTGCCCTAGCTAGGATTTTGTTCACCCTCACTTGACGATTCCCCTGTTTAGTTGCTTTATTTCCCTGTTTGTTCGAGAAGGCTGCCCTGAAGCCTATTGCGCAATACCCCGCTTTTACACACCCTCCTGGGTGAATGTGTTACAACAAACTGAAAATTACAGTACTGTCCAGCAGAGAGGGCCGTGTTCTAAAAGGTGTGCCAGATTTGATTGCTTCTGAGACACATAATGGATTTATGTGTTTGCCCATCATTTTAAGTGCTATTGTGTGCGCAGTCTGTAAAGCAAATTTCCTGAAAAAGCTTTTCTCGCACATAAAACATGCCCTGAAGATTTTTTCCCTGATAACAAAGCTCAACAAAGCTTCATTAGTTTGCCTACAGATGAATTAAATTACATGAACCCTCCATTGCCACAGCCTCCGCATCATCACTGCGTCTGCCCTAACACAGTTAGACTTTGTCACAGCGAAAATGTCACAGAGAAACTGAGTGTATTGCCTTTCAGAAAATATTTTATCACATCCTAACACATTCTTTAATACTGTTAAGTCAGCAGTATGAAACCTGCACACATGTCCCTTTGTTTCAGCAAATTAGATGCTCCTCTGGAATGACATCACACACTGAACAAAGTCTAAGACTCCCATAGCAACAGAGACTGAGAAAGCCTGACTACTACCCCTGGCAGAGTTCACATGAATCAGCAAAAGCAGAAAGCTGTTTTCTGGCAGCTTCATTTCAGTAGAGCTACAATCATGTAGCGTCCTTTAAAGCAGTTTGTGTTGATGATGGATTTGTATTTGCTGTAATTAAGGCATTGTTTTGTTGATGTGTTTTATCCATGCTGTTGAGAGTGTAGCGCTTTTTTGTCTCTGCCTGTGGGCCATCTGTTTTTGATATGTGAGGCCAATTACTTGCAAATGGACTTCAAGCCAGTTTCTTGCTACTGTGAAAGGGGCATGAAGTTACACAAAAAAATAATGTTAAACCAGATACACTTCAAATGCAATAGAATTTGAAAGGGTGGGAGCACAGAGGACGTTCATAATACCTTCTGGTACATTTAAATAAAACTTGAAGGATGAAATATTGCAGAATGTTGGTGTCTTAATATCCCTCGCATTTTTTTTTTTAGATCGATAAGTACCTGTACTCCATGCGCTTCTCTGATGAGACACTGCGGGACATCAAGGCCCGGTTCCGTATGGAACTGGAGAAAGGACTGGGTCGCGACACAAACCCCACGGCCACCGTCAAGATGCTGCCCACCTTCGTCAGGTCCATCCCCGATGGATCAGGTGGGACTAGAGACTTATATTTTTGTTTTGCCTGTGTGTGTGTATGTGTGCATGCAGATGTACGTTTATACATAGACATTAGTGGAGTACACATATCAGATAAAAAATTATTTTATATTTAGCAGTTAATTCATTTAGACCATGAACGGGCAGCTGCTGTAATTCTTGTGCTGAGTTGTCTGAAGCTCTTCTTCACACCTGTAGTAAAAACAGGGACCTAAAAGGTTAGGGTTTGTGGAGAAAACCAGCTGAACAAGAATTGCTACAATTGAAAATTTGAAAAACACAAAGAGCTGGTTGCTGACCTGTTTTCTCTGTTGAGTGGTAACAGAGCTGACAGTCGCTGTTGAAAGAAGCCTACTGACCTCACACTGGTTTACCTGAGACAGAGGCAGTGTAGTACTTGAATGTAATAAGCACACATGAGGTATTTCTTTAGGGTGCGTGGAGGAACTGTTTTTTAACCGTTTAATGTGAATTTAGCTTCCAGAGCCATACATTTAGCAGATCACTCGGGCAGAAAGCCATAGCTGTGCATACGCCCATTAATGGTCATGCTGACAATCAATGTCCTCTGTTTCCTAAACAACAGATGTGTGTAGTTCTGAAACTACTGGTCATGTGATCGTCCCTGCATACATGACAAGCAGCAGGCAGTCAGCAGCATGGGGTTACATCACAGATTACCCATAATCCCCACATGCAGATTGACATGTGAAAGTCCATTATAGTAAACTGCATTTGCGTCCCTATATGTGCCATTAGTTATGCCTCTCATACACATACTCTGCTGTGTCACTTAGCAGCAAGTTTCATTTTTGAAAGTTAAATCTCGTGGTTTAAAGTGGGACACAGTCTAAAAGTAACTGGTTAAAGAAAAAAGCACCTGCAAACCGATTGATGATATACTCTTAGATCTTTATTATCGACTTTTGCTGTGGAAGTGAACATTCTGTCACTCACCAAGTGAAGCAGCAGGCAGCCAGGAACACAGTGCCCGGGGAGCAGAGTGTGGGGACGGTACCTTTCTCACAGGCACCTCAGAGGAGCCCATTACTTCGCAGGCCGAATGCCCTAATCACTAGGCTACCAGCCTTTTTTGTATTTTACAACAGAAATGTACTTAAGCACTCTGCAATAATTTCCTTTTATGTATCACAATACTGCTATTCATAAAAAGATGATACATAATGTAGAACTTTCTATTAATACCTACTGAAGGGTCTAGGGGCGCCTGGCTCTGGCTCTTGAGGGACAGCCCACTACACATAGCACCATTTATAGATTTTGACCTACTGGTGTGCCGCTGATAAAATGCCTGTCTGTTTACAATGCAGATGCCAGCTCTGTATAAGGATGTTCTTTATAGTGGAGATTTCAGAGCGTGAAGAAGGGGTGCTTGAAGTATGAAAGTAATGGTCATCAGCTGTCTTTTTATAGTTTAAAGGTCACTCTCGTGCTATCTAATAGCATCAAGCTAAAAACACAGCCGACCCAGTTACGAAGAAGGTCTTTTGTTGGCCGAGTTGACATTTCAGAGGGCCTTGCAAAAGCCAAGTATGTCTGCTGCAAAGGTCTGGGGTTTTGCAGAACGCCTGAGCTTGCATTCCACTGATTCATTTACACTCCATTATCAGAGTGGGATTTCTCTAGCGGAGACGAGAGGAGAACCGGTTGTTCTTTATTTTGTCTGAAAATAATCCAAAAGCTTTTTAATTACTCTCAAAGCAAACTATGTTTTTGCATCTTGCACTGATCAGATTGTAAGTAGAGTAGAGTGATTACAAAATAACTGTCAAATTGCATCCCACACTTTGTTCAGGGCTCACTTTGAGCTTCACACAGAGAAGCGATATTAGTCCCAGGTCCCCCATATGCCCCAGTTTGTGGGTGTGGCAGGTTGTCGAGACTTGTGAGCTAAGGACTCATTTACACTACAGAGCTGCTGTTCACAATTTAAATTCCCCGCCGAGATATGCAACCCAGAAGCTGCTGTTATAAGTACGATGAGATGGCACAGGTCATTTGAACACCTCTGCTATTGCAGTACTGGCCTCCTGCTGTTTGGACTGTTAATGGAACACAACCAAATTAACGCTCCTCAGAAACATACAGTTTCTACCCGTGGAAATTTCCCAGCTTTTGATTCTTTAGGTGTATGTCAGAGAAGATAGTATTGATAACCTCCTCTTTAGCACAGTCTTTCTGTGTAAACACTGAACTAGAACCTTTATTTACTGATACTCCAAAGCCTTTTAGAGCAAGAACAGTTGAATATCTAAACACAGAAACATTTTTATCCTCTAAGATCTGAGAGAAAAAGCCAATACTGGAGGAACCTGTGCATCAGATCTTTGTGGTTGCCAGGCAACAAGTGCTGCTCGAGTGTTATTGTCAGTCTGGACACAACAGACATCTCTGAGAAGGAACTAAGCAAGAATTGTTGGTAAAAAGCAGTCCTTGGGATAATATTTCTGCCAGCTGTTCTTTTTGTGCTTAGACAGTCGTGTTAATCACTGTTTTACAGGGTTTTTTCTTAAGGAATAAGCTGGCAGGGATTCTAGGTTTACAAGTTTTCTCAAAGAGCTGCTGTCACAGCCTGTTTACTCCCATGCCTGTCAACTCAGAAATGAAGCAGTCTTTAATTAGGCCTCCTTGGAGATGTCCTTTATCTAACATCGTGACCATGTCACTATCCCTTCAGGTCAGCGAGTACACCGGGGTTCAATAAGCATTTCCATGTTCTGGTCTTCGCTAATCAGTACCTCCGGTCATTGCTATCAACATTACATTGGATTTAAAACATGATAGAAATTTCTAAAATGTGGCACATAATCTTGTAATAATCTTGCAACTGTGAATATTATTTGTATCTGACTTTGTTCTTTTCTTTTTCACTTGATGTAACAGAGAAGGGGGATTTCATTGCCCTGGATCTGGGTGGCTCTAATTTCCGAATCCTGCGTGTGAAAGTCTCCCATGAGAAGAAGCAGACAGTGCAGATGGAGAGTCAGATCTACGAGACCCCAGAGGACATCATTCATGGCAGTGGATCACGGGTATACTTTACTATACTGACTATACAGCATGTAATGAATATATGGGAAGAGAAAGGTCCTTTTTTTTTATAATGAAAAAAAAATACACTCACATTACAAGGTCCCTGTGTCTCTTGCAGCTGTTTGAACATGTGGCAGAGTGTCTGGGAGACTTCATGGAGAAGCAAAACATCAAAGACAAGAAACTTCCTGTTGGATTCACGTTCTCATTTCCCTGCGCCCAGTCTAAACTGGATGAGGTAAGAGTGCTTACTTTTGCTTCGGCTGTTCAAACTAAATAACTGGTTAAAGTTGCTAAAACTCTGTTATGGCATTAGATTTATTCCTATATAGATCTTCCCATACCGATGTAAATTTGTATTTAGTTTTACTATCATTACATTACTTTGAATTCTGTGTGCAGGAGTACAGAATAAAAAATAATACAGAGTTTGTTACTGTCAATCTATTTTTATTTACTCCACACTGTTATGTGTGGAGCAGAGACATGTTGATGTCTGCATCATTCATCAAGATCATGCAATGAAAATGATAGATTTTCCTCTCCTGTAAAGGCTGTTTTGCTGACTTGGACAAAACGTTTCAAAGCCAGTGGAGTGGAGGGAATGGATGTAGTCAAGCTTCTGAACAAAGCCATTAAAAAGCGAGGGGTGAGTATTGTAAATGACTGTCTTGTCACGGTGTGAAGACGTTTGAAGACGTTTATAAGTCATTTATTGTTTGCTCAGCTTCTCTCAAGGCAACCTAAAAGCCTTTAAGCAAGCAGAGTTGTCAGACTAATGGGAATGTTGTCTCCAGGACTATGATGCAGATATTATGGCGGTAGTCAATGACACTGTGGGAACCATGATGACATGTGGCTTTGATGACCAGCGCTGTGAAGTCGGGATCATCATTGGTAAAGACCACATAAACTCTCTATACTTAGATTGTATC
>JBBPDH010000144.1:3553640-3563945 GCA_037974565.1 Clupeocharax schoutedeni
TGTGTGGGACGGTACCTTACTCAGGGTACCTCAGTGGTGCCTAGCGGTCTTGGGAATCGAACCTGGACTTTCTGATCGCAGGGCGGATGTCTTAACCACTAGGCCACCAGCTGCCCCATAGGAATATCTGTACTGTATGGTGAAGTGTGGTGGACTGAAATGCTGACTTTTTTTCAACACTTTTTCATGCGCTACGATCCCCATTAACACCCAACATAACCCTCATTATAATGAATGCTCTGAACCCATTACACTAAGCAATAGATCTTCTGCTGTTTCAGCGACAGGCTGAAACAAAAACCCACTTTTTGTACCATTTTCTTGCAGGTACAAAACAAACAGGTCTAAAGTCGACTGACAGAAAGACGGATTTTAGTATTTAAATTATGACCGCAGAGACTCTTTTCTGGAGGGAAGTACTGGGTGAAGCGAAGGCACAAAAACACACACTGCTATCAATAACTAGGTAAGGCTTTTTATGTCCCCTGTGCATGATCCTGTGCCCTCCACACTTCCCAGCCTGAGGCATTACATTATGCTGATCCATATTTCACATCCACTCCTTCACTTTTATGAGAGAGAGAGTGATATAGTGACAGTGAAAGGGGGAGCGAGAGAGAGTGAGAAGTAATGAGAGAGACACACAGATAAAGGCCACGAGAGGGGAGGAGAGAGAGAGAAAGACAGACAGACAGAGAGTGAGGGGGGAAAGAGCGAGAGACAGACGGAGTGAGTGAGAGAAGGAGAGTGAGAGAGGGAACGGGAGAGAGACACAGATAGAGGCCAAGAGAGGGGAGGAGAGAGAGAGAGACAGACAGAGAGAGGGGAGAGAGAGAGAGTCAGATAGAGAGTGTGAGAGAAGGAGAGTGAGAGAGGGAACGGGAGAGAGACATAGAGGGCGTGTGAAAGCCATGTGAAAGCCGTGTGCCACAAATGAGAGGAGTTACCAAGTCGAGCAGCGAGGCTGAGCAGCCATTTGACATCCTCCGTGTACGGGGGGCTTCTGGAAAAGTTATTAGGATGGTCATTGTGAGCCCTCCTTCCCAACATCTCCAGAGCCAGCATGCCTGCGTGAGGACAGGAACTATTAAACCATTGGCAGCAGTAATTCTCCAACTCCCATTTATTTCTACACTTAAAGACAATTAAGCCTTCTAATGGAGTGAACTTTGCCATAAGATGGTAATAAAACAGCTGTCACGGGTAAATGTAATATTTCTCGGAGCTAAACGCCCGTGTCACCGACACAACATGGACTCTTCTGACCTCAGAGACAACTTTATTTAATATTCAGCACATAATTCAGCACCAGATGGACTCTAATGGGGCCAAACGGTGACATAACCACAAGAAGGTCATGCCTTAAGGGATACCAGTGATTAACAGTTTGCCTTCCTTACCAACTCTGTAGGCCGAGTGCAGGTAGTGAAGCCCCTGCTGGCTGATAGGCTGGCTGTGTTGTTCATCTTCCACGGGGAACGGCGTGCTAACCAACGAGGCTGGCTGAGTGGAAAGGCCCGGAAGAGAAGCCCCCTGAATGGCCTGGATGGTGGAGCCTGAGTGAACCCCGCCTACTGAAGAGAAACAGACAGATGGCCTCTAAGAATTACAACGCCAGAAAATGCATGGGAAATTAATTATTAAGAAAGAAAGACAATGCCCTTGCCATAACAACTAGCAATCCAATTTCACTGCAATTCAGAACTCAATTTATCAACAAAAACACCTGCTTAATTTCCCTAATTACTTAAACTGATCATCAGATCCTACCCCTTTTCAGTTGATGTAGGATCTCAGTAGGAAAAAAAAGGTGAAATGAAAGCCCCGCTGATCTCACCAAATAGCAAAAGAAGCCAAAGTGCCTCACTCCCTACTCTTAATGGCCCAGTTTTGAGACACTGCTCAGCTCTAAATCTCTGTAGAATGCAGGCTTTAAAGCGCACTAATGAGTTTTATGGAGGACATTTTTTCAATTTGTCTCAGACCAAAGTGCTTCTGGTCCCACATGTTAAAACTGGTTATGAATGAAAATAGGCTAGCTCCTACTATTTACCTTCCTCTAACAGGAATAAATTCCTCTCGGTCCTGCTGTTTGGAACTCACATGTGACATTATTACTGTACCAAACAAATACAGATGCTGTAAAATTGATGCAAGTGCCTTGAGACTGTCAAGTCTAATTTTGCTTCGTCATCTGCATACTTTGACATAGCACCAGCTTGTTGCAGTTCAACATCTCATGCACAATGTATATTTTGTAGTTACACTTTTGTCACACTGCTGTTTTCAGTCTTCTTTATTTTCACTTCACTTGTTATATATGTAACAAGTAATATATATATATATATATATATATATATTAGATGTGAGCATAGATAATTTTTTAAATCTAGATTAATCTCATTGTAATCTTGGAATTAATCTAGATATACATTTTTATCTAAATTTATCTAAATTAAAATGGCTCATTTGAATACTGCCAAAGGTCTGAAGCCCCCCCGCCCCCAAATGATCCGAATGCTTTATTTTATAGTCTAAATCATAAATATGCCTCCAAATGTTCACTTTAAATGTTCACTCCCAGATCACTTTAATTTCATTACCCTTAAAGAAAATGTAAATATAAACCTGAGGTTTAAATACGGAAAAGTGAGGAACAAGAGAGAGAAAGAGAGAGAGAGAGAGACAGAGAGCGTGTGAGAGAGAGATAATCCGCACGCTCCGGAAAAGTCACGAACAAGAGAGAGAGAGAGAGAGAGGCACAGAGAAAGTGCGTGCGAGAGAGAGCGAGAGCAAGCAACAGAGAGAGAAACAGAGAGAGCGATACATATATATTGTGCTTCAGCTCTTCTGGTTAGACACTAACTGCATTTATACCTGTAAACACACACAAGACTCACCTTTGTTCTTGTTATATATAACTGTACAAATTTTATTTCAGTTGAAACAATGTAAATGTCTTACCCGTGGGTCTAAAAAATGGTTCTCTTATCTACTCTAATTCTCCTTACCTGCCACAGTAGTGCTGAGGGGCAATGCCGCCTCTGCAGTGTGGTAGGGGTGGACGGCAATCTGAGTCATGGACGGTACGGGAACCCCTGGGAAGGTGACTGCAGTAGCAGCCATGGGGGGATGAGGACCAGAGGCCACAGAGAATGGGTACTGGGCACCAATAAAGGCAGGGTGCATTCCCTGAGAGAACACACAGACATGTTGACAATCACACAGATACAGCACTCTACCAAAATACCAGAAAACCCCACTTATCCGACCATAACCTGGTCATTCAATCTGAATTCCTTCTGGGCCACAGCTCTGCTGAGATTAGCAACTTGCCCCGTCTAGAAGTCTGAACTCAATTAATGACTACCTTGATAATTAGCTGAACTGCTGAATCAGGTGTGATTAATGAGGCAGAACGCTGAGGTCTGCAGTGCTGTGGCTCAGAGAGATGAACACATGTGCCCCAATATGGTCACATTTTGTTCCTAAGCTTTAATAAAAACTACAGGCATATTTAATTTTATCATTTTTAGCCATTTCTCATGCAATATGTAATATGAATACACCAGTGGTTTTCAGAATAATAGGGTGAAATGGCATTAAATCATTATGCTGCCCACTGCTGGAACAAGCTCCCTATGAAGCTCTGCCCTGACTGTTGCTGTTTTTAAAAAGAAACTTAAAACTGACCTGTGTTCCACTGCTTTCAGATACCAGTAAGATCTGCAAAAAATTCATGCACTTTTATCTGTATTCGTTTACACTGCTTTATTTACCTTTGTGTTAAATCCTACTTTCATTTCATATTTAATTATCGTTACCTTTCTTACTTATTTTTGCTTGTATGTTTTTTATGCATATTTTATCTCTGTAAAGCACATTGAATGACGTCTGTGTATGATAATGTGCTACACAAATAAACTTTCCTTGCCCAATATCTATCTTCCATAGCTGTATCTTGTGGTTTATTCTTACAGGCAAACATTTCAATGCCAACTCTAACAGTAATCAAGTGTACAATAATAATGAATTTTGAATGAGGAGAAACATAAAAGTGACTCTAGGAGGAAAAACAACAGAGCACTCTTACTTGTGGATAGGTGGAACCAGACACAGGGAAGACAGCAGGGCGGGGCACGTGCGGGAGCTGGTGGCCCAAGTACTGTGGGGTGCAGACGGTGGGTAAATGGGCCTGAATGGTGGTGTAGGGGTGCAGGCCCGGAGCATGAGCCATGGCTGAGCCGGGAATAGTATGGGACTGGTAGATGGTAGAGCCCACAGAGATGACGGGCACCACAGCAGCTGCAGTCACGGATGCAGTCACTGCTGCTACACCGGAGGAGTCCATGGCCCCAACGCTGTCTAGCACTCCACAGTTGCCCTCTGGAGGCCTCCGGCCCGCCCCGCCGTTCGCTCCACAGCGGCTCGGACCCTCCCTCTGTGCAGAGGAGCCCCCACCCACAGTCTGTTCGTACAACCAGTACCACTGGTGGGCCACCTCAAACAGCACCTCAGGGTACACTCCTCCACCCTTCGCTGCTTCTTCAACTGCCATACAGGCCTTCTCCAGCATCACATTATCCTGGGGAGGGAAATTTTGCTATTAGTTTGATTTGCATGCTTCTTTTTATGCATACACTATGTTTTTCAATAAGAAAGCTTTCTGGCCATATATTATGAGAATTCATCTCATCAGGATTGCAAATACTGTTACTGACTTAAAAACAATATCCTATGCACCCCTAAAAAACCTGTTCGGTGTTTTATGATGGAAATCAGTGGTTACTCCACCTGCTCTTTGCACTGCACCAGTGCTCTCTGAATCTCGTTAGGGTTGAGGGCATGAGCGTGAGGTAGGCAGCTCAATGCAAGCTCTGCAGCAGCCCGCACCATGTTGGGGTCCCGTGCCCTCGATGCACGATCTGCAAGTGATGCCACCTCCGGAGGGGTGAGATGCCCATCCCAGCACTCTACAAGGATGTTAAGGGCAGCACTGCCAATCTCCATAGCCTGGCCTGAGAGACAGAACAGAAAGACAGCCAGACAGAGAGAAAGAGAGAGACACAAAGATGAGAGACAGATAATGGGAGAGAGACAATGAGAGTGAAAGACAGAGGGACAATATGAGAGAGAGAGAGAAAGAGAAAGAGACAAACATGGGAGGGAGACAGTGTAAACATCAGAACAGAAAAAAGACTGACAAGTGTGAACCAAAAAAATAAAAGCCTAATTAAAAAACATTTTTTTCCGTCTTAATAAATCATACACTTCAATCTTTACTATGTCCTTTCACTCACCTGTGATCCAGGATACATGAGAAGAGTACGTCCTGGACAGCCAGTTGGGAGACACAAAGTTGTGCAAGCCCAGCGCGTACAGGCCGATCTCGAAGGCACACAGGTGCAGATTGCGGTGGGGCCCTTGGTGGCCCCCGCTGGCAGAAGGCTGAGTGAAGATGGAGGTCGAGCTGTTTCCTCCGGCCTTTACCAGCACCGTCTTGGCCAGCTCGAAGTAGAAATGAGCGGCCGCCTCCGACGGCTGGTTGGGCACGTGTGGAGCATGGCATTCAGGACGACGGCCCTTATACCTGTAAAATAAAGCAGAAGACAATAGTTAAAGGACAGTCTGACTAACATCCTAACACGGCTCCAATGAAAAGTGTGAGTCTTTGAAGCCCTGCTAGACCTGATTCACTGTCAGACACATTGCCTTTAATAGACTTGAAATTCTCCTCAACCACACCTCACAAAAAAAACAACATCCTGAAGCTTTCTTAAGAATACTGCTGTTGTTCTGAACATTAATCTTCATATCAGTCTATTTACGACCTGTAAGAACAGCTATTAACTGAAAGATCTGTGGAATTCACTGTTTGGTTCAGGGCTCCCACACCTTCTTAAACAAATATAAGGACTTTCCAGACCTAATTTGCTAAAACTCAAGGACCCAACACGGGCCAGACACAGATTAAGGTTAATTACTGTTACATCATCATTCACTTAATGTTTGCTTTCTTCCTTGCCTGACATGTTTAACCTACATAATTTGACTTGAAATCACTCTTTAGAGCACTGGACATGTAACATCCCATCACTAATTACACTCTCTTTATAATGAAACAAGCTGTTGGTCAATGTTTTCTAGTATAAACGGATGCTCACTAAATCCTCTAAAAGAATACTGTGACATAATTCATTACAATAAGAACAAATATTGCCATATCCCTAAGCCCTAACTTCATCGCTTTCCACCACTACTGAAAAAAAAGAGTTCTTAATGTGTTTACAAAAAGGCAAAATGTGTATTACTGCCAGATTCAATCTGGACTTTGTTTTTATTTGTGCTACAAAATGTCTACAGAGGCTGAGTCCACAATAGCGGATCATCTTACTGCGTTGAATATCAAGTTTCCAGCAATATGTCTAACAAATATAAGACCTGTTCACTATTTGTTCTACTTCTGAATCACCTGCTGGTGTCAGTGCTCTTCGCTCGGGCTCCTCCACCAGCTCTGCGTGACCCACTGGATGATGAGGAGCCCAGTGAGTCAGAAGACGAGCTGCTGATGCTGTCACTGTCCTGACCCCTCCCCCAAGACGCAGCTGTCCAACCCCCTCGCAGTGGGCGTCGGCTGAGCGTGGGAGAGCTGTCGGAGGTGGTCTCAGGGGCACTACTGTCAATGCTCGCCATGCCTAAGAGAGCAGAAAGTCAGAAAGGAACACTCATAGGATACATTTCAGTGGAGTGTTGTAAACATACTAAAGCTGAACAACATGAGCTTTGTTTTGTGGTTGAACAAATTGCTGAGACCCTCACTGCCTTCAAACAGAGACTGAAGACCCACTTCTTCAATGTTGACTTTTCATAACAAATACATGTTCGTGTTATAAACTTAACTAAAACAAACTTCCATGCCCCCTCTGTTTGACCTAATAGGGCCCTGGTTGAGTTTTACTTGCTCTCTCTTCGAATCTTAATCTTAATTAAAGCCTAGTTTTACTATTGTGAGGAACCTGTTTTCTTTATAGACAAATTACCCATGAGCATCACTCTGGAAAACAGCACTGGTAAATAAAATAAAGGTAAATTAATGAAAATGTAAAAGTAACCTTAGCTACAGGAACGCAGACACTACAGAACTGTGGTTTTTATTTATTTTTATATATATATTTTTTTTACCCGTGTGCTTTTTCTTCTGCCGTACAGGTGAGCCCCAGCAGCGTGTTCCATAGGGTCCACGCCCACCGAGTGCTAAGCGACTGGGCACTGTTCCCTCAGGCTTAAAAGGTGCCACCTCATTCTGCTGCTCACAGGAGGATGACTGAGCTGTATCTGCCACAAACACACAAAGACAGGGGTTGACCTGTACTGCACAATGCTTCAAAGAAAATGACAATTTAAAGCTTTAAAACTGATAATGGGAAGTAAAACAGAACACATATATCGTCTGTTAATAATAATTGCAAAACGCTGCAATATGCAAAGGAGCCTCTAACTAATCAAAGTGTTTCTGACAGGGCGACCAATCACAGCTCCCGGTGAGATACTGGGTGTTTCGATTAACCATGGTCTTCATGTAATCCAACCAAAGTCTAATTTTTAACCATATTTACAGACTACAGATATATATACATATACATACATATACACAGACTAAGCTGTTTCAATTCCAGGAATGGGGTTATAACAGCCCTTTAATATTTTGAAAGTGAAGTGAAAGTGATCAATTTGTCGTACGTGAACACACCACAGCGCACAGTGTGAACAGCACAAAATTCTTCCTCTGCATTTAACCCATTCACCAAGTGAAGCAGGGGGCAGCAGGAACACAGCGCCTGGGGAGCAGTGTGTGGGGACACTTGGGAATTGAACCTGGACTTTCTGATCACAGGGCGAATGCCTAACCATTAGGCCTCCAGCTGCCCCAAAGGCATAGGAATTGCATTTCTTTAGCACTGTAATCGCAGTGCAGCTCTACTGGAGATTAGGGTTCAATATCAATAAACAAAAGTTATGTATCCACAATAATTCACAACCTACTACTGGGACTAGTGGTAAACTGGAGGTCTGGATCCAGCACGTGACATGTGACACCAACCATGCTGGTGTGGGTTAAGCTGAAACTGGAAGTGTGTTGTTTAACGCTGTGATGAAACTGGGAGCTTCACAGATGATATTGATCACACGAGTTTGGGTTAAGCTGAAACTGGAAGTGCTGCATACGTCACATATGGCACTGAATGTAGTGGTGTGGGTGTAAGTGACCTTTCAGTGTTCAAATAAGGCGGCTTCTTTAAAGGGCATCATTTACAGAATGCAGCTTATATCTCATTGCCAATCTCCAGTGTTGTATTTTCAGGCTGCAGTGTAATGTCCACATTCATCTAGTTCTGACTTCCATTCCTCATGTTTACCTCAGTAAGAAGTGCTTCATGCTTCTTTAAAAGCATGGGCTTTAGCTCACCTTGTTCTCTGTTCTCGGAAACTGCTTCTCCTGCCGCTGTGCTCTGGACACCGCTGCCCGTCAGCCCGCCCTGCTGCCCAGTTGCTCCTCCACTGGCCACACCCTGCACGGAGGCCGAACTCCCCGTTGCAGTAGGCGCTGAGTGTTTGGACACACCTCCTGTAGCACCGCCAGTCCCGTGGGTGGTGTGTTTGGATGGGCTCTTCTGGCTGCCAGCGGCTGGTTTACTGGAGTAGAACGAGCTCAGGGTTTGGGGCTTATGGGTCTGACTCTCACGGTCAAGAAGCTTGTCTAAAATCTGCAGAGAGAGAAGTTCAAAGATCTTCACATTAATATTTAAAATCAGAGAGGACTAATTACAAAACAATAACAAAACTGAGCAGCGCAGTGATGTGTCCATCTTAGAAAAGCCCCTCGGGGCTGTTTACTTCATCTCCACATATCTTAAGACATTTTCAGGCTAGTTATTTTAAATTTTAAACATTTATCATAGAACTAGAACAAGTATACAGACACTAGGCCTATTTAAGCTATATAATTACACTGTCCAAGTTTACATGCCTTCTTCAGCTTGCTCTGGTCATCCTTATAGGTTATCATGAGAGCCAAAGCAAGGTCTCCCTTCTCCCTTCTAGTGCCCTCACACAGCAAAGGATGTTCCGCCTCACTAACCGTCGTCTTCATACCTGAGAGGAGAAAAAAAAAAAAGAGAGAAAAATAAGACTTGTTTCAAAACATGACTTGTCGTGACATGATTATTTATAGAGATGCTCCGATCAGCATTTTTGGGGCAGATCACCGATCACCAAGATCATGATCTGCCGATTGCCGATCACAGAACGGCAGGGGAATGGGAATCTTTTATCTATAATCTTGCAGAGTTTGCACCATTTGTAGAAACGAAACTAACTCTAAATTAACTATATTGAGAGAGAGAGAGAGAGAGAGAGACACACAGACAGAGAGACAGAGAGAGAGAGAAAAGCAAGTTTAAAACGGGCGCAATCCGGAAAAGTCACGAATGAGAGAGAGAGAGAGAGGCACATGGAGCACTCGCGCAAGAGAGCGACAGAGAGAGAGAGAGAGAAACAGAGAGAGAGAAAAACAGGTTTAAAACGGGCGCGATCCAGAAAAGTCACGAACGAGAGAGAGAGAGAGAGAGGCACAGAGAGAGCGAGCACATGAGAGAGAAACTGAGAAAGAGAGACTGAGACAGACAGAGAGAGAGAGACTGAGACAGACAGAGAGAAAGAGAGCAAATCCGCGCTAAAATATGAAGGTGAAAGTCATCGTAGCTTTCGGACAATTTGAAAAACTCCCAGTGGGGAGAACTCATGCTGCCGCTGGTGAGCTCCGCTCTGCTGTCGTTTACCTGTGCGCCGCGCTGCACGTGTGAAAAAGTCGCGCGAGTAATTTTACGTCAAGTGATTTGGGGGTTTTGGGGTTCGCTGATCAAGCTATTTTTAGCCAATATCGGCCGATCAGTCGGAGCATCACTAATTATTTATTTGCAGAGGTTTCAGAAACATACAAGACTGTAAACCCATTCTTACCTAGTGCTGCGACTGCGGCCTCAAAACCAAGCTCCTCATCACCTGGCATCTCGTTGTTGCGGTTTCGACTGGGTGGGCGAGACCCCGTCGGAGAGACCACTATTGCAAAAACATATTTGGAAGTTTCAGTGAATATTTCTAAACATTACAATAATGAAGCCTTGTTTTGAGAAGTGAGGATTGTTTATTTAATTTCAGCCAAACTGCTGTGAATTTCATAACCTTCTGTAATGCATTACATCAAGCAGCAAACTTCCTCCCAATACTGGAAAATATATGTGTGTA
>JBBPDH010000144.1:3666697-3679120 GCA_037974565.1 Clupeocharax schoutedeni
CACATGTGACATCATATTAAAGCTACAGTTGTCCTCTCCAAGACACAACAGGTCTTAGCAAAGTGGCATGTACAGGAGGAGAGATATAATCAAAAACACAATGTGTACTACAGTACACAAAAATGAACTATCGGGTCTCAGGAGGATATGTGGCCCTGCGACGTGCTGGCGACTGTCCAGGGTGTACCCCGCCTTCATCCATTGCAGCTAAGAACCCCCCCACACACACACCCCGATCGCAGGAATAAGGGGTAGATAATGGATGGATGGATGAATAACAATAAAGAAGTCTCACGTAAAACGTTTTGTTGTTTGTGTCATAGCAATAAGAAGTGACCACAATTTTCCGCATCAAACCATTACTTTTCCATTTTCAGAGACACATGTGACGTGAGTGAAGAGAGAAAAAGTCGTGCAATGTCTTTTCCAAAAGCCTAGAAGTAAATTGAATTTAAGCCCATTTCTAGCACTTTCGAGGCAAAAGAACTTGGCAAAACAATAGACCCAGTTATACTGAATTTGATCTGGTTAATTGTGCTAAACTATGTCATGTCTTTTGTTCAATATAGCCTATGTTTTGTATGTTCCTGACTCTGGACAGGGGAACAGTAGAGTGCTTCAGGTTAGAGAGCGCTGTTTTCTATCTCCTCATAAAAACAGGGTTATTTTTGCCCATGAAGCTATATAAAGGAGCCTGGCTGCCAGTGGCATTCTCTGCTTTTTTTCTGGGAGATACTGACAAGATGTTTTGAGCAGGACACATTAGAAATAGGTCAGAAGTAGATTCTCAAGATCCCTGATCAAAATTAAAGCCCGAAACAGGCTTTTTTGTGACCTTGGAATGGAAGGGGGCATACAAAGACCATCATTCTTCCTTCCTTAGATTTGTTGTCCAAACATAAAAAATACTCGTATCAAACTTACAATAATCGCATAATAAGATTTGTTATTCATTGAATTAAACAGCAAAATCTGTTCAAAAAGAAATGACTTTTATGCAGAATATAGTTAGTTAACACTGTTAACATTATTACATGGTGTCCACACCATCCACATAGATAACCTGAACCACCAAAGTATTAAAAACCAGTACAGATACCCACCTATGCCCACTGCAGCTGTTCCCTACTGCAGCTTATCCACACTGAAGTTATACTGTGTTTCAGCTGAGACTAATTTTTTGAGTGAGGCACCATTTACATACTTCAGTACAGAACTCAAAAATGCCTCCTTCAATGTAAGAGATAAAGAGAGGCTAGAAAATAATCCTGTAAGAAAGAATTATATCTGTTTTTAGTACATTTTTAGTATCTGTGGCCACACAAACCTCATAAGTGGACACCGGGGAGAAATAAAATGCAAGAAAAAATGTAGAATATGAGTCCTTAAATTGGCACTGGCCCCTGAGACTTACAGCATTCCAGCTAAAATAAACTACGCAAACAAGTTTGAGGGTACGAATGCATCATTTAAAGTTTGAAGCTTGGAGTGGAAACGAGGAAAGTCAGTGTTGATAGTGTTTAGTCTGCTCCCCGTTGATTAAACAGTGTTTGTGTTCAAAAACTACTTGACTCTGAAAATATCTAGCATTTTTACAACTATTTAAGCCAGAAAGTATGAGCCAAATCCTCAGTAAAGCCTATAATATCAGTCAAAAGCTCAGAGTTGCACTGTCATCAGGCTGATCGAGTCGTTCCATTGAGGCACTAACACGGCCATTAGCTCAGCGCTAAAGTTTCCGGCAGAGGCCTAGAGCCAGAGTCACTGGGTTGATTTGTTGCTACAATTTTTCACATGAATGGCAAAATACGCACATTTCTGTTATAACAGGGCCCTTACATCTGTTCTGGCATGACACGCGTGGCTTCGGCACAAAATGCTTTCGTATGAGCCGCTGTGTTTGTGTACGCAGGTTTAAACGAAAAGAAATTGAGCCATTTTTCTGCACACGAGTGTAGAACAATGCAGAACATACCCCAGTAATGGTTTACATATGACACAAGTTCTTAAACGACAGAAACATGTGGATGGAATGTGGCGTGAAGAGACCAGCTGAGCACATGCCATGTTTACTTATGCAGTGATTGACCAGAGGCTTGAGACTCAATCAATACAACCAATAGCACTATTGTACAAAACACTGGGGCACGGGCACTGAGTCTGGTTACAAAGAACATGCAAAAAATAAAGCCTGAGCAACAAACAAACTCATTTGTCATGTCTAATGAACGAATGTGGTAGGGGTCTGGTGGGTAAAACTCGCCTGTGAACCCAATGACTTTCTACCATAGTGTCCACTGAATAAGGACGTCTGGCAAATGCCGTGTTAGAGAAGGAAACATTCAACAGAATGTGTTCAGATTGTACTACAGTTTTGGAAATTTGTATAGATATATTCATATTTTGAGGCTGAATAGCTAACAATCTCATTTTTTAAAATTATATTCCATTTTCATTCTTTTTTCCAGTCAAATTAAGATATTTTCTCTTTGTTACAATATGGTTTTCTGTGCATACACTGGATATTAGATCAACACTTCCATAACTTTGACAAATGTCTTGTTTTATTACTATCAGAACGTAATTAGGCCTGGTTCATTTAGAGCAGTGAAGTGTGTGACATGTTAAATAAATATGACTGTAACCAGGTTTTGATCATTTTGATCAGTATTTTTTTTTTTTAATAATTGACTCATTGTAGTTTTTTTTGTCTCTTTTCAACTTATCAGATGCCAGAAAAAAACAATTTCATGATGCATTATATTGATTGTACATTGTGAAAGTTAGATTTTTATCATTACGATGGTGATGTTACATCTTTGCCATGGGAGAAAAGTTTGAAAGTTTGAAAACTGATCTGAAAACTCAAAGAACAACAAAATTAGAAACATCCAGATGTAGACATTAACGCAAAGCAGTTGTGCTAGGATTCTTGTTACTATGTAATTATAGCTGACTATAGATTTCCATCAGCAAGAGGACATAAAATGATCAAACATGATAAAAGCTCATAAAATAATGAATCGAATAAAATGGGGCAGCGGTGTTAAACAGATACCAGACATTTGTCCAGTTTTACGACGATGTTTTAACGCTGTTTGATTGACACTCCTATACATGCGGATGGGAGTTGTAGTCTTTGTACTGAAAAATGTTCGCCTTTGGGCGGTTAGCTTTATGATCCTAACCCGTCCCTTTAGCATGCCGCTTTGCAGGCGTCCACGCAGTTTATTTATGGCCTGTCCTGAGCACTTGTGCTGCCTCACTGGAATGCAGAGAATGCTAAAGACCCCCTCTTCTCTCTCTCTGTCCCTGCAAGATGTGAACAGACGGTGCAGGCGTATCACTGTAGAGACGATGCAGCGTTCACCCACCTCTGATCCCACTACAGGGCAGTCCAGGGGAATTAGAAGAATGCCAGAGGCAGCGGGAGAAAGAGAGAGAGAGAGGTGTGGCTGGGGGCTAAAACTCTGACTGCGAGTCTTTCAGCTGTGGTTGTGAACTTAGAGATCTTATCTCCAACATGGCATCTTCTAAATGACAATAATTCTTGTGGATATACACATAGTATATGTATATATATATATATGTGTGTGTGTGTGTGTGTGTGTGTGTGTGTATATATATATGTAATATGTATATTTATGTCTTTATATATACATATACTATATAGGCAAAGTATTGGGACACATCACTAAATTATTGAATTCAGGTGGCCCCTTACAAGCAGTGAAGGACTTAATCTTAATGCTTGAGCATAATAAGACATTTCAGACAACACAGTTTTCTATTCCAGTGTGATTGTGACCCAGGTCCATAAAGCAGAGACGTTCACAAATCATTTTTACTAAGTCCAAGTCAAGTCTCAAGTCTTTGAGTGGCAACGTTTACAAACGGTGACTCTAAATGTGGGACTTTTGAGCTGTAAATGTTGAGCTCTAAATGTTTAGAAGCTATTCTAATTGGCCACGCCCCATGATTACAATTGGCTGTTACTTAGCTGGGGGCGGGACTGCATGCTGTGATATGCCCTCACCAACATGGAGGATTTGACTTGGATGATCTTAAATCTAAATTTTAAATCTAAAATATATCTCTCACTTTAAATGTGAACTACACAGTTAGATGGGGCTCGGTGACACCTTTCCAACGACCCCTCAAAAACCGGTATTACCTGAAAACCGCTCACCTCGGACAAAAGTAATGGGACACCGGGGCGAGGTGAGCGGTTTTCGGGTCGTTGGAAAGAGTGCGGGATATAAATAAATTATTCCATGAAATGAACATTGTTTATGAGTTATGACTCATGAGTCACAGCATCTGAGTCCAAGTTGAGTCTCAAGTCGTTGAGGCCGAGTCTAAAGTCAAGTCACAAGTTTATAGTGCGACTTAAGTGCGACTCGAGTCCGAGTCTCACACTCGAGTCCCCATCTCTGCCATAAAGACATGGTTGTATGAGTTCAGTGTGGAAGAACTTGACTTCAATCCCATCCAACAACTTTGGGATTAACTGGAACAGAGATTGTGATCCAGACCTTCTCATCCAACATCAGTGCCTGAACTCATAAATGCTCTACAGAATGAATGGACACAAATTCCCACAGAATCTCCAAAATCTTGTGGAAAGTCTTCCAAGAAAAGTGGAAGCTTTTAGAGCTGCAAAGGAGGATCAATTCCAGTCTATGGATTTGAATGTCATTAAAGTCCTTGTTGGTGTAATGGTCAGGCTTCCCAATACTTTTGTAATTATAGCTGTATATGCATGGAAACATTGTGTAGTTTTTATTCTGTAGGTTATGCTGCTTGTACTTTCTTCTCTTGTACTGGCCACATTGCTGTTGTTAAAATGCAAACTGTTACTAAAGGGTTTTCTTACCATTTAAGAAAAAGTGCAATTCCCCACAGTTACTATCATGGGAGGTAAGAAAGAACGATTTCTTCGTTTACTCATTTATTTCATATTTAGCTCCACACAGTAAAAACATAGGTATATGCTTTGATGCTTCTTTAGCGTGGTTAATTAATAGTCAGTATAAATATATCTGCACAGGGACCTTTGTAATGCAGACTAATTCACACAGCTTTACATATATCTCATAGAGAAATATTATTACATTGATTATCAAAATACATGGCGCATGATTGGACGACAGCATACACTAACATGTAGCTTTATTTACACCTCCTTATGGAACTGGTACATACGCACACCAAGCAGTCTCGTTTCTCGGCTTGATCTAACAGCGACATAAAAGGCACAGTGGCAGGTGTGTGTGGGTGTGGGTGTTGGTGTGTGGGTGTGGTTTGCCTAATTTGATAAAGCATGCATCTCCCATGCCCTGCAACTACAAGAGAAACAAACGTCGGGTAAACAAGGAAGGTTGAAGCTTGAGGATAAAAACATACTGAAGTAATATAAAGTCTGCTTCTTCAGTTCATGTCCAACACAGAACATCCATGTGGTGCGCTTTAACGTGTTTATTTGACTGGCAACTCTTTTTGTTTTCTTTCAGTAGCACTTCTTAAGGCTCGGGCTTACTCATGATATTGAGCACCTCATCCAGAATGGAAGGGCCCAAGTCCAGTTCGAGAGAAAGCAGTGACCCGGTGACCTGGGCAACAGAATCCTGAGAAAGACTCTTGCCTTTCGAGAGCTCAAAGTCAAAGTCACAAATGCGTCCCTCTTCTACGCCGCTGTCTCTGTCTGCCCAGTCGCCGTTAATGCTGGCCACCTCTTTTTCATACTGAAAGATTGTATCTTCATTGCTGTGATTGTAGCCATTACTGAAGCTGCTGTAGTAATCAATACCTCTGCTGCTGCCATTTTCATTGCCATTGCCAAAAAACGACATTAATGCCTTCTCGTTCTGAGCCTTATGTATATTGTTTTGAGTCTTCTTTGTTGGTGGCTTCTCCACCAGGTTGATAGAGAATGTGGGTTTTTCACTGATCTCCTCCGGAACAGGGCTGGGGTCACGGGTGAAGATGGTGATGGACTGAAGGAGGGTCTCCATTTGAAGGATATCCAGGTCGTCCGTCCCTTCTGAGCTGGCAGGAGGGGTCGGCGGCCCAGCAAGGTCATCCAGAGGGTCCCGAGTCATGGGGAAGATGGTGGTGGAGATATGAGGCAGGGTCAGAGCTTGACTGCCCCCAATTGTTGGGAGAGAGATGGCATTCTTCAGGATTGGCGAAGGAGTCTCTATGACGGAAGCATCCGATGCACTGTTAGCTCTTATGAACTCACCATGGGTGCCATATGGAGGTCGGAACATGCCACCCTTCCCAGGAAGGAGCTCAAATTTGCCTTGTAGGAAGGACATGTCTCCAAAGGCATCACATTCGCCCCCTTTCCCGATGTGGATGGTGTGGCGAAAGTCTCCTAGTGGGGGACTGATCATGTCTGGGGACAGAATGTCTCTTAGGCGGCATTTCTTCCCCTTCTTGGTGTTGTTGGATTTCAGGTAGATGGGCGTTTTGGCTGGCATCTCTGTCTCACAAAAGTGAATTTGTGACAGAAGATCGAAAAGAAGTTCTTTTGAAGCCTTGGATACTTGCACAGTCGATGGTGATCTGAGCTCTCCTCAGGAAAAGACTGGCGTTACATTCTCAAACACCTGATGATTTCAGGTCTGCAGAGAAATGGTTCTCAGTCCTCAGTGGGCTAGTCAAGATGATCTGGTCCTAGTGGTGGTTGTCCTGTTCCTAGGGAGAGAAGACACAAACATTATGTTACATTACATTCATTTGGCAGTCGCTTTTAGACAAAGGGACTTTTTGAGGAAACACTTTCAGGACAGTAAGAACAAACGTTTCACTAATTTGAATTCTAAGTGGCAGCATGCAAATTTAGCATGAGCTCCTTCCTGTGAAATTACATGCTTGTGTTTTATGAATGAATGTTTTGTAGCTGTATGTCATCTTTCAGACAACAATGTTTTGTTTAAACCATAACCACAATTACAGTCATCAATCAACATCTCTTCCGCTAGACTCTGTTGTCCAAAGTTTCAAATTCCTACCAAAAAGAGCATTTCACTGTCTAAGCAATGTCTTCTTGATACTGGTAAACACCCACAATATGATTTAACCTTTAAATCTCAGATTATTAGTAATATTAGTCAATTTAAATGGTGTAAATCAGTGATTTCAGTAAATATAAATGGTTTGTTCGCAGTTTGCCGCTCTTTCTCTCTGCGTGCTGTTGCTCGACTGCTCTCCGGACCCCCTCGCTCAGTGGAGTCCGGACTCCCTCCCTCCCACTTGTGGGCAGAGACTATCCTGAAAGTTCTTTCGGGGTCAAAGATGTTGTTTATTTTCCGTCTTTGTTTCTAAGACCTAAAAAAAGATAAATTTGGGCACTTTGTGGACATGTGCATGTCCATTTTTAAAACAATTATATTCATTACATGTTTCATAAATTATAATAACTTTGATTCTACGTGACAGAAACACCAGCATGACGTCTGACACCACGAGCATCAAAACAAACTAGGGGAACTTCCATATGAGGAGGTGTTTTGCTGTATGATGACAGTTTAGCATTTGTTGCGCTTCCAGCATGGATCTGTGTTCTATAGGTTAAGAAGGACAGCAGCTTCTGTTTGTAGAAAAAGAAAAGTTTGTAAACAAACTTCATAGAAACTGTCACTAACCGGCTCCCGTGATTTACATTGGGGCATGGACCAGGCTGGAAAGCAGGTATCCATGCTGTGGTTGACTTTATTCACGCACATAACAGAACAGAAACAAAAACTGGCACAAGGGCAGCTAGAGACATGAACAGGGTAACGTGAAGACAGAACTCAGACAAGGCATAAATGAGGCGAATAAATGAGGCGATGGACAGAACAAACGCAAAACAGGTGGAAACGTGACACGTGAGCACAACTCAGACACGACAGACAAAATAAAAGTCCAAAAAAACCAACACAAAACAGTGGCCCCTACCGGCCACTGGCAGAACCGTGACAGTAACAAACTTTAAACCACAAACAAACTGAACTCGGACGACCTCCAAAGGTAAATGTGTACTTCTAGTGACTATGAACATCGCATAGCAATAAAATCAGATCTGATATTTAAGAGTCACGAACCACAAAAGTCTCTGATCTTCTCAGATTAGATGATGAGCGTTTTTCTTCTAATGTGGCTTGAAAATCCTGGCTAAGACAGTGCATGCGAAACAGTAATTGCTGACGTTTCACATTGCATTCCGTTCAGGTTTCACATAATACACCCTTGCCCAGCCTTGACAGATTTACAGTCTATTCTTTTCAGTCAGTATCGCTGATCTGTCACCGGTGATGTACAACTCCTGTCACACACCCGCCCAGTAAAGGTATCACTTTACCCTACATGGGTCTACGGCTGCATCTGCACAGAACACATCTGGAGAGACTGCTGGGATGTACAGCAGATGATAGTCTTAAATAGAAAAGTCTGTAGTAGGGATGGTTGTTAAAGACATTTCAAGTCATTTCCACAGTAGTATTCAGTATCTTCATATTCAGGTTTTCTGACCATTTGTAACAGAGGAAAAAGACACAATAGTGCCACATTAACAATAATTTCAAAAGCTATAACTGTAATGTTTTTATACATTCACTCACATTTAATTGGGACTCATTCCTCAGAAAAGCATTTTGATGTACTGTGGTGAAATGTATCTTATAAAGTGGAGAAATCTATCATTAATTGATACAGTTTGCCTCATTAAATCATACATTTCTCCACATTATATGACACATATCACCAGATTACATAAAAATGTATCATGTAATGTGGCAAAAACTTAGCATTAAAATGAGAAATATCATATTGCCCACCCCTAGACCCTTACATTACTAGTTCTGGACTCGCTTCTCCTGACCTTCCCAGATAGAGTGGCTGTAGCAACCAGTTTAAGATCAGAATAAAACATCAAAATGATGTGAAAGTTGAGGGGCCCATGCTGTAGCTGGCCTGAAGCCAGACCAGCTCCTGTTTAGTATGTGCTAATATGGACCAGCTGGATTCCACACTGGTCTGAGAGAGACGACGAGGCTTTAGCAGGATCAGTGTGAGAAGGACTCTAGGGACTCAAGCGCTACTGTACTTTCAGAGAAGGACAGAATGGGAGAGAACTAAAGTGAGTGAAGCAGGTGGAGGTTCAGCCATTCACTGGCTATTATTTTTTACTGCTTTTCATTGGTAATGAAGTTTATCTCTATATTTCTAGGTAGCATATTTATCCTGAAGTGCCTTGATGACCAGAAATAAAACAAAAACATTTCAGAAAAACCTTAAAGTCTTGAAGACAAACAGTCTTGAGAGGATTTGAAGTGATAAGGAGAAAGTTATAGAGGATAGAAGTGTGGAAGTGGAAAGAGCTTAAAGGAGGGGAGGGCAGGAGAGAGAGAGAAAGAGAGGGCAGGAGAGAGAGAGAGAGAGAGAGAGAGAGAGAAAGTGCAAGAGGCAGAGGCAGAAGGCTTGCCCATTTATAGCCATATTTACTTTTAAGCACTGACCCTCACTGACAAGACTGCAAAGTTTTACAAAAGCAGTGGCTGGGCCAAGTCCACCCCGTTAAGTACGACTGAAAAAACATCCACATTCCTGCAGCAGCTTCTGCCGTCAAGACCTCGCTCCAAACAGCACCCCAGGCCACGAGGCTCTCTGAGCAGATAACACCGACCAGATAAACTGTCACTGGCGATGGGGTGCCACAGAGTTCCAGAGCAGTGCAGTATATCGACCTAGATCTCATATTGTAGAGCACATTTTCATTTAAACAGAAGTAGGGGAGGTAGATAAATCCACCTACTTCAGTGCAATAATGACACAATAAAACTACAGACACTTGGGTATGAGTAGAAAATGCCTGGTCTAGACTAAACGTGGGTTCTCTACAGCAGTGAGGATGTCTGAAGGTGGAAATCTCTTTTTTTTTTTAGGTTTCCAGACCAGGACTAAGGGGTTCTGTGTGAATGGCTGAAGTAAAAATAAGTGGATTCTTCTCAAATGTACATTAGAACAAGTATCATAGCAATTCCCCATACAGAGACAGATACTGTCATCTGCACTAAAGGTTGTCCCATTGTGTCGTTTTGTTGCTGTTGTGTTTTTCTTGCCCTCTCTCTTGCTTTCTTGGCACTCTGTGTATTTTGACTTGTCTGCACTTATGTAGTTGTTCTGGTTTTGTGTTGTTCCTTGTTCCTGGAGGAACTGTTTCACTGTTTACTGTGTATATGGCTGAACTGACAATAAACCTACTTGACTTGGCTCTCATGTACCACTCTGGATATCTGAAACAGAATACAGGAGACAGAGGTGGGGAAAATAAATGGTGGAATTCGAAAAGCGGGTTCTGAATTCTGTGTTTTTGTGATGTCACATGCAGTATATCCATCTACTCAGCAGTTTATCCTGATCATTCCCAGCGATTCCCATTGAAACAGTTACAAGGACGGTTTCAGCTCGGACTGATTGCGAATGAGGGAGCCAATCAAAACCGAGGTCACATATATCTGTATTAAAACCACAGCAGCGCAAACAACCTATTTAATTACAAAAATGGTCATTTTGCAATAACAGTTGACTGTTTTTGCTGCATAAAACCACACAAACTTCACAAGTTCAGATTTAAAGTCCATGTAACTGAGTAATTGTCCTGTTTATGGGTGTAAGTGGACAATCAAAAGGAGATGAAAAACCACAGCAGTGTTGTCCTCCCCGATCTCAGCGAGGGATGGCCGGAGAAGACACTGTTTACAAAGCAGCAGAAATTCCATTTCCTCAGGATACATGACTCTCCTTGGGTGAAATGCTAACAAATTACAGAGCCTGTAAACAGCATCAAAGCTAACACGGATGGGGCTGGGGTACAGTAGGCTCTTGACGGAGAGAGAAAATAGCCTCAAGACAATAATCCAGTCTATTCCTCCCAACATAGCCTGAATGAGTGACATTTTTTTGTCCAGCCTACTTTGTGTGTGTGTGTATGTGTGTGCATGTATGTGTGCGTGTGTGTGTGTGTTCTCTTTTAGCACCCACCCTGAGGGCAGCGGGTTCACGTTTCTTTAAAGGCATTTTTAGATACTGATGCTTTTTACCACAAATAGTTTAAACCTTGACTAGCACCCACAGCGCTAAATATAGTTGCTCTGAGTCGGGTGTGCATGTGTGTGAGGAAACAGACATGTGGGGCTCAGGACTGTGTGCTAGTGTGTCAGCTGTCCAAACCTGAAACGAGTGTTTAAGCCAGTGTGAAAGTGTGGGCGGAGCAATTTAATACATCCGTGTGTGTGAGGAGACGGAGAAAATTAGAGAGAGATGGAGAGAGAGAGAAAGAGAGAGACAGACAGAGAAAGATGAGAGAGAGAGAGACAGAGATAGAGAGAGAGAGAGAGAGAGAGAAAGAGAGAGACAGACAGAGAAATAAAGAATGAGAGTGAGAGAGAGAGAGAATGAGAGAGACAGATAGAGATAGAGAGAGAGAACGAGAGAGACAGATAGATATAGAGAGAGACAGAGAGAGAGAGAGAGGGAGCGAGAAGGACATGCAATGAGTGAGTGAGGTAGAGACAGACAGAGAGAGAGAGAGAAAGAGGGAGAGAGAGAGAGAAAGAGGGAGAAAGAGAGAGAGAAAGAATACAATGGGAGAGTCAGACAGACAGAGAGAGAAAGAGAAATGCTGCAATGCTCAGGAAGGTGCAGCTAAACAAGTTAAACTCTGCATCACTTTTGCAGAACTTCACAGCTATCTGCAGCTCCTTTTATTTGTTTATCTCAAAAGATTCTGCTCTCTCTCTCTCTCTCTCTCTATTTCTCCCACTCCATCCTGCCCCTCTCTCCCTCCATCATCCCCCTTGTTCCTTTCGGTTTCTGCGGCTGACCTTGGCTGCTGGTGTGCACGCTGCAGGAAGCAGGTTGGATTCACACCCCTAATCCAGTCCCACTCCTATGATCTGCATCCACTTTCTCCTCTAACAGAGAAGCTGCATGTGTGTGCATTACATTGCATTTATTTAGCAGATGCTTTTATCCAAAGTGACTAACAATACGAATAAACACTCAAGTTTCAGGACAGCGTGAGAACCAGACGTGTGAAAATCTTATGTATGTGGTAGTGCAAGATCAGGATCAGTGCATCAGGAAAGGAGATGTGCAGTGAACAGATGGATAATTATGAGGTTTTTGAAGAGAGAGAGGGAATCTGCTTTGGACAGCTCATTTTATCAGGGGGGGACCATGAAAGAGACCAGTCTGGACTGGGTTTACCTTGTGTGTAGTGATGGCAGAGCCAGATGATGTTCCATGGAAGAGCGGAAGGAGCAAGTAGGAATATAAGCCTGAATGATAGGATTAAAGTAGTGTGTGTGTGTGTGTGTGTGTGTGTGTGTGTGTGTGTGTGTGTGTGTGTGTGTGTGTGTGTGTGTGTGTGTG
>JBBPDH010000144.1:3706341-3717197 GCA_037974565.1 Clupeocharax schoutedeni
TTCCAGTGTATCTCAGTCCGGTGACGGAGTTTCTGACTCAATTCTCTCCACAGTTTCTGGCCGGTCGTCCCAAAACCACATCCATGGATTCAAACCGGCGGAGAGTTTTTTTGTCAGAGCTGCTTTTGTTATTGTGGTGTTTTTATTATTTATAGTCTTGTTTAAGTGTTTAATGTTTTCTCTGCCTTCCGTGTGGTAATTTGTTAGTGTAGAAAACTCCCACTGAAATTTATCAGCCCAGACAGACAGTCGTGCTTGTACTTTGTCGATCAGTTTTTAGTTTGCATCTGAAACAGTAAAAACAAACACAAAATGGCCTCTTTCCAAGTCTGTCTATTGTCAGGACAACATTTTTGGCCAATCAGAAGACAGTGATGCAGTCAGCTCGGCTATTTTTGGAGAAATTTATTGGAGTTGTAAATCTAGGCCCGTATTCACAAAGCTTCTTAAGCCTAAAAGTTGCTCGTAGTGACGTAATTCTAAGAAAAGTCTTAGAATTATGGCATTTTCTTAGAATTTCCCCTTAAATTTTGGATTAAATCTCAGTAAAGATAAAAATCATTCACAAAACATTTTAGCCCTAAAAACAGCTCCTACGGTAAAATTTGTTAAAAGTAGAGAGGCTTAAGAGTTTCTATAGCAGAGGACAAAATGGCTTTTCACATTCCTCACTGGTGTGCACCCAGAGGGAAACAGGAGTTTATTTGCTGGATACTTTCTTCCAGGTCTGCCTCTTTCCTTGAGGTGTGACACCGGAGCCACATTTACCTTTTAAGATTGCTTTATTTTCTTCGACTAACTGAGCTAAAAGTAAACACTGCTCTTCTGTCCAATTGGTCTGTCCGTGGTCTTTTACTTCCTTCCATCTCTCTTGGATTGTTGGCTACATACCATCCTTAAATAGACTGTTCTGTAATCATGTTCATTGGTAAAAGCTGAGCCATTTTGCTCCAATCAATTTGAAATGGATTACAAGTAATAAATCAGTGGTAAATAAATGTAAGACCGTAACTATAGTACCTGCTGCATGGAAATTGGTTGCTTTAAAAGTAGACAGTTTTCAACATTTGGCTATTTTAATTAAGTTTCATATATTTTAACAGTGACTTTGCATAAAGTAGCCTGTAGACATAATTATACAATTTCTTTATATACACACATTATTATTTCACTGTCTATTCTATTATCATATATTCTATTTTTACCAAGAGTCCATTTTAGGACCTTAACAGTTTTAGGACCATCACAGTCCTTGATTTGCTGCATCATCCCTAGCAATGGGGTCAACCACGCCTCCTCACTAAGATGAAGGGTTTTGTACTTTCCTTACTCAGAGTTGCTCTAAGAAGTTTTCTAAATCACTTTTAGTCTAAGACTCCCAGATAGGACTTTTTAGGCTAAGATAGGAGCTCTCTGAGATAATTCTAAGAAGCTTTGTGAATACGGGCCCAGGAGTGCAGTGTTCTTTGTTCGTGAGCCTGCTCAGTAGAGGGAGACAAACCGAAGAAGTCCAGAAAAACACAGTGGAGTTATGAAGCTGCACCAGCGCCAGAGTCTGGCGAGTTCACTAATTAAAGATCTCGTTTGCTCACTGCAGGATTCTGCAGGATTGGGAAATTCCTCTCCCCGAGGCCCCACTGCTGGCGGAGGCCCAGCCCAGCTGCATCCACCCCCTTAATCCCTGCATCCATTTCCACAGCTTTCTCTGTCTTTCAGGCCCTTACAGGGATCTGGAGACATTACCCTACCTGATCCTGCCTAAGACAACCTTATTAAAGTTGCGCCACGGGCAGAGAGGGTGGTGCTACTGTACCTTGGAAATGTGTTCTTGCCCATTAGAGTCAGTCAGGATCTGCAGGATGTTAGTGAAGGGGGGACAGGTGCTTGTTTAGTTTAAAGTTAACTTTAAAGTTTAAAGTTACACAGTGTACCCCTTATACGGAATGTAGTTTACTTCTTAACCCTTTTTTGTGCAGAAGCTGAAGGCAAAAGTAGGGAAAGCTCTTATTTCAAATGTGCAAACCGCATTCCTGTGTCATAAGACTGCCCTGAATAATGTTATGTTGTTATGTTGGAATCTGAGAAATTTAAAGCCTAAACTGCATGGATTGTTTGCATTTAAAGCCCTTAAAAATTAATAATAAATTATAGATGGTTTCGTTTACTTAGGCATCCACATCATCACACCACAGAGGACAGCTGAAGCTAAAAGTACAGAGATACCAAAAAGCATAAAAAGTTTGCAGACCAAGACAAAATTAGGAGCTCAGAGCCTCAACTCTGTTGGGATGATGAGTTCTGGCATAGGATGAAGACAGGAGGACTTACTGCTCACTGCTACCTTCACTAATTAAAATGCTGAAGTTATAAATGAATCAGAGGCTACAATTGCTGCTCCTATGGCAACACATTGTGAACAGCTGGGGGTCCTCCGGGCCCTTAGACATTTTGCCACCTACTGGATATATTTTGAACTGCAGACTTGAAAATAAAGGCCAACAACAGTTTGATGTTGGACCAGCCCCTGTAAAGTTTTACATGATTTCCTCAAACCATGTTTGATTTGTTACTGCTACTTTAAACACTGACGAAAGTGCATTTGTGGGAGATATCCTAAAGTCTGAATTTTGTTGGTTCTTCTTTGTAGACAATAACGCGCCTAAAACCACATTAGCTACAGTCTACAGTTGGGTGTGAAAATTTGAACACCCCTAGTTTAATGAAAAATGTTATGTAAATGTAGATTTCTGCAATTATTGGTATTTTATTTTAAGGAAACGTTCTAATGATGCACCTCAGGTATTAGATACAGGATTATGCGGTGCGGATTTCTGCAAATTTCAGTGTGTAATTATAATTGCATACTGGAAAAAATAAAACGTAACAAAAAATGTAATAAAATGTAACCTGCATAATTTTGGTTTAGATTCAACCTTGCATCAATACATAAAATTTAGCAAATATGTGTTAATTCTGGATTATTTTCTGTTGACTTCTGATTGAAGTTTGTACCATGCAGATTTTTATTGACTTGATTTTACTTAAAAAATCAACAAATTATTTGACCGTGGATGATCAAACTTTCACACACAACTCCTGCTTTTTCTAGAAATCAGCATCTTTGCAATTCTCGTCTCGGCAAGCATCATGGCTGCTTTTTCAATTTAGGGAGAACTTTGTAAAGGATGTGATTCAGTACATGAGAACGGGGGATTATATTTGTGTGGTAAAGCATGAAATGCCGACTGGCCTCCCTTTCCATTTGGTAGAACTGTGCAACATCACTTGTCTCCAGCTATTTTTTTTGCACTGATTTTTTTGCACAGAATGTCAAAACCCAGCATCTGCAAGCCTGTTCCAGTCTGATTAACCAGAGCTTTGAGAGTTTGCTGTTTGTTTTACATACTGCATCCCAGTTTCTTCACCCTTATTCTTGTTTTGTTTCACAGATTAGCTTCTTAACCACCAACAGCGTTTTGTTGTTTCAGGCGTTCGGGAGGGTTTGAGCAACTCGGCCTGCTGGCGATTTGCAGAATCGTGGCGTGTTGATTCATAAAATGTGTGCGAATGCCTGTCATCAATTTTCCTAAGCCGTGTTTGTCTCCGGCGTTTGCAGCGCAGTCAGACCGTGACCGGCTTTTGTGCAGATTAACAGGTTTGTACGCTGTGTGTTGGGGAAAGAGGCGCTGCACGTATCTCCACCGCGCAGTCATGGCAGATCAAGGACCAGTGAAGTACCGTAGCTTCTCACCTACATTGCACGACTCCACAGAGGACGTCCTCAACTGTTAATCTGTCAAGAGCTTCCTTCCCCATGTTTTGCCCAGCGTTCAGGCCCATCAGTTGCTGCAGGTGGCTGACGAGCTGTCAGAGACAAATTTTTACAGCGTCATGTAAGAACTTGTAATGCCTTTGACGGTGCCGAGCTCTCACGTCACGCCTGTCTTTAATTGCACAGGGATGTTTTAACTAGCGTGCTTAAAATTATAACATTTATTATATATGAGACGCATCGATTTGGGAATAAACAGTTAATGTTTATATAGGACCAGACATGCTAGATCATACATGCTCAGGGTGCCCAGGGATGAATAAAGAAAAGGAAACATGTGTCAGTGAAATGGCTGCGTAATGAAAAATGAAGTAGACTTTTTAAAAATAAAACATCGTGTGCTCGATGAGAGCTATGACGTTCAAGCAGTAGAATTAGGATATACATTTTTGTAATATGGTTCATCACTTCATCTGGATAACGATGCACTATGTGTCCAAAAGTTTAGACACCTGCTCAGCCAGTGTTCTGGAACGGAAGTGAAGGCAGGTGTTCCTGATATTGGACGATGAATTCTGGATCACAAACATGATCCCAGCTCATCCCTTTGGTATTGGATGGGAGCACCATTTATTCTAAGAATGCAATTATGCTGTACATTGTTGATGTAGTAGTATGGTAAGATGGTGTTCAAGCGTTAGATTGAGGATATACAGGGATGCAAATTGGCATTTGATAGAATTAGCTCATCTGGTTAACAATATGCAATTTGTCCAAAAGTTTATAGACACATGCTCTGAAATTGAAGTGGAAATTAGTGAGGTTGGATGTTATTGATGTTAGATGCTTAATTTTAGATCACAAACACAACTCCAGCTCATCCTAATGGTATTGGATGGAGCACCACTACCCAGTGCTGGATGACTTTATACCCCTCTAGCCGCTCTTGGCACTGGGCATATTGACTATAGGCTGAGCTGCTCCAGACTCTAAGGTAGCTGTAAAGCGTGTTTTGTTCTTCTGGTAACTGAAAGGCCATTTTTATAGAAGGATATGTGGCTGTGGACTCACTCATCCAGCCCTGATGTCAGGCTTTCAGCTGATGATGTGCTGTGTGCACCTCATCCACTCAGATGTTTGTTTTGTCAGCATGGCCACCCACTATTGCCCATTTTAATTTCTTCACTTTCCACTTTTCATAGCATGGGAAACCACACAAAAAGTGGGGAAAGTGATGACATGAACTAGGGATGTCCAGACTTATGTTATTTTGAACCACATTTAATTTTGGGAAACTGGAGATTATATCCATGCTGTCAGATAATGTACTAGTAAGAGTAGAGGTGCTTTAGACCATAAATTGGCTGTAATGAATAGAAAGTGCGATTCATCAGCAAATGATGATGTCAGCAAGGATTTCAGAGGCAATAGTGAGTAGCGTGGGAAGAATCGCTGAGAGAGTTGGAGATAGTCGAGAGAAAAGAGTTAGAAAAGTCATTTGGGCTGCTGATTGTGAAAGGATGTTTGACCTTAGGCCTGAACGGGTCCCAAGCTGTGCCCTTTAGTTCAACACAGAACAGCGTTTGTACTTCTTCAGGCACACAGACCCATTCTCTCCAGACTCCAGGGGGCTTGAATGAGCTCATCTGAATTCATGCAGGACCGGGAACTGTTGCAATGGCAACGGCACCTCAGGTTATTTTGGAGGCCTTTAGCTTGACAACAGTTGCTGAGACCTAATCTCCCTTTGAAAGACCGTGTTACCTCCGGGGTTGGTTGTGCATATTAAAGCCTGCAGTATGTCTCAACACAGCTCATGTTGTTAGTAGATCGGTGACTTTACATAACATGGTAAATCCAGCATAGTGCTGGATGATAACGTCTACATCAGTGCGCCAGTATTGGTTTAAGACAGTAAAACTTATATTTTAATTCAGTGCAGCTTATGCTTAGCATGTATCCTCTGAAAGTATAGTTTTCAAAAGTCGTCTTAAACGCATAGAAATATTTATATTTATCTGAGGACTGCTAGTCTCTGATGAGACACTGGCACTAAAACCGGGAGCTCAGCACCTCAAACCGGTTTGTTTGGTGAGTTCTGACAGTTAATGAGGAGAGAAACATTTTGTGGTCCTCCATGGTGGTCCTCCAAGTTCAGATGGGCCTGTTGCTCCAAGAGTTCTTCGGTACTCCACTCAACTCCCTGTAACTGGATCTGCATGACACTTTCACTGCTGAATTCCATGGAAACAGTAAGTTGTTTCTGGAAATGTCTATGTAGTCAACATCTACAATACTAGTGTCCGTTTAAGAGGAATGGTCAGGACAACTATTCAGTCCAAACAAGCTCTGCCAGTTTTGCAAGACATTTGTTTGAAGTAGTAGCACTTAGTAAGCAAAGGTTCATTAACTTAATTTCATCTGATGACACCATGCTACTGAATCTGATATATACTAAGTTTAGATGGAGTAATTTAATGTGCTGACACTTCATTTAAATCGGATCACACTGGTTTTGGTCTATAAGCAATCCGTATTTGTGTGATTTGTGTTCCATGATGTATATTGTGTGTTTTGTTTTGTCTTTGCTGCTCTGTAGGTCTCTAATAAACAGCAGGGATGTTGAACAAAGAGGGTTTTTTTTTCTCAGCTTTGGTGCATCAAGGGATGTACGGAATGTGCTGATCCCACTGTACTGGGTGAACAACTGCCGGTATGGGGAAAAGGAAAGAATTTCACTCGTGAATAAGAGGATCGGGAGACCGTGTGAATGAATGAACGAATGGAAGGGCCAAAGCCCCACTGTGGCATTTTTTCACATTCATGTCCAGAACCGTACTTTGAAACCTGGAATCTTTGCATTCCAATCAAATACATCATGAGTGATGTAACAGGCCAGAGAGCGGCAACACCTCAGCTCAGTATTCACACACCTCTCTGGTGGTTTTTAGTGTTTCTCTTTGTGGTGGTGTTTGTTGTTTGTTTGTTTGTGTTTTTTTTTTTTTTTACCTTTAGATACACTGTGTGTAATTAATTGGAGGTTGATACCGGTGTGTGAACATATAGATAGATGGATAAATGGATGAATAGATGGATGAATAGATGGATGGATGGATAGAAGTTTAGAAACAGAAAGAGAGATACAGTAACCCCCACTTTCACGTGGATCAGCAGTTTCAGTCCATCGTGGAGTTTCTAGCCTCCCGTCTCTGAAAACAACTGACTTTGACGTTCGGGCCTCGTGCACCATGATGGTGACCAAAGCAATCAGACACCTAAACGGAATTAAGCTCCGTTGCCCAGCACCGCCCCAAACATAAACCTCCAGCAGAAGACAAGGGGGCATGGTGCACAAGACCCAAACGTCAACCGTACTCTGAGGCAAGAGGTTTGAAAGTAGCCAATCTGAGAACGTTATTTATTTCTCCTTGCTGCTGATTGGCTGCTGCTCTCTGATGCTGCAGTCCAGAATTTGCCCTGTGGAGCGTCTCGAGTGTTCTCATGTTTTTCATTTTGTTCTTCTTAAAGCCCTGTATTTTTTATTGCTGTCAATGAAAAAAATGTATTACTGCATTTACCTGCTTATACCAAAGAACAGTACAGGCTATACAGGGATAACACCGATATTTTACATTTTAGCAAACTGTACAGTATGAATATGGGTTTACCTTTACCTTTTTTAAGGCTCATGTGTTTAAAATGTAAGTGTTTTGGGAGCATATTTAGGGTTTACACTATAAAAATGTTTAGGCATCGATTAAACCACATCACAACAACGTGGTTTTTGGTGCTCTTGGAACGGTTATTGTATGTATATGTGTATTAGAGCTGGGCCGATAACGAGATTCTTATAACGCGAAAAAAAAAAATTTGCCGTTAACGCTCCCCCCGGTCCTCTCACCTGGCAGGCAATGATGAATTTAACCTTGAGATTTTAGAGAAATGTCCGTTTCATGCAGTTTTAGACTCTCCTCCAGACTGAGTTTCACTTTCTTTATCCATTTTGAGCTTGTTCACAGAAAGGATGTAGTGATAGTATATGACTGTTGAATCTTGGTTGAAAACAAGCATCAACAGTTGAGTTTAAGGAATGTTACTGTTTTGCACTGAAATGTTTTTAAGTAACGACATGATAAACATTTATAAAAACTGAAAAAATGCTGCATGATAAAGGAATGCTGTGCACTTTTATTGTCCTTTCAGATTTGACCAATGTTTAGCTGTAGCTTGAAACCAAATCAGGGCTTTCAGTGTTCTTGAAAATTGAGGTAAAAAGACATGGGTCATTAAATATGCTTATTTATGGTGCAAGAATTGAAAGTATTTTGATGTAACATTAGTAAAAAGGTTATGTGTATGTCCTACTGTCTATGTGGCCCTGTGCCTCAAGAAAATGAAACAACGACGTTCAGATGAAAAAGATAGAGGACAAATAACAACAGGTGAAACATTTACATTTAAGGCATTTATCAGACGCTTTTCTCCAAAGCGACTTCCAATTCCTAACTACAGGGGACAGTCTCCCTGGAGCAACTTGGGGTTAAGGGTCTTACTCAGGAACCCATTGGTGGTGTGCTTGGGGTAGGATTCAAACCCACAACCTCTTGGTCTAGAGGCAAGTATCCTACCCACTGCGCCACCACCACCCTCAGCAGCAAGCAAGCTAACATTAAGCAACTGTTGTAGCACTGATTAGCTTAAACGTTGCCTTGTTGGGTCCTTGAATTTGATGTTTAAGTAGGTATGGGAAGCCTTAGAAACGTCAGCCTTAGTTATTTTATATGCCTAGTGGTGATACAGTGGTGATTCATCCACTTGGTCAAATGATTCAGGTGTATTTCAGCTCAAACCATAAACCAAGACTCTGTTTATTCCTGCTCACTTCATGTGATTGGTATCTGGATTTTATTTTTTTCATCAGTTTTTAGCCAAATGTATTTACACTTGGTAGTCAAATGTGCTTTCAGACTAACATATAATCACTATGTTCTGAACAGTATGCAAATCAGCTCACCTGGATGCTCCTTATTTTTGTTTTCAATTCAAAAGAAAAGCACAGTTCTGCACAAGTCAGTGGCTGTTAAGAAGGATTATCCTTTATTTCATCGCAGTTATGTTCATTAAAAGGGTGTATCATAGCAAGACAGAAAATTGTCTTGCCACGAGTTTAACCAAATTATCAATAACCAGCTCAGATAACTTACATCAGATAAAATAAAGGTGCAGTGACCCTAAATGACCCCCACAGTCTTGCAGAGCTGGAAGATGTTTTGGTGGTTGTGTGTCTTGGAGAGAGAGGCCCATTTACACTCCTATAACTCCTATATGGCTCTACTGCGTCTTAGACCTCCTGATGTGGTTTGAGTGATCAGATCTAAATTTATTTTATCCACCATAGATTATACCAGCACTTTGGCTTGGGCTCTTTCTGCTATAGTTCTGATACTCAAGATGCATGAAGTGACTAGGGATGCCATGATTATAGATTATCATCTGGGAAACAATCAATGTTTTACTGTTATTTTGCATTTGTAGACATTGTTGCCATTTTTATTAAGTCATCATCTTGAATTTTGTATTTTGGGGTATCAAAAAAACTCCCATAGGGCAGACTTCAATCACTTTATTGATAGAAATAAACTCCCTTTGGAAACTGAAGGCACCCTGAGGGTGGGGTGTCAATCAAGGCATCAGCGTGTTTGCTGTAGGACCGTAAGAGTATCTGGAGGTGTCTCTGTCTGCACGGCCGGCTCCAACACATCCCTATAGAACGATCGCTCGCAGTCTCAAACATTCCCTCGAACCGCAGATGACGCACATATTCCCCTTGCCAATATTTAATGGATCCCTTTCATGTTTTCACTTTTCCTCCCTTCAGTCTTTCATTTGCACCTGTGTGTGTTATTAATGCGGCTTTTTACACCTCACTTTCTGCCGATGTTCGGAGAGGCTGTTGGGGCATACTTACAGGAACTCAAAGGAATTTTTTTTTGGGCTATAAAACTTAACACGGGCATTGCGTGCCTCACTGTGACAGAAATAAACAAGTCTTGCGGTGTTTTCGCAGAAAAAGCCTTCAGGTATTAATGGATGCATGTCAGGATGGCACCTGGCGCCTATAAACAACTAATTGACATGTTTTCCTGTGTAAACAAATCTGGGGTGTTTTGTATATAATCATTGAATGGACAGTATGTTTTTAGCCACAACTGCCTGTGAAAATAGGAATCGTTTCCTTGAGATGGAGATGAACCATGGAAAGTGTGTTTTATGCTCCTCTCTCAGCCGTTTGAGTTTCATGCGGTCTTAAAAACAGATAGAGCGAATGTTCTACAGAGTTAATGACAAACAGAACAGCCTGGGACTGTCTTCATTTTACCCGGTTTGGATAAGCAAATAAAGTGGCTAAGCTGAATTTTTTATGAATCTTGTTTTTACATTTGTGCAATTGCCAAGCCATAAAAGAAGAACTATGTCTGCCAAGCCCTGCAGGTGCAGTTGGCATAGAAAAGCCTCATAGTATGCAGAGATGAGTGACAATAAGTAAACAGTAAATGTAAAAGTGCAAAGCATTGTCTTCTGAGAACAGTTAGAAGTACAGATGCTTCCAACTGTCAGTTTTGTGCCTAAGAAAGTGTAACTTGGACGCATTCTCTTTTAGGTCTGAAATGTTTCAATTTGACAGATAATTCAGGGCTCATGGTTCCATTCATTCTTAATAATTTTAACAAAGTAGGACTAAAAACTATTAAATATTATCACAATTTTTATGTAATGAAATTTGAATGGAGAAAATGATGATCAGTTCTGGCACAGTTTGCTAATGAGACTAGAACTAGAAGAAAGGGGCAAGGGTGATGTGAATGTTTTCAAGTGGAAAAAATGACTCTGTCTTAGTTTACTGGCTCTGGCAAGAATTGTGTTTATTTTATTCATTTGTAGCATCATAATATATTTTAATCTGGTAAATTAAAGTGAAAGTGACCATCCTGTCATGCGTAAACACCCCACTGCACACAGTGTGAACAGCACGAAATTCAACCTCTGCATTTAACCCATTCACCAAGTGAAGCAGGGGGCAGCC
>JBBPDH010000144.1:3731564-3742062 GCA_037974565.1 Clupeocharax schoutedeni
ACACACACACACACACACACACACACACACACACACACACACACACACACACACACACACACACACACACACAGCAAGCTTCAGGCCTGCCTTCCTTTACAGGTAGACTCTCAGTGTTTTGTATTACTGTCAGTATATACATTACCAGTCAAAAGTTTTGCCTACACTGAGTTTTTCTACATTTCTACATTTGCATGTTCTTTGCAAAAAATATATAATTCATAGTATGTTCACCACTGAAGTTCATTTATTGGCCAGAAAATATGATTTTTATTAATCACTACTGGCTTATAAAAAGAAAACCTAAGACAATTATAGTTATATTGTGGATCACCAGACATGCGTTATTTATTATTATTATTATGCGATATTTAAGGAGCTATTAAATTCTGAAACAGTGAACAATTGCCTTTAAAGTTAAAGGACAGTTTAAAATTTGACTCTGCTCACCACACAACCAGAAGTCAGACATGCATATTCTTCCATGTTATAAAGGAAACTTGTGTCATTTAACATGTTTTCAACAACGTTCCAGGACTTGACACGAATAAAAATCTGTAGCTTATGAAATAAAAGGATAAGTGGGAAAAACAGAAAAACTGAGGTATGCAAGTCCCTAAATGTTCCAAGTCTTTATATGGAACCGTATAGAACATAATAGATTAGGATAGAATATTTATAATGCATTTGTACAGTAAAATTCAAACATTTCAAGCTGATGTTAGTCTTATAATAAGAATAAACATTGGTATGTTTTGTGCTTAAATTCTGTAAGTGGCATAAATGTCTCAGCCCATGTCTGCATCATTTTATATGTGGTCCAGCAACTCTTGGGCGAGGCATCTTGGGAGGTGTAGTTCAGAATAAAACAGAAGTGCAACTTCATGATAGCAAGCTATTATGTTTTTTGATGGCAATCAACTGGACTTTAGAAGTGCTCCGTTTTAGAGAAATCTTCATCTTCTTCATCTTTCTTTCTTCTTCTTTTATTCCCACCAAAATATTACCTATGGCAGCGTTTCTCAAACTTATTTGTCCTGGTGATCGGTCAAGCCAGGCTTTTGGGGCTGCAGAGCCCGGTCCGCGGCCCATAGTTGACCTATGGTTCTTTCACTGGGAGGTTGTGGGTTTAAGCCCCTGTGATACCCCATAATTATACTGTTTTCACTGGCTACACTGGTCATACTTTTTGCATATTTTTCAACTGTTGCTTGTTTTACTTATATTTATATACAATGCACAGAGAGATGAGGTAAAATCTTACTTTATTTTATACTCCTTATTTGCACTGTTTTGATTGTTTCACAATGTCTAATGTCTGTTGTACTATATACTGTTCCACACTGTGGAACCTGAGCTGGTTGAGAACCTGAGTTCACTTTGACTTTGACCACAGTCATCTCACCTGCCCTTTCCCTCACTGGGTGGGTCTCGATGTCTCTCCCCCGTACCTTAGCACAGTGCTGGCCAACGCAGAGTCTGTTGGCTCACATCACAGCCTGTTAGGGTTCTTGTCTTCATGTGAGCTATTCACGCAAGGTCTGTGCCACTGAACAAATTGGGAACAGGAAGGAAACCTGGCCTTTGTGCTTTTAGTCTTAATTCTTTTTTTTATTTTTTATGCAATTAAAATTGTCCAGATGAGGGTTATCATGCAGATGAACCAGATTTACTGTGGTGTAATTTATGCAAAAAGATCACAATTAGAAATCTTTATTGATCGCAGAGGAAACTTTACTGATCCTGGAGGAAATTTTGAACAAGCCCATCATTCTCATTTTAGATTTTTTAAAAATCTCCTGTAGTGTTGGCTAGCATCACAGACCATTAGGGTTCTCCTGTAAGCGTGTTGAGCTTTTCCAATTATGTTGTATTTGCAGTATTTAAAAAAATATATATGGCAGCTAGATTTACATGTTTTAAAAAAAACCTCCACTACTCATCACCTTCCCAGTACGGTTGATATTGTGGGATTGGGATATTCATATCTGGACTAAGTTGGTGGGAAAACTGGAAAAAATGTTTTTTTAATCAGTTGCTTATTATTTGCTGCTATCCTGCTAGCTGTTCAACCTGTAAGGGATGAAATCTGCTGCCCAGTGCCTGAGGTTCTGCAGGAGTCACTGAGTTTAGCGCAGAACCGAAAAACTCCCTCTGTGAACCATGTCTTTTCTCACATCCCCTCATTACAACACAATGAACCCCGTGCCTCCAAATGTCGACTTGTTCCACAACAACCCTCCTTCACCCCTAGTTTTCCCAGAAAACACGAAAAAAAAAAAAAAAAACACCACTCTCATCCACTTTCCCTTTCACAAAAGAGCTCAAAAAAGCTAAAGTGAACGAAATGAAAAGGAGAGCAATGCTAATGAGTACTTGAAGTATCCTAATGACCTTGCGGATTAACTGCCAATTGAGGTACCTCTATCAGCCCTTTCTCGTTTTTTTTGTTGTCTGGCCAACTGTTGCGGAGGCCCTTTGCCAAAGCGTAGTCAGTAGCCCGTGAAGGCGTCTCCCTCTTTTTGACACTAAGAGGGCATTTTTTCCCCCTGAATTTTGAACTGAAGTTTCTTTCATTTTTCCGGGGAGGGAAACCTTTGTGGACACGTGGAGACCTGGGAAAGAATGAGAGTGCAGACATATGGCTGTATGTGATCAATCGCATGAGTGCGTTTTCACTTTGGGACACGCCAACTGCTAACCCCCTTTTCCCATGATGCACACTCTCTTCCCATCCATTCACCTCACCGCTATTGTCGTCCACAGACATTGTGACCGTGCTTTAAGGAGAAAGTGGAATAATGTTGACAGAAGAACAACACTATTGTCCTTCCACAGAGATAAAAAGGAATAAATGTGTTGGATTCTTCCCAATGGTCATCTTAAATCATGTAAGAATTTAATGTAATAGATGATATAAACATATCATAAATAGATTATAAAACTGTTCTATTGCATAGGGGAGGTGCCTAATTTAATCAGTGGGATTGTACCCATGGAATAATAGCTTTAGTGGGAGTTTTGAAATACAGAATGCCTTATTTCAGTGTAAACCTGACTTTTCTAAATCTAACACAGATTTTCTGATTCTTAATACCTGTCTGAACTTTCACTGTGGCAAACTGATCCCTTTTCCATGATGTAATGACAGTAGTTGCTTTATCCTGAAGATGTTCTCCGCACACCTATAATTTACTTCAGTCCTTCCCTCGTCCATTACAAACTGAAGCTGTTGGCCAAATTTTACTGAATGAAAGCAAAACTAACAGAGTTAAAGTTCAGGGGGTCATCAAGTTATGGAGATCCGATTCTAGGACTGTGATGTAGCCCAAATTTTGTTGTAAATCGGAAAACAAGTCAATAACCGATCCAAACACAGTGGTAAAAAAAATGACAAAAAATGAGCGTTAAAAAAATTCTGAAGCCACGATAAAGGCCAAAAAGTCTCCAAACAAAGCAACACAAACGGAACACTTGAGCTTAGAGCGTCCTCCTATATTCATACACTGCGTTACTGCATATTCTGCGCATTCACCGTATCTTCTGCCATGCTCCACTAAACTAGTTCACTCACGTGAGCGTTGTAAACTCGAAATATTGTATGTCAAGGACCCCTTGAGCTACTTTCTTACTGTACATTATGTACTTTATATTCTTTTTTATGATTTTTTCCTTTATTGCTCCTGTATTTTTGTACTTTATATAGTATTTGAGTGAGAACCTTGTACTCCTTACTCTCTAGACTCTCAAAGTGCTTTAAAGAGAAAGTAAAATGATGGCACAAAATATAACTGACGATCAACAGAATAACAACACCATCGTCCTTCTGGAGAGATCTAAAAGAAGAACTGTGTTGGTCTTGATAAGAATATAACATAATAGACAAAATAACCACAGCAAATATAACAGAAGTGCTTTATTATTTAGGGAAGTGCCAGAACAGTTTTATCAAGAGTTCTGAAGTTCAGAAATCTTTATTTCAGACAAAAACCAATATTAACTCCTTAGCTGTGGTAAACCTACCCCTTTTCCATGACACATGCTGTAGTTCCTTCAACCTTTGTCAAGGACCTTTATCAATGTTCTCCACACATCTGTAATTTGCTATAGGGAATAAAGGTGCATTTCTTGCACCCTTATCTTTTTATCCATGCCAAACAGAATTTGTATCCAAGTTTTACTGAACTAAAGCCAAACTAAAGGGATGAGAAATGCTAAAGTAACTGTAGTTTCTAACTGTGCATTATGTACTTTATCTTATTGTACATTATCTATTCAGATGAGGGTCATAACTTTCTGTTTATTGTGAAATACCTTTTTCTTCTACTTAATTTTTGATTGAGACTCTGAAAGTTCTCAATTGTCAAAAACCTGGAGATTTTTTTTTCTTTCTCATTTTTCTAATTATCTTCCCTTGCTTTTGAATGTATTTAATTTACTATATTTGTTCAAAATAATATAGTTTCAAAATGTTATGCCATGCTAATATGCAAAAATAATCTACAAAACTTTGAAATCCCAATGTTCAAAGTACATTTGTTGATATTCCACATGAAAATAAGAAAACTTGGTATTTTTCTGCACAGTTTATTTTATGAATTTTTCATGTTGGAAAGGTAAAATGTGTCCTTACTTTTGCACTGGCCAAGTTTTATATTTGATTGTAGTTGCAGATGTGGAGTTTTTGGTTTTTTTTTACTTTGATTCAAGCATATTTTTGGCTCCAGATTTCCACTTTTAATTGAGTAAAATCTTTGAACATTTTTTTTCACTTAAATATAGTTGCTCTGAACTTTCTCCTCCTCTAGCAAATCCAACAACCTGCTAAATTTTTAAAATCACATCCACATGAGCATGTTTTGAAAAAATATCTCTGAATACACACAATCGCAAAAAACGCTTTTATAAAGCATGCCAAGGCAGCAGGTGGCAATATAACCTTAAACCGTTTTGCATTAGTGACCAATCAGAAGCCTTGCAGGGTCATTACCAGAGACTGTCTGTGTTATAATAGCATCCGAAGCAACTCTGATGTCTCTGTCCTTCATACTGGATGGAGAGTAACGAGGTTGAGAGCAGTAGTAATATGTATACGTCAGGCACTGTAGATAAAAAACACACATAAACGCAGAAACTGAGGTTTCAAAAATCCGCACTTTGGCTGGAGTTTTCAGAAACCTGTAGACGAAAGGCCAAAACGCATAGAAACACTCATGTACGGGTAGACATGGCCTGAGTAAACTCAGCCTCTAAGTGAAAAAGGAGCTAACTCCTATTTTCACCCAGTCCCCCTGCTAGAGGTCAAGGGTCAGCAGGAGCTCAAAGGGAAGCACTGCCCCCCCAGCTGTGCTGTTTTCACAGGCAGGTAATGATGATTGACAGCCATGCGTGAGTGGCAGGAACCTGCATGAGAGCTAGTCACGCGAGGCCTGTGCCACTGAGCCAATTGAGAGCAGGAAGGAAACTTCTAGAATGCTCTTTCTTGTGTCATTGCAAGCTAAATTAAGACTGTTCAGATTAGGGTTATCACTCAGAGGAGTCAGTGTGTTTCAGTAAAATCTGATCCGGAAACAAAAATTACAGACCATTGCAATTTTTTTAAAATCAGCATCTCCATGAGTATGAACCATTCCATGCCAGTGTCTGTTACATTCCAACACAAACACCTCATTCTGCTTTATGAGGGAATGATTACTGATCATCTGAATTCCATATTATTTAAAGAGGAAAGGTATAAAACACTGCTGTAATCGACTCTCTCCTCTCACACTGAGACCAGTTGAATGGTAAAACACTACTAGAAGTTCATCAAAGGTCATTTTTGCCATTTTGTTTAAGAGTGAACCAGATATTAGTCCTGTAGCAACTGCATCACTGCACTGCATCATTTTCTTGAAAATTAAGGCAAAGCTGTTTAGTTCAATACTTGAAGGTATAAAAGATAAAACCTGAGTAACTGGGCATGTTTTTAGTGGTCTCTTATTGTAAATGGTGTAAAACAGTCTAGAACTGGTGTTTGTTTTCCTACACGCTCACTGTTTGCTCCTCCTTCTTTCGGGGCACTGGCGCTTGGCTGCTCTCCGGACCCCCTCCCTCTGTGGGTTTTCCCGACCTACTTGTGGGCGGGGTCTATCCTGAAAGGTGTCCCTATTTCAAAGATCTTCTTTTTGTTTTTTAAGTTCATTTACATGTTTTTAAAACCCCAATAGCGGTCAATATTACGTTTCCAAATTACAATAAGTTGGGTACTTCACAACGAACAAAGCTATTAATGACATCTAATACCTTGAGAATCAGCACAAACTGGGAGAACTTCCATATAAGGAGTTGTTTTGCCATATGATGACAATTTATGATTTATTGCGCTTCTTTCACGGATCTGTACCACTTGTGTTCCAAGGGTTATTACTACCGCCCCTGCAAAAATAATCACATTTGCATCTGTATACAACATTCAACTTTTTAATTCATTTTCTTCATCTGTTTGGGTCATGATACCATGGGCATGGTAGATATATTGAGGTTTAAATAATATTAATGGATTAGAATAAAAAATCTGAATCAGAAACCTATTAACGACTGCTTAAGCATTTCCCTCCAGGATCAATAATGATTATTATTCTTGGTTTTGTGCCCATCATTGTCTGTTTAACTGGAGATAATAAAATGTTTTTCTAGCGCTGGACAACTAATCATTCATACTTGTGTTTTGTCCGTTTCAGGCATTTTACAGACGACAAAATCTAATTACCTGCGTTAGTGCTTGAAATAATATTTCAACATACATAAAAACAAAACAAAAATATTTTCTTTTCTGTGCATGTTGTTTCTGCATGAATCTTTTAATTAAGTGAAGCAAACTATTTCAGACTTGTAAAACATTCTTTAAGCGCTGAGTAATATTCCCAGGGGGCATGGGTTCATTAACTTTAGTAATGCACACTTTAACATCATCCATTTGTCCACTGATGTGAAAACTAACTTTATTGTAAGAAGGCATCACCACAAAGCAAATCATCACTGATTCATCACATTGAATAGTACAGAAGAAAAAGAAATGAAAAGCTTATCTTCTTAGTCAGTATTTTGTATACAGATCAGAGGTGTCGCTTTAAAACAGGAGGTCCTGGGATGGAAAAGGGTTAGGGTTAGGGTTATTTTCTCATATCTGTGGGGTTTCTGCCGGGAGCTCCGGGTTCCTCCCACAGTGTCAAAAGATGAATGTCAGGTGGACTGGGATTTCCCACAGATTCAATTGTGTTCATGTTTGTTTGTGTATCTGCCCTGCCATGGACTGGCAACTCATGTGTCTTTGCCTTTTGCCCTGTAAGCGATAGTAGAGTGGCATGGATGGATGGATGGACAGATGTCAGATCTCAGAAGTTTTCAAAATGAATTAAGCAGTTTAGTGCTGAACTTGTGTTCATAGAAAACAATAAAAACACACACATCTGCTACTCAGACGTGCAAAGACTTATTGGGTGCTAAATCATTATCATTATATGTAGCATCTTTATTATGTGCGACAGTTCAGTGTTTGTAATAATTTTATTACGCAAAATGTCACTACTCATGTAACTTCAAACTTCGAAACCACTATTTGTGTTACTTGTAAACTACTTCTGCAGTAATTTATCTCTTTATCTGTAGTATTTATATCCATCTCTCTTGCTAAATATAAGTATTTTTGGGAAAGTCTTATTTTGATGTTTTATTTAATTTTATATTTTTTCCTCTTGTTTACTTCTAAGGACATTTAAGGACTGTTAATTGTCCTTCGTGGAGATGTTGAAGATGTTTTATGTTTTTATGTAATAATCTTTCCAGCAATAATGTTATGACAGGATACCAGTTGTTTTCAGAGTGAAATCTGAATGTAGCTCTAATGCTTTTTGCAGTAGGCAGTGATTATGATTAGGTCTATGTGCCTCTTTACCTGACTCTTCCAGCAGCTTAGACAAAGACGTTAGTTAATAAGTGTATAAAATAAATGTAAATAATTTAGTTGACTGTGTTGCATTTCAGGTGCCAATATTATCTTTTCTGTAATTTTTTCTTGTTTATATGTGTGCGTTCCTCACTTTGTTTATTTATATGCTTGTGTGTATTTAAAGGACATTGCGTGACAAAGTGATGGTGCAGGAAGAATGCGGAGAAATCCCCTCTCGCTGAGACGGCAACTCTGTGAAAGTTCCCTGCAGCTAATCATTTCTAAGCCCCATCGTCTTCAGAGAGTATTGTTTCACTGAGGAATTTGTATCATTTCCTTTGGGCCTTTTTGTTGTTGCTAATATGCCTTTCATACCAGATCAGATAAGGCACTGGTGCAGTGAACGACACAGAGTTGGGTAGAAAAAAGTAATGATAGTGGATTCAGTGAAATATTACATAACATTGCATTAAAGAAGGCAATGTGTTCTAAGCCCACTTAGAATGTAGCTTCATAAGGAATTTATCTTATCATAATTTTTTACCTTCTTCTGTTTCTCACTGTTACTGGTTGGCCGCTTTTCTTCTGTTGGTTTTCTAAATGAAAAATTCATGAATGAAGTTCAGTCTTCCTGGCTGGACTGCTGTCTCTCTCATGGATTTAGCAAAACTGGGTTTTTTTTTAGATTTTAGAATTTGCTAAATACTCCAGATTGGATCATTGTAGAAGGCACACACCTTCTATGTGTAAATGAACTTGAATTGTATTGAATATAATTTCAGTATAAATAACAATAATACAATCCTGATACTTTGATTTGAAAGCAATACTTTATATTAACAGTGATATGTCATATCATATGCTGACCATTTGTAATAATGTGCCAGTGTCACACTACCATTGTAAACAACTGGCATGTGAAATATTATAATGCTGGCTGTCATAATGACTAACTGGAAAATGCAGCAAACATTAGCATGTGAAATAAGCTGTAATGAGCTTAGGAATGTAAAAAGTTATATTTTTAGTTAGTGTTGTGTGCATAACATCATGCCATGAAATGTAAACAGTTAGTCTGGAACAACATAAACACTGAACTTATTAGTCATGACTGTTACTGAAAAAACTCTTCAGTTACATGGTTCCTCCAAAGAGCTTCATTACACTGAGATACATAGCTGATTTTTGCATTGATTTAATCAGCCTAGGCTTGATTTATCAGTCTACTCAGGCTTTAGTACAAACTAAAATAGCCAGAGTTTAGAATAAGCAGGGGAGTTTTTTTAATAAACTGTAGTATTTTTTATTTATTAAGTATCTTATTAGAAAACGTAGTTGAAAAGTAACTGTTTTCCGAATTCTTCATGTATTCCCAATACTCATACTATTATGTCCCTGCCCTGACTCAAAGTGACCTTAGTCAATGACATCATCCTCTATTATGGTCTCTGCTGTTGTTACGGATGTTGTTGTCTTCGTTATTGCTGTTGTTCCTGATGTTGATAATGATGTAATGCTGTATAGTGGTCTCCATTATATTCTGTACTGATTTGATGACTTTTCCTGGCTCCAACCATGTATCAGTGGCATGTCAATTCTGAATGACCCTTTAAGGCCAGGTGAACAAAAACCCCAAACCTGCAGACAGACACGCATGCATGCACGATCACCAGCACCTGGCATGACCCCAGCATTCCCAGCATTCCCAGTGAAAACAAGCTACTTCCTCTCCACCCACATCCCTTTTCACCAGGGTGATAAATAGATGCCGGTTGGAGGCCGATGGGAAGTCTGGCTCCAATATAAAGGCGCATACAGTGGAGCAAAGAGGCGCAAAACAAATTTGGGGATTTTGGAAGGCTTGTGTCCAGACGGGAGAATTGTGCCAACAGTCATTAATCAGTACCTAATGAGATTGTGTCTGGCCTGTCAGGAACATCATGTGACATTGCCAAGTGGAACTGGTGTTTGTTACGCGTAGTGTCAAATGACTTCATGGAACTGTTTTAAGAATGAGCTACAGTGATTCTGTTACTCTCTGCTGCTTAAAGTTGGCAAATCAACCATTCAGACCACTGCTGTCATATTAAAACCTTGTAAATGTTTATTTTCTACACCATTTGGAAACACAAACCGTCCTTTACATTCTGCAGATGTGTTATGATGAATGGACTAGTAGGAAGTACTTAACCCTCCTATTTTCCTTGGGGTCAATTTGACCCCTTTCAATGTTTATTACTCAAAAATTAAAAGTTGCTTTTGTTTTGTTTACGAGAGGGAAAGGGGGGCGGGGTCACCAACATCAATCATTCTGGTTCATTCTGTGAGTGTTATGAATGTGCTCCCAGATTAGAACAGATCTGGATGAGAGATCTGTAAGATACACTAACTCTAAAACTGAAACTGTGACCTGGTGGTGGCGCTACAGGAAAGGTCAGATCATCACCAAAACCCATTAAGGTCCATAATCTTGTGATCATTAATGTTGTCGGAAAATATGAGAAGATTTGTGTGAAAACTTTTCAAGATAAATGTGTTCTAACTTTGGTCTGAGGATTTAAGTTTGGC
>JBBPDH010000144.1:3781389-3792021 GCA_037974565.1 Clupeocharax schoutedeni
ATATATTAGCACGGATTTACTCTCTCTCTCTCTCTCTCTCTGTCTCTCTCTCTCTCTGTCTCGCTCTCTCTCTGTCTTTCTCTGTCTCGCTGTCTCTCTGTCTCGCTCTCTCTCTGTCTCGCTCTCTCTGTCGTCTGTCGGTCTGTCTGTCTGTCTCTCTCTGTCTGTCTCTGTCTGTCTCTGTCTCTCTCTCTCTCTCTCTCTCTGTGTCTCTGTCTCTCCCTCCCTCTCTCTGTACACAGGACAGAGATCTTGGAGATGAGTATGGGTGGAAGCAAGTACATGGTGATGTGTTCAGACCCTCCAGCCACCCACTCATTTTTTCCTCCCTTATTGGCTCTGGTTGCCAGATCTTCTCTGTATCCCTCATTGTCATCATTGTGGCCATGCTTGAGGATTTGTACACTGAGTGAGTCTCACAAAGCATTTTTTTATCTTTGTTCTGGACTAATGCTATGTACCACAACAAGAAGAGTCACTGTCTGTTTATGGTTTATTCCCCTGAAGTACAGATCAAAAGCCTAATGGCCTAATGGTAAAGTATATTTTGTGTATATATTCATAATCATTTTTTTCTTTGTCTTGTAGGCGAGGGTCCATGCTGAGCACAGCCATATTTGTGTATGCTGCTACTTCCCCAGTAAATGGTTACTTTGGGGGGAGTCTGTATGCAAAACAAGGGGGTAAGACTAACTCATGTTTTAATTCTGATTCTAAATGTCTTCAGCCAGAACACTAACCACTGTGGTCCACAGTGATAACAGAGAAAGGAAATTGCACAATAGTACTGTGCAAAAGTCTTGACACATCATTTCTTCTTTGTGTACTCTTTAGGAAGAGGGGGGGGGTCAAGACTTTTGCACAGTACTGTATAATAAAATCACAGATATACCTGAGTTACAGGCTGGGCTTTGTTGATTCTGAAAAACCTCTGGGTTGAGTGCCAGGGTCCTCAGTGGGGAGTTGGACGGGGTTTGGTTGCAGTAGCATTGATGTTGCTTTGTGTGTGTATCGACAGGGAGAAGATGGATAAAGCAGATGTTTATTGGAGCTTTCCTGATCCCAGCTATGGTGTGCGGTACAGCCTTCTTCATTAACTTCATTGCTATCTACTACCATGCCTCCAGAGCTATTCCATTTGGCACCATGGTGAGTGTTTAATTAATTCCATGGACTCTTCTATGGACTATTTTTCCCCAAGTCCATTTATTGGTCACACTTGTCTCTTGTGTCAGAAATTGTTTTGCAATGTTGTGGTGATCTCATACTTCCTCCTGGAAAGCCTGAAAAAAATAACAGCAGGTTATATAACGAAAACAAATGATTTCTGTCCCATATGCTGCAACACTATCGTATTTGCATTACATATTTGCAGGTCTGAATATGATATTGCACATTTTGCTGAGTCATAGGCTGTGACTACTTCATCAGCTGAAGCTTCTATAGTTCTATTACTTTACACTGATTTTGATCTAGTTTCTTTAAGATGGGTTATAGCAGCCACTTGGGTGGCAGGTGGGGACATCTGCAGTGGAAAAGATGTAAAGCACACTCTTTTCTCCCCCCCAGGTTGCAGTGTGCTGTATCTGCTTCTTCGTCATCCTACCTCTGAACCTGGTAGGGACGATCCTGGGTCGGAATCTCTCAGGTCAGCCCAACTTTCCCTGCAGGGTCAACGCTGTGCCCAGACCCATCCCAGAGAAGAAATGGTATGTTGTTTTTCCCCACTAGACTAAAAAAATGTATCTGTGGGTTATCCCGAAGTGTGAAATTAAGTATAGTTTGTTTGTTTGTTTGTTTTCTCTCTGGTTTTATATCTAAAAGTATTTTATATTTATATCATTTTTTTATGCATCTATTTAGTTAGTTTTGTTCATGATTCTCAGTGAAGTGTGCATGCTTGAGCAAACTCTGATAGAGCATAAGCTAAAAGTTTCTCCATTAAATATTTATATGTTTGTCTTGCATGAGCAACCGGCACATTTTGCAGCTTTTATGACTGTATATTTCACAGACAGTTGTAACGTATGCAACTTTATTGTCCTGGAAGCAACCTGAAACATTACCACTCGTCTTGTTCTCTCATGAAACGACCAGATGGTGTTTGTCTAAAGGCTCCTCTATAAGATGTTTTGTTGTCTAACATGTACACTTGTATGATCTTTCCTGAGCTGATATAAGCCACTAGCAAAAGCAGCATGAGCAGAAACGTGTTGAGTTTATTAAAATCCTTTGAAATAAACACATTAACACTTGTACAGAGTGAACACCACCCCAACATTAACAAAATGGTCTTGGAATTTCACGTCTGATTTATTATTTATTTATTTTTTTTCTTCTTTTCACTTCACCGCCTTTTCACGGCGGTTATGTTCCAAGAGCTGTACTCTGCACTCTGCACTTCTCGGATTGGCTACTTTCAAACCTTTAGCGGTATTTCACCATTTCAAGAGGCACTTGAAATGTCCGCAAGAAAAGCGCAGGATATTTGACATTTCCACGTTATTGTGGGGATTTCCGCATACATTTTGTATAGGGTACCGGTGTTTATTATTCTGTTATTTGTTTTTATTCTGTTGGGTATGCTGCTTTTACCTTCATTATACTATCTTAAATGCAAATTTCCCACCAGTGGGACCAATAAAGGGTTATCATCATTTTTCATTCATTCTCAGTAATAGGCAGGTGATTGTAATGGTGGGATATGGTGCTGATGGCATATACGTACTTTTTCTCTCCTGCTTTATTCATCAGGTTCATGGAACCAGCTGTTATCGTGTGCCTGGGTGGCATCCTGCCTTTTGGTTCGATATTCATTGAGATGTAAGGCTGCTGTTTGTTCTGTTTGTTTTCTGTGTATATTTGAGGCACCCAGGACCACTAGTGAACCTGCCCTTCTTGTTCTCCTCAGGTACTTTATATTCACGTCATTCTGGGCCTACAAGATTTACTATGTGTATGGCTTCATGATGCTTGTTTTGGTGATCTTGTGTATCGTGACCGTGTGCGTGACCATCGTCTGCACCTACTTCCTCCTCAATGCTGAAGACTACAGATGGTGAGTGTCACAGTCTATCAGCTTGTTTTTCTGTTGTGGGCTAAACGTCATGAGCCAAAAGGACCTAGTACCACATATATCCCTATGTATTTAATGCTAAAGGCTTATTTTATTTATGGAACACACTTTTTTCCTGAGCAAGTAGACTTCATAATTGCTTTATTAAGTAATCAGACAAATGATGAAGTATGGCCTATGTGTGACATTACTGTGCATATTTCATTAATAAAATGTATCCTTCAGATTGTTTTTTACATAAGACTTAGAGATTATTTAATTAACAGAACCAGTTATTAGTGATGCTCCAATTGATTGACCACCGATAATGATCGTCCGATATTGGCTAAAAATAACTTGATCAAAAAAAGCCGATCACTTGACGTAAATCGCTTGTGTGACTTTTTCACACGTGCAGCACGGTGCTCATGCAAACAACAGCAGAGCAGAACAGGAGTTGTCCCGTCTGGAAGTGTTTCAAAGTGTCCGATAAAGACGTAAAGTTAGCCTTTTGCAATGTGTGTCGTGATGAAATCCCTCGAGGTGGAAGCAAGTAACGGCAGACATGGCTTAAAGAAGCAACGTTAGAGTTCGTTAGCATTAATGCATAGATACAGAAAAGTAAAAAAGCGAGTAGAGTTGCACCGAGCCGAGCTGATACCAGTCAGTGGAAAACCACATAAGAAAAACCCTCAAAGCCTTTTGTAAAGTGTGGAATGTCGACCTTTCTAGAGAGTGCATCCACAAACGGACAGAGTGTGAAGCACAGAAGAGGCGAGTAGCCTTAAGTTCTCATTTTCTAAAATAAACACTTGGTGGTTCTTCAAGATCTTGACTCTAGCCTATTTCTACAGTTTTTTTTTTCAATAAAGTTAATTTAGAGTTGGTTTCATTTCTACAAATGGTGCAAACTCTGCTAGATTATAGATTCATTATAGATAAAAGATTCCCGTTCCCTTGCCGTTCTGTGATCAGTAATCGGTGATCAGCCCCAAAAATGCTGATCGGAGCATCTCTACCAATTATCTAAATTGGCAACAAAACCCCCCCAGCTTTTTGTATGGGCTTTAATAGGTCAAATTTGGTTTTATATTTTGTTTATACTCTTGCTCTCTTGCTGCTTTAAAAACAGAAAAGGGCCCCAAGTCATGAAATAACTCATTTTGATGTGATTGCGAAGGTTTTGATGTAATTTCATATTCCTTCACAGGCAGTGGACAAGCTTTCTTTCTGCAGCCTCCACGGCAGTTTATGTTTACATGTATTCCTTTTACTACTATTTCTTCAAAACAAAGTGAGTTTGACCTCATTTTCTTCCAAGGCTTTGGCTTCTTACTAATGAAGACTATTTTTAACCGTACATTTATTTCTGTGCGGTGATGAACGTGCTTGTGATAGAAATGTGTTTTGTTTCTGGAACGTTTTCAGTACTATGTTCTGTTACATAACTGAATAGTTCTTTAACAGGTTACTGGTGACTCATTTTAACTGAATGTTTTTTTTTCAATCCTCTGCAGGATGTATGGCTTGTTCCAAACATCGTTCTATTTTGGGTACATGGCCGTGTTCAGCACTGCTCTGGGTATAATGTGCGGTGCGTATAGAGAAATTCATTCATCAGGACTTTCATCTCCGCTGTTCATTTTGCCTGCATGATCAATGTGCAATCCGCCACCTGAAATAAATGTAAAAAAAAGTCCATCCATTAACAAAACAGAATTGAGTGGATACGAGAGGAAATTGCTTATATTACATAACAATCTAAAATGTGAAGTCTAAACTAGTCATTTCTGTGAGAAAAGTAAGTGTTTTTGTGCGGTTGCTAAAAAAACAGGAGAAACACTAACATTGGTTTTATGGGCAAGAAATGATTTAGGTTAAAAAATCATCTCGCCCTGTGGGTTCAAACCACTGATCTTCTGATTCAGTACATGGCACCCTACCACCGATAACTCGCTGTCTCTTACCGAACCATTTATGGTTAAGGACAGCTGAACCTATAGCTGCATACACAGGCTTATTATTTTCATTTAAACCACAACAAACAGTGATCTGTGTCTTTTTTTATACCTGACCTGAGCTTTAGTGCCTTGAAGTCAGTTTGAGTCTGTTGTGTGTGTTGTTCCATGTTTATTTCTGTCTTCGCATTTTGTCCCTTTCTGGCCGCCTTAGCCGTGATGTCACAGACTCTCTCTCCGGGACACATTTTGAAGGGGACATGACCATCAGCTCGCTCTCTCTCCCCAGATATTTGATGTTTTTAAACAGTACATGGCCCCTGATCATCTGATCCTTAAGCTGCATACAAACACCCTCAAATTTTACCTATAGTAATAAAACTCAAAAGGAAAATTCGATATGAAATAAACTATTAGTAACCCATCTATAGTATTTACATACATTGTGTATGTAGTATAGTTTAACACTAAATTTTGTGTGATTGTATGTTCTCTCAGGAGCGGTTGGCTACATGGGAACAAGTGCCTTCGTGAGGAAGATCTACACAAACGTGAAGATTGACTAGCGTCTTTGCAGCAGAGCTGCGACCAGCCAATGTTTTCCCAGCAGCAGCAGCAGCGGGGCACAAAGTCTTTGTTTCTTTTGCAAGAAGAGATTGTGATCTTATCTTGTACAACTCTAGTTTTCCATTTTCTCAGTGAATTTGAGGTTGGAACACCGTGCGCACGAAAGCAAAACGTGAGATGAAATAAACAAATTATATTTTTATTTTGGTTTTTTTTTTTTTTATTATTGAAGTTTCATTTCTTTCCTCCGCAGCAAATGCATAGTTCTTATGCAGTTTAAAAAAAAAAGAAAAAATGTAAACCACAACCTTGCTCCTCTGGTAAATCTGTCCCACTCCTCACCAGTAAACATAGACCTTTATCGATGGAATAGTCTAGCTCTCTTCAGTGAAGAGGCCAAAGTGTATTGAGAGCCTTTGTTCTATTATATGAGAATATTGGAGAGTTGGGTTTGAGTCCATGTTCCTTCTCGTCTGTTTTGTATTACCGAGTCGTGTGACGCCATTGTTGTATTGTTTTAAAAGCTTGTTTTGAGTCACCAAGAGCGAATTCTTTCCAAAATATCCATGTTGGATTTCTTCCATCTATTGAAAAGCTTGGTGTAGGCTACTAGCTTCAGTGTAGCCAGACTTTAGTCACGTAGCACCCCACCCCCTCCCTCCAGTTTACACTAGCTAGTTTAAATCAACTGAAATCAAAAAGGACGTTTTACCTTGATTCTCTGCCCAGGACTTCGATTAATATGGGACTGGTCATCTGGGAGTAGTTGGAGTGGCAGATTTGTTCTAATTGGTTGGTTGTTTTTTGAGGTGATCTTGTATTTTTCTGGTTTAGTCTTACTTTTAATGTTGGGGTTTGAATGAAGTCTGCTTGTGAAGATAATATATGGATGGGGTAAACATGTATATAACCTTAATAATGTAACTGTAGATGTAGATCCAAAACTGTATTTTGGTTGTACAGATTTATTACAGGGTTTTTGTTTTCTTTTCTTTTTTGTTCTTTTTTTAACAGACACAGTTTAAAGATTTTGGTTGTCTTCTTTCATTTCTAAGCTTTGGGTGGGCGGCACTGTTACATCTTGCCTGTACTTGCATGAAGTTTTCACCTAACTGTATGGACTTTTTTTTTAATTCGCTTTTTTTTTTTTAGGTTTTTTATTTTTTTGTGATTCCCGACACTCATTTTTGCCTTCCCTTCGTCATGCATTGTGTGAAACAGTCAAAAATCTGTCAAGTGCTTCATTGACTTTGTGCTGCTTGTAGAGGAGGTATTCAATATCGGCTAATTTCTTTCGTTTTGGTTTTTGTTTTGTTGTTTTGTAACACTTATGATTTAAAGCTTTAAATGGCTCTCCATAACCTGGACGGCCGCCTCCCTCACGCTAAACTTTGGAGTCTGGTTCCAGAACCAACAACGTGAATGTCGCCGATGCGCCGAGTTCCTGCGAACAAACTGTAAAGAGTGACATCATACACTTTGCTAAACGTTTTCGTTGCTGTAGGACGTGCTACAGCAGAACCTCTTTTCCATTCGGCTGTGTAAATACAGTATGTAACTAAAGATGTCCGACACGTGGCGAAGCCTTTTCTTTTTCAAGCCCCCAAATCAATTCCGTTTGATTTTTCTGGTTCCTCATGTCATGAACCGTGTGATGTCTGAACAGGCATTTTAAAACATGCTATTAAAAAAAATTGTGCTGTAAAAAGAAAAATAAACAATGTTTATGTACAGAGGTTATACAGGCATGGTTTGACTGACATTTTGACCAATTCTTTTTTCTTCTTCAAGACAGCTGAACAAGGAACCATGTTTTTGAAAATTACACACATTTTCTCTGTAATTGCACTTTTCAATCAATAGAATAAAAGAATGGTGTGATGGCAGAAGCATCCGTCCTTCATATAAACTTTGTCTTTCCTAGAAAGTGTAAGGAAATACACAACATGGACAGAAGTATTGGGCCGCCAGACCGTTACACCAACAGGGACTCTCACATTGCATTTAAATCCATAGACTTTAATCTGAAATTGCTCCCCTTTTGCTGCTATAACAGCTTTCACTCTTGGAAGCCTTTCCACAAGATTTTGAGTTTCTGTGGGAATTTGTTCCATTCATTCAGTGGAGCATTTACGAGGTGAAACACTGAAGGTCTGGATCACAAGCTCTGTTCCAGTTTATCCTAAAGATGCTGGATGGGGTTGAGGTCAGGGCTCTGTGCCACCAGTCAAGTTCTTCCACACTGAACTCCAGCGTGTCTTTATGGAGCTCGCTTTGTGCACTGGGACACAGTCATGCTGGAATAGAGAAGGTTCTTCCATAAACTGGGTCTGCTGAAGCATTAAGATTGTCCTTCGCTGGAAATAATAGATTTGTCCCAAAACTTTTGTCCATATAGTGCTGGTATAACAAACGGCATAAATAATTCAAACTATCGCCCATAGAATCACTTTTATTTAGACCACCTGATGAATACACAGAATGAACGTCTTTAATATAACAGTGTAGTAGGACTATTGTTTTAATGTCTTACAAGTTCAAACAAACTACTAAGTGCAATTAATTCTATAACAGAAACAGCTGATTCGATGAGGCTTCTTTTAATTAACCTTTTCGAAGTACTCCTTCGACCCCTCAGGAGTTGGCTTTATCTGAAATGGAAAATAACTGCATGAAACACAGCTCAATATCTTTCAGTGAGTTTAAGAAGAACGGTAAAAGCCGTACCGTCGGCGATTTTGGGGTCCAGCTGGCTGGGCAGACCTCCCCGTGCGTCTCCACGAACTGGAAGGCCTTGACGAGACGCAGCGTTTCCTCAACAGAGCGGCCCACTGGGAGGTCGTTGATGCTCATGTGTCTGATTATGCCGTTTGGATCGATGATAAACAGTCCCCTACAAACACAAACCTGACGTAAGTGGAAACTCGTAACTCGTACAGTAAGACGCAACAAAACACAGGTTTTGGCTGAGAGAATGAGATTTCTGCTTTAAAGAAAAGTGTCCCGTTGTAGTCACGCGTGAATACAGCACAGCGTAAACTCTCTGCATTGAACCCGTCCACCAAGTGAAGCAGGGGGCTGCCACCAGCAGAGGGCGCCCGGGGAGCAGTGTGTGGGGACCTTGCTCAAGAATGCAACTAGCAGTCCTGGGATTCAAACCCACAACAATTTGATCACAGGGACAACTCCCTAACCACTAGGCCACCCCACAGCTGCCCCAAACTCAAGTCTAGTTTATTTATACAGCACATGATCACACACAAAGCTTATATTTAGAGATTTACAGGAACAGAATAATAAAAATTTGAAAAACGCATAGAAAATCAATAAAGGAAATTGAAAGTGCAGTGAAAGTGTCAATATTTTGAAGTAGGCGGAGGAGAACATTGAGGGTTCAGCAGCTTTTTAAAGCTAGAGTTGGAGCAGATCTGATATTGATGGCCAGATGGAGAAGATAAACCTTCATTAGTCCCACGAGTGGCCAAATTGCATTGTTACGGCAGAAAGTGGACAGAACGAAGGTAAGAGCAGCAAAACAGAAGACTATAAAAAATGATACCACACAATAGTACAGTACCAAAAGTAAACTATACAATACAAATAATAAAGATATATATCTATCAGAGTGGATATATATGTACGAACACTGTGGAGAGCAAACTGTACGTGATGGGGCAGTTGGATGGCCTAGTGGTTAAGGCATCCGCCCTGCGACTAGAAAGTCCGGGTTCGACCCCCAAAGCTGCTAGGCACGACTGAGGTACCCTGAGCAAGGTACCGTTCCCGCGCACTGCTCCCCGGGTGCCGTGTTCTTGGCTGCCCCCTGCTTCACTTGGTGAATGGGTTAAATGCAGAGGTTGAATTTCGTGCTGTTCACACTGTGTGCTGTGGTGTGTTCACGTATGACACATGGTCACTTCATGAATAATGTTCTGAAATCAATTCTGTACCAAACTGGGATCAGTGCAAGGACCTGAGAACTGGAGTCATGTGATCTTTTTTCTTGGTTTTGGTTACTTAGGACGCTAGCAGCAGCATTCTGATAGAGTCTGAGCTCTAATGGACATTTTGGGAATACCAGTGAGGAGAGTGTTGCAATAAAGCTTTAAAATATGAGGTCACTGTTTGGCTCTACAGTGAATCTCCTGAGGTTTGTGGACGAAAGTGGATTAAACAAATTACTGATAAGTGCAGCAGATTTCTCATCCAACTGTGTGTTACCTCAGGGCGATTCCAGGTCCCTCTAGAAGAACCCCATAGTCCCTGGAGACCTGTTTGTTGAGATCGGCCAGCAGGGGGATGTGAATTTTACCCAGTCCTCCACTCTGCAGGAAAAACAACAGGCCAAAGTTCAGGGAGAGAGATTATCAGTTGGATTTGCTGTTTTTTCCACATAAGACACACAACTCGTTTACAGCAAGAGGTTCTTATTAGGTGACCTAACAGGATCATCAACGTCCATAACAACCCACTCCAGAAATTGGCTGATCTTACTGGGCAGTATCTGTGTTTTTGTGTTTTTTATTACAATAAATGCAAAGACATGAAAATGTAACAAGCCTGCTGTTTCTTAAACATTAATAATAAGCTGTTAGAAGAATGCAGTTAGAAGCAGGTGCTGGATGGAGACCTGAGGAGAGGGCTGGTAACGGTTAACACACATGTATTGTTTACTCCTATCTTCATTAAAAAAAGGCTACTGCCCAGATAAACACATCTGATGCTTTACATATTTCCTCTGATGCCTATGTCTAAGATGATAAGACAAGCCTTTATTAGCTCCAAGGATGGGAAATTTGCTTTGTTAGGCAGCAAAGTGGACAAAACAGGAGAAGAAAACTTAGCAGCAAAGTAGCACCATAATCAAATATTACAAATATTATACAAACTTTACAAATATTATTTAAATGTAATGAGTGTACATATGTGTGTCTACATATGTATATGTATATATATATATATTAGAGATGTCCCAATCCGATATTCTGTATCGGTATCGGTCCGATCCTGACCTAAATTACGGGATCGGAAATCGGGAAGGATTTAGAAACG
>JBBPDH010000144.1:3820047-3834954 GCA_037974565.1 Clupeocharax schoutedeni
GATTTCCGATTTGCAGTGTTAAGCAAAGCTAGCGGGTATAACTAGGTTATGTTTAGGAAAATGGTATCGGATCGGTAAGTGGACTCAAATACTCGCCGATACTGATGCCAGATTTTTTGGTGGTATAGGCAGCATTTCTGATACTAGTATCGGTATTGGAACAAAACTAGTTGTAGCTTGGTTTTGTTCTGATTGACACCCACTTAGTTCAATAGCAGACTTTCAGCTTTCAAAGGATCGCTCATTTGCTGTGATTGACCTTTCGCATGCAGTAATGGAGAAGTATTGTAGAATAAATGTCTCAAAAAACTTAATGCATAAGGTTTGGTCTCTTTTCCATGAACACTCTTGCATAGGGCTGATAGTAAAAAAAAAAAAGGCAACCAAATCACACTCAGCCTGAAACCTGAACTGTAGCAGTTATGCCATACAAAGTAAATAGAATAATGATAAATAGAACTTGTGCATTAGGAGGTGTGTTATAGTATTTGTAGTGTTCAGTGTTGTCTTGAAGCAGAATTACTAAATGACTCTTGACATGTTCAGCAGTGTCACAGCTGACAGTTTTAGGGTAGAACTGTGTACATCTATTTTTATCTGTACTGTCCCTTTAACTCCTCCCTGTTTCTGCCAGGCCCAGTGGTGGGTGAATTCCCTGCTCAGAATGATGTCAACCTGGCTCCGGCTCCTTCCCTGCCTCAGGTAGTTTGACATTTCACCAACACACTCATTAATAATGATCCTCTCATGTATTTGTACACCATATGGACAAAAGTATTGAGACACCTGAACATTACGCCAACGGTGTCTTTAAGGGCATTGCATTCAAATACATAAACTTTAATATGGAGCACTGGGGCACAGTCATGCTGGAATAGAAAAATGTTCTTCCTCAAACGGGGTCCACAAAGTTGGAATCATGGTGATGTCCAAAATGCCGAGGTCTGCTGAAGCATTAAGATTGTCCCTCACCGGCATGAAGAGATCTAGGCCAAACACTGCAAGCCAGGTGTCTCAATACTTTTGTCCATATAGTTACCCTGTAATGTTGACTGACTGTGTGAATGGTGTGTGTTCAGCCTGTGCTGGTGCAGGACATGACTGAATTCAAGAGGAGCCTGCCTCTCTTCCCCCTCACGAAACCTCATATCAACTTCATGGCTGCCAAACTGTGAGCGGCACCAGCGACAGAGGATCAGCTGAAATGCACAGCCTGGAGTTCCCCTGAGTTTGGAGCCAGTAACACCATTTTTGTGTGTGTGTGTGTGTGTGTGTGTGTGTGCGTGTGAGAGAGTGTGAGTGATCTAGCAGAGCCATGGCAGCGGTAATTCACCATGTTAGCAGCGCTCTACATCATAGCTCAGTCACTAAAGAGCTGCATAAAGTCACTTCACTAGGATGTCGGTTGTACAGTGAGTAAACACACACTCTTCAGACTGTTTTAGAATTTTCCAACAACAACAAAAAAATCACATTTCCCCCAGCAGGACTTTCTCATGTAGGTTTTGTGTGTTGACCACAGGGACATTTTTTTTTCTTGCTGTTTGGTCACAATGAAGAGTTCTGTCTCATTTCTGACATGCTGGAAAGATGTTTGTCTGTTAAAGGGGCATTCTGGCAGTTAATGGCTCTTTTAGTTGAATGCACTGATGCCATTCATTTTGTGTCCTTTTTTTAGATATAAAAATAAGAAGTGGGTCTTTAGGAGCTGCATAAGACATTTGAGATTTATTACATATGAAGTAAATGACTGTTTTAGAAGCGTTTTCAGGTCAGACTGCACTTTTTTTGCTCACTTAGGCTTATTGATGTCAAATCCTGCCTCATATTCTGAGCCATTTTATACTTTCTAAGATAATCTGGCCCAGGGGTGGCTGTTCAGCTGCACTAGTTGGTGGGTTATGCATGAAAAGATGCCGTATTGATGCTTATAACACTACAAAAGGCATGTGTAAGAGCTGCAAAAAAGGCTGGCATACCACCCAACCTGAAGACGTATTATTTTAAATCGTGGTCAGATCACATAGTCAGGGACAAAATGGCCTCCGTCGATTCATCTGACTTTGTGTAAATGGAGAAAAGACCTTAATTGCCAGAATGTTCCACTACTGAGCCCATGAACCCAAAAATGTATCACTTGAAGACACCTTTTGAGTTTGGAAAAAGCTTGTGCAGCGATTTGTCTGTGTGGATTCTGTACCGACCATATTTTGGCCTTAAGAAAGAAATCTTTTAATCAGCAGTCAGGTTTTTAAAAATCTGACTTTCCATTTTTTATTTGAGCTAGTTAAATGTTGGTTTGCTTGGGAGGAGCTGTTTTAGGCTACTGAACTCATGGAAATGGACTTCAGTTTTATCAGTTTGGTTTCTTAAGGATTCTGTTGGCCTGCTTATATGGGGGCTCCGTTTTTTTTTTTGTGTGTGGTTTTTTTTTTCGGTTTTAATTTTGAGGTTGAAGGAAAACTATAATAAATCATTTTTAAATATCTATTAAATATTTTTTCCCTTTTGTTACTTTTGCACCTCCTCTGAAGTTTTGAGAATGACCGTTCCATGTCATTAACCCAAACGAAATCCAAGACCTTTCTATTTCTCACCACCTTCCCTTAATGTTGTTTGTTTGTGTTTGTGCATGGGAGGCTGCTCGGTCACGGCCTGCTGATTCTGGCTTAGTCCAACCGACGCAGCGTTTTCACTTTGAGCCTCTCAAATCGAGCCGTTCTGCTCTCAGCTGATTTCTGTGTGAGCTGCTGCTGCGCTCTGGCCTCTTGATTAAGAAGCTCAGAGATGAACATGGATGCCCTGAATGGTAATGCCCTTTAATGTGGTTTCATTGAACACATATAAAAAAAACAACCTGTAGTGTTGCTGGAGATGTAAATATGCACCTGTCTTTATAAGCAATAACGTCCCAGGACCTGTGGCTCATGTCTTAAGCTCTTCTCTGCACTGGAGGACTTGCCGTAGATGGCTAGCACTTTGTCCCAGGTCCTGCATGAGCTACCACGTCCCAGTCAGGCCAGTGATGTTCCACTGCAAAACTGTTTTTGTCTTCTCTGCATGGTGCGTGTTACTTAAGCATAGTCACGTGACCTCTCGTGACCTTATCTCTCAGGTCTCGACTAGCCTTGCCAAGCCAAACCACTGCAAACTGCTTCCCCCCCCCTCCCCTCCTGGCAAAGAACAGCTTTATTTTGATCTCCTGAACATTCTCAGGCCTATCGAATCAACTGTAATGCTGCATTTTTCTAGAGAGCAACTAAACGACTGTGTATTGTCACCAGAACTTGTAGTTCAAGAAATATTAGGGTATTTGTTTGCGGTAGTTTTACAGAATTTATAACCATACTGCTGGTTAATAGTAGTATAAGTGGGGGGGGGGGTGTTATTTGTGTTCACATTAAGATGTTTTGACCACTATGATGTAGAATCTCAGGCATCTCGCCTTATTTTGATTTATTTATTCATTCATCCAAAGGTGTACCATCACGTTAGAATAGATTTCTGGGCTCTTTGTGGAGTGCTGCTCCAGAACTGCTACAACCAGTATTGCTTCTTCCAGCTTTCTTTTCATGTGGAACCACACGTTTGCAATATCTCTTGTAACCAAGTGTTTGTGAGTCCTGTAGAACCTCATGCACTGTTAACAGCAAGAACCAAGTTTCTGAGTTGAAATTTCCACTGGTTGAAGAAGGATGTTGTGTAGGGCTAAATCGGAGAGAGAAACGTGGTTTGAAATCTGCTCGGTATTTACGAGGTGCGAGTTTTGCCAGTAAATGCTCAGGTGTGGCCCCTCTTCCCTGACCATAACCACTTATACCACAGAGAGAAAACTGGTATCAGATTGTCAGGAAAAGGCGATTTGATACCAAGATTTGTTTCGAGTGAGTTGCTGGAGCGGTAATCCATGCTGAGGTGATGTTCAACATCTAGCGAATGGTACTAGTGTGAGATTGTCCTTTTAATATGATTAAAATGATAATGAAATTAACCCTGGGTTCTTTGTTGTTGAGGTTTTTCCTCTTTTGCTCAGTAATCAATATTTCAAGATCAAGTCTGTCAAGTTGAAAGTTTTGGGTGTTTTTAAACCTTCTTAAAGTTCAGAAGTTGAAGTTACCCAGTTTTAATGACCTCTGCTAGTTTTAATAGTTGAAACAGGCGAGCGAGGGGCTTCTGCAATGAAATGGTAATTAAATCCAGTATAAAAAGTCCATAAGACGAAAGTCAAGCATTGGAAAAATACATTTATTGACAAATCGGCCATGACTGTAAATTCAGACATCTGTATATACAGTGCATACATTTATAAAGATATCAATCTTTGTGTTTGGCATTACAGTTTCTGTTTAAAATCCTAGTGCGTGTACCTTGAATATTCAAGATCTCGCCACCTTGCCACGCACTGGAATAAACAGTAAACTACTGGATGGCAATAATATATTAATGGGTTAGGAAAAAGGGGAAATTATCATGAATGAAAAAAATTAGGTGTTAAATTAGTAAGATTAAGTGCGGTGCTCTTTTTGGTAACAAAGCAAATCAGCACTAACAGCTAATGTCCCCTACTGAAGTCCGTATGTTTATTTCCCATCGCATTGCAATCATCTGCTACTGGCTTCCACAAAAAAACAACCAAAAAAAAACACTGATGGTATATTTATATGTACAGTGACAGTCACTGATGCACAAAGGTTAGTAGTGATGGAAATATTTTAGTCCAGAAGTCACTCCAGTCCATCCACCCACCTCACTCGGCACATTTGGCGTCCTTTTAGCATCGTAATCAGTTTAGGCCACGTAAGCGAGTCCTTTCATGCTACGTCACACATTCCTTTGGAAAAGAAGGCCACCTGTTCTCCAGGAGTTCAGCAGCGATCCCTTCATCGCATTGATAATGATAAAGACAAACGCTTCCAGTTCAGTGTGGAGATTAAGAAACTTGGAGCTACAGGGGTTAGAAAAGTGCTAGAACTCTCCCAGGAACGCAGTCGGTGGATCTGAGGCATCCGCTTCTGGCGATTTTGCTTTTAAATCAACGGTGATGCAATGAGAGGGCAATCCTTCTAGTCTGATGTTGAGTTGTCAGGAAACCTTTTTTAGCTCATGCTGGAAAGATGCTCCTGAAATGTTGGTGCTAGCCTTAAGCCGTCCTCCTCAAAAACATCTGAAATCTCTGGCTTAAACAGCGCAGCACTTCATTAAACAGTGTTTGGGGGTATTTTTGATGTTTCATAGTAACTTAAGCTCACCACTGGCCTTAAGCGTACACAAGTCTTGAGTTAATTGCATTCAAAATCCTTAGTCAATATGAGTACACAACAATTATAGCTATGAATAAAGATGATTAAGCCTAGTGAAGTCACTTGGAGAAATCATTTTGTCATGTATAGTTACTTATTAACTGGGGCTAAGATTCTGAACTTAATAATACTGGTTACAGAAGAATACACTTTAGTGTTAAATACCCCATTGCTATTGTACATCAGTCTCAGCTTCGACTTAAATCTGTTCAACTTGTTCAAAAGAATAAACCTATGATGAGGTGAGAGATACAGATGGACACTAGCAGAACTGCAGTTGCGCAGCTTTCGCTAGGCCATTAATATCAAACCCCAGCACCATTCAAAGGGCTGTTATCTATACAAGTGCTCCTTAACAAATATTTTTAATCCATTTCACTGTCAATAACAATCATTTATTCATGTAAAACTTAATTTAAAATACCACAACCTAAAAAAAACAAAACAAAGTTAACCTCTCCCAGTTCTGATACCTGGAAAGAAAGAGCCTGAAACTTCAGCCGAAGAGGCTGGGAGGGCAAATCACATTCTTAGGGAGAGTGACGAAAATAAATGAACAGCTTCAGCAAACCTCAAGGTGTCCTCGACGAGTGGAACATCATCTGTCTGTCCAGCCCCTACAGCCTGGAGTACATACATCCCAAAAATCCAAATCATGCTCATCAGGATGGCGCTGATCCCAGCAGCAGCGAACGGAACTGACTGCAGCGCACAAGCACACAGAGGAGATGGTGCAGGTGGCATGGAGGTATTGGTGATCTCTCAGTCTGGAAGGGGGGGGGGGCAGGTTCTCACTCCACCTGAGGCTCAGGCCTCCTCCTGCTCCGGGAAGTTAAGGATCTTGCGATGGGCCTGTCTGAGGTACTGCTGCTGTTTGAAGTACACCTTGAACGCACCTTTGATGGCCACGAATGCTATTCCACCCTGCAGAGACGAGAAACACCACCGAAAGTTACGCTTGAGAACCAGAAAACTTGATTCTGGAGGAAACTGCTGGAGTTAGGGCTGCCCAAAGACAAGGACGATATAAAATACAGTCAAATATAACAGTCAAAATGGATCATTTAGAATGGTTTGAAAGAACAATTCAGCATAGTCTGAAATAAGTCACAACCACAGATAAATAACGGACTGCTAAGAAACTTAACACGATGGTTTGAAGCTGCTCTCTGTTCTTGTATGTAATAGAGATCAGTAGTAGATGGACGTAATATCCGAACATTAAGGTAAAACATATGACGAATATGTTCTTGAATATAGTCATTTATTCAAAAATGACACATTTATTTTTTTTAGACATATTTGGACAAGTAGACAAAATCCAATGATTCAGCAGAACTATTCATCTCATTTTAAATTAGAGTATGTTATAGTGTCCGGCCCACATATTAATTTAGAGAAGTCAACGTAGTTTCCTCAAATCAACACGAACAAAGCAGTAGCTGGCAAGTCAATGATATTGGTGGTTGGAAAAATTGTATAATGGTGTACTCACACTAGGCACGCTTGCCTTGTACCATGCCCGAGTATGATTGTCCCCCCTCCCCACTCTCCCTCTGGCCCGCACTCATTAGATTTCTGCATTCGTGCCGGAGTACGCTTACATCATTATGTTGCTATGGTTTGAGGATAAACAGGAAGAGCGGCGCTCTCTTGCTGAACACAGTGCAGTCCTTCGCTCTGTTTGTTGATAGTAATATTGTAGTCGTTTGGTCCGCAGTGGTCCCCAGCCCCCTCACAGGTTTTGGAGCGACGCAAAAACGTGACGTCACGCGTCCTGATCCCTGCTCCAGCACGGTTAGCGCTCACACTACATGCGAACCGCGCTCAAGTCCAATCGAACCGTGCTCTGGCTCACCTCTTCCAAGTGGGCCAGGGATGGCTAAACATACCGCGCCCGGCACAGAGCACTCACACTAGTCAAACGAACCATGCTTTGGTGATCAAATGTACTCGGGCACGGTTAAAACTGCCTACTGTACACCCTGAGTTTGATCTTTGTGTTCTTACCAGGATGGTTCTCTGCAGGTTGGAGTTGACGCTGCTGAACATCAGCTTGCCCACAATGGTGGCGATGGTGGGGAACACGAGGGCTCCACAGAGGATGCGAGTAGCTGACACATGATCAGCCAGTGGACTCGCCTCCGCTGGGATTCTGGGCACCGGACAGCCAATTCCTACAGAACAGAGAGTGGGGGAGGACTCAGAATAAATCTGAACGCTAAAGCCGGAAGACAGCTTTGCTTGCATCGCTTTTATGGCAGTCATTACGATTATTAATTCATGAGAATTTTCCAGCTCATCCATCAGCCTGTCGAATCCAGCAAACTGCACACAAGTCTATATGAAAGAGAGTGTGAAGAGATCCAAGACCCCTAAATATCACAAACACTTCTAAAGCTAAAGTCATAAATCTAAAACTCGCAGCTGAGCTCTGCTGACCATCTAAAGGAAGCCAGGGAGAGACTGGTCAGAAATGATCTAGGTCTCACGTCCAGTGCTGTCAAATGAGTACGCCCAGTCAGCAAGGTGTGCTGGGCTCTGATTACTCTCACTCTTAAAAATAAATAAAGCAAATCTGCAGTTCTCAATCAACACAGACTATTTCAGAAGCACAGCTGAACAATTTTGGAACCGAAAACTAACACACAGGACAAATCAAGACTCTTAGCAAAAAAAAAAAAACCCAGCAAAATAATAATTAAAAAAACAACAATGGTGCACAATATAGTTACTTATTTATGGAGCAGGAGTTTAATCATTATGACTTTTCAAAATCATCCGTTTCTGTACCAAATCACATGATTCTCCTGGGCTAGTAGTTCTCAGTTGCTTATCTCACAATATTGTTCCCAGACCAGTGTCTAAATAGGGCTGGATGGCCTAGTGGTTCGAATCCTAACTGCTAGTGTCTTGTGACCCTCGTTGGTGGCGGCCACTGCTTCACTTGGTGAATGGGTTAAATGGAGAGAAAGAATTTCACGCTGTTCACATTGTGCTGTGGTGTGTTCACACATGACTAAGGGTTAATATTAAAAAGAAATAAATACATAAATACATTTAATAATTGTAATTTTGTAATATACATTTCACAAAACAAATCGAAAAGCCCCCGTCTGCTCAGCACTGTTCCCCAGCTGACCTGGAAAGATGCTGTTGAGGATCTGTAGCTTGTTGGAATACTTCCTCCAGAGGCGGAGCACATAGTCCTCCCAACGAATCATCTTGCCTAGAATTAGCATGACCGGGATGGTGGGAAGGCCAATGAGCAAAAACAGAGGATCAGCTCTCTCCATGACATCCAGACCCTCCTTGTGGCCCACCACCTGCCAGAGAAAAAACAAAAACCAACCATGTACTTTCAGTACTGGATTCAATATAACTGTATAGTCCATGCATAAACATTGCACTGGAATTCTTAAAAACAGAGCAGCACAGCTTGCGGGTATGTATCTATATAACTGCAGACCGGTCACAGTCCCCATGCTGACCACTGTCTGTATCTGAAAGTGCTTACAATACGCACAGGAGCGTAAGAACTGGACCATGGAGCAAAGAAAGAAGGTAACCTGGTCTGATTACTCATGTTTTCTTTTATATTTATGTTCAGGAATGGTTTAGAGAAACTAGTCTGACACTTAGAGGTCCAACCTCATAATTCATAGGACAATACAAGACAACATACACCACCTCTAATAGTCTGAAACTGTTTTGGAAAGAGAAGACTTAACAAAAAGTCTTAAAAGTTGTTGATACTCTTTCAAACCTGTAGCATGTTTCAAGTTTATGTCCAACATGTGTTTGGTTAGTGTAGTAACATCGCTGTCTTCCGGGCAAGAGCGGGGTTCGATTCCTACCCTGGGTGAAATGCCACACTACACCAATTAAGAGTCCTTGGGCAAGACTCGCAACACTGCATTCATCCATATTTGTGATATGCAAAATGCTGTAAGTCGCTGTGGTTAGTGTAAGTGTAAACGTATATTGGAATAAGCAAAATAAGAATTTACCCTGTAAATAATGTCATATTACAAAATAATGAGAAGTATAAAGTGCAAATATTGCTAGGTTAAGTCTGCAGAAACATGTCTCAATGTTTTGGGTTGTTTACTGTGAAATACAGATATAGCTGGTGTCTGGCAAAACAACAAATTCTCCATCAAAGTGTGGTCCACACAGAGGGAAGTCAGTGTGCTTCTCTTCTATTTCTTCAGAAAGCATTCGAAGTAAACACTGTTTCTGCTGCATTTCCACTGACATTCTGTCCAAGTTTGAGGTAAACAAGACATAGATGATCATGCAGTCTCACAGCCAGAACATATACATTCTATAATGAGTGACATGGTGCTCTTCCTCCCACCTGCATGACCGTGACGGCTCCGTATGTGACTGCAGTCCAGTAGATGGACCCCACCATGATCCCAGCAGCAGCGAATGGACAGGCCTTGGAGATGAGCCTGTCTGCCAGATCTAGCACATACACCACCGGACCTGCAGTGATGGAGAGACACACGAACACAGGGTTTACAGGAAGTTTCCTCCAAGTCTCTGGTCTGGCTTTTGTTTCTTTCTTTGCTGGACTTTGGAGGCTGGCATTAAACTGATCAGCATCAAGCTGATTCTGATTATAAATGCAGCAAAATACCTAATCAGACGTTGCTGCAAACTGCAAGCCTCTTTTTCATTAAAATACTGTTAACCTAGGGTCAAAGACAAAACATGTACCATTCTATACAAAGTAATTTCCTCTGGGATTAATAACGTTTTCTGATTCTCATTTTGATCCAAAGAAGTCAGGGCCTTGGGCTTTCATTATTCTTGATAAAGGTTTTCAAGCATTTGTCACTGTTGCCGCTTTGCCATCAGAGAACCTGATGGACATGGTGTGGACATTGATTCCAAACCATCCTATTTCACAGAGAGAGACATGAGGACAGGTTGACAGATTGAATGCCTCTATAACTGGATGGCGTGAGTAGGTGGGGGTGGGAGGAAGGGCGTGAGTGATGTGTGGGGTGGGAGGAAGGGCGTGAGTGATGTGTGGGGTGGAGGATTAGCAGTGTAAGATAACGACTCAGGTGTCTGCCTCTCCAGCAGGTGGCAGCAGAACGTTCTTTGGCATCTATTTAAAAGGGCCCAGTACTTTTTCTTTTCCTTTTGATTCCATATTAGCCAGTGCAGTTTGGTGTTTTCCAGCTCCAAAACACTCAGTTTACCAATTCAGCCAAATCACATTTGAGTAAGACAGTATTAGAAATGGAAAAACGAAAGCTAATAGAGCAGCGTTCGGAGTTTGAGAGCCGTGCTCCACATGGCATTAGTCACAACCTACAGAGAAAAGCGGTCAGCTGTCAAAGACAGAAAACAAGAGTTGCCCAGAGCAGGCAATGTGTGTCAGTCCTAATATAAAACGTACCCTGTTTAAAGAATGGAACAGTTCAGAGTAAGGCTGAAGAACATATTGTTAATCATTATGGCAGTGTCCGTCTCTGTGATTTTGATATTATGCAACATATATGCAAATGACCCTCAAATCAATCAAAGTTTTTCTGAAGAGGGGACCAATCACAACTCCAGGTGAGTTACTAGGTGTTCTGATAAATCGAGGTCTTCGTGTAATGAAACAAAAGTACTGCAATAACTGCAAGAGTTAACCATCAAATATTTGTGTATTGGTGCATGGATGGGTGGGGCTAAACTAGGGTAAATCTATTGGGTGGTGGTGGCCTAGTGGGTAGGATACTTGACTTTGGACCTTATGGGTTCACATCCTACCTGCAGCACCACCACTGGGTCCCTGAGCTAAATGCTGTGAATAAATGTAAATCTAAATGTGCTGGTTTTGTGACATCACAATATCTATTATTTGTAGCTTATTGTCCATATATAGACTATGAGTGGGGTGAGTAAATATACCACCTGAAACAATATTTACAGACTTCCAGAAGAGTGATGAAACGGGCCCTTTAACATCTTGATGTCTTGTCCATATCGTGCAGCTCTCATTCAGAGCATTCAAGTACTGAATTGTCTCTTATGGCCCCAACAGAAACACTGACGCGAGAAATACGTGTTTATGTATATCCCTGGTGCCTTTCCTTTAGAGACGTCCTTTATACAGGGAACCCTTAAACTCGAGAAATGAGGAAATACAGTCTGCTTCCTTCATTCCACAACATGCACAAACATACAAAGATCAGTACATGCTTCACACGGAATGCAAAAATGACTGACGTTGGAAAGTGAAAGGCAGAACTATTTATAAAGTATGCAAGTCACTCACTCTCTAACTGACAACAGGTAGAGTGTAGCGCTGAGTGAATTACTTTAGGGGCACAAAATAATGACAATCAGTCACAAAAGCTCTCAGGTAACCTATTTCCTTCATCTTCCTCTACCTCCTCCTGGAGCACCTCTCTCACTCACAGGCCAGAGCAGCTCAGAAGGAAATCATCCAATATTTACCAGCAGGTAACCTGATTTCCTCTCTCTCAGGTCCATCTACATGCTAATAATATCTTCACAGGCCTCCAAAGAACAGGGTGTCTGTACACAGCCTTCTCTATTCGGACGACACTGGCTGCAAAACGGGTGTGGGCTCAAAGCATTTAGGGGAGAACCTACTGGCCATCAAAACAGCACTTCTGCTTTAAACAACACTTATCAATATCAGCCAATATCATGTTATCAGAGAGACAGAGAGTTTGAATAAAGGAAATTCTATGCTATATTACTGTCTTACAGCCTTGTTTTTGACTAGTTATGTTCTGTTGTTGTTCTTTTAGGATCAAACCCAGAGGGAAATTCCAGACAGAAACCAAAACACCACAATCTCTTTGTAAGCTCAACGGTTCTTTCAACCCAATGTAAACTACCCAGCAGTAGACGATTACATATTTTAATTTATAGTATTTATATCCACCTCTCTTATTGGCCACGTCATTTTATGTACATAGTAGAGTTTATTTTAACTAACTTTATTTTATATTTTATTCTCCTCCTGTCTTTGGGCCTCTGTGTGTCTGTGCAGTAGCAGCAGTTTCCTCTGGGATCAATAGAGTTTTCAGATTCTGATAAGCTGCACTGTCTTTTTGTTATCATGCTTGGACAGTGGACTACTGATGGGCACCTCCCTCTCTTTTCAGTTCATACGCTCCGGTTCTCCTTCCTCATGCTCCCTCTTCACAGCTTTTCAGCGTCAGCATGTTCTCCGGCTCTGCAGACACGCGGCCTTGTTCTCACATGGGCACATTCACATCGGTGGTTCAGTCTATTTAAATAAGACTTGTTTTTCCAGCACTATCAATAGTCCTGCATGCTATTCCCAACAGCGGCCACAGTGTAAAGCAAGAATAAGGGCTATTTATCACGCTGAAGTGATTAATTATGAGTGTTTACCACAAGTGGTCAAATAATCCAACCGCTGCAATGAGAAGCAGGCACTTAAAACTTCAGTGCCGGTGCTATAACTGGAACACTATGAAAAGCTTCAAATGTCACAACTGCTGCGAGGGCCTCTTATAAAATAAACTCCTGGTAAATGCAAATGTTTTGCATGTGTCTCTGGTCAGGACTCAAACAGGAACAGAAGACAAATGTGGACACCGCACTGGAGCAGGGTGGAGAATTAGGCCTGTGTCCCCCATTTGTAATGTGGATGGATCAAGGAAAAAATATTTTAAAAAAAACACCTCACAGATTTTAATCTTCTAAGTACTCCTGAGCTCATGGGCCTCTCTGTTCTCTGGGCAGGCACTTTGCAGGGCCACGCTTTAAGCCCTACCTGCTCGTGCCAAGCCCATCGATTCCTGGCCGGAACATCCATCCACCCGACACTGTGTCGCAATCTCTTCCGCTTTCTCCCTGCCTAAGCACAACAGCACGGCGGAGGGGGGGCGGGGGAGGGGGGCTGGGCAGGTCATCCTTAATGGCTATTGGCAAAAGGAAAAGCTGAGCTGTTTATTGCTGCTGCCAGACACTGATTCTATAATTAAGATAATCAAAAAAAAAGAAAGAAAAAAAAAAGGAAGAGGAGCCAGGCACCCACCGCTCACGCTGAGCGCCCACCGCCCTCAGTCATGACAGGACGAGAGCAGACCACAGACAAGGACTTTCTGTTCCTGATGTTGGCCGGCGGTGTCATGGCAGACTTCCGAAACCAAATGTCGCCTTCCTTTTGGTCTCACACACAACCTAATCTCAACCCTGATAAAAACATGGCTAGAGGAGCCATATTTCAATCTTTATGTAATACAGCTCCCTCTGCCCCCTGGAAGTGTGAAACGCACAAAAACAACACCCTCAAGTGGTCTTTGTACAGACTTTTATTTATATTAAAAAAAAGGTCATTTTCATGGTGTATGTGTAAGATAATGACTACTTTTCTCTCTTGCAGTCTCCAGGGAAGAGGCTGGGTAGGGGGTGGGGTCACTGTGTGGCTGTGGAGTCTGATGAGGTTCAACAAAATATAGGGTTAGGGTTAGGGTTAGTTTCAGCTGAGACTGGTTTTCCCATGTACTACAACAAGCTGGGGGTTGTTTTCTAATAAGAAACATTTAATGTACAATGTGCATAGGTTCCGAGGCATGGTACTAGAATTGGAGTCAAAATCAGAAAACCTCAGAGACCCAAAGACAAGAACAATGTGAAATAAAAATAAAATACAAAATAGTTAAGAATAAAACGCCAGAAATACTCAGAAAATGCTTAGTACTAAATACAAAACGGTATGTACACAAAACACTGTGGTAAGTAAGAGCCCCCTGTCCATTATCTCATCTAACACTCATTTCCACTCAGCACAGTCCTACTGAATAGCTGATTAGTCTTACTAACTTCTTATAAGACACAATAACCTATTATTAGTCTTTATTCATTCCAGGGGAATTGTTATTGCCGCAAAGTAGACAGAATATAGCTTAGTACTGCTATATAAGCGCAATAACATTTGGTTTGCAAACACTTTAAACAAATAAGGAGCTTTTGAACAGCAGAGTTCCCTTTAACACATTCACAGCTGCAGTTAAAATGTTTCTGTAAATCTCAACTTTAACATTAAATGTAACCAAACCAAATATAAATCCGAAGCTATTTGCCACAGCAGGGCATTCACGTTTTATCTAGATTGTTACAGAAAAACAAAATACCAGAGCATTGAGGGGGGTACCACTATAGCAGCAGTCGAGGTGAATCAACTCCATATGAAAGTCTGTGTATCTGAACGCAGTCATTAAAGTCCCTGTTGGTGTAATGGTCAGGCGTCCCAATACCTTTGTCCATATAATATGGACAAAAGTAATTAGATGCTTGATCCCGCGAAAACCTGCTGAGACATTTAGTGTTGCATGCTCTGCGCACCCACATGCCCCAAAACATAAACCGTGCGGTAAAATAATTCTCAGTGTAAAGTAAATAATGTATTAACACACACACTACCGGTCAAAAGTTTGAGAACACCCATGTTTTCTGTTTGTTTGTATTGAAATTGAAGCGGTTCAGTGTCTCGGTGTTCATTCGGCAGAAAGTTCTTTCCAACTCTGCAGCAGGAGTTCCCATAAGTGTGCAGCTCTTATCAGCTGCTCTGCTTTCACTCTTCTGTCCAGTTCAT
>JBBPDH010000144.1:3838524-3849319 GCA_037974565.1 Clupeocharax schoutedeni
GCACACAGTGTGAACAGCACGAAATTCAACCTCTGCATTTAACCCATTCACCGAGTGAAGCAGGGGGCAGCCAGGAGCAGTGTGTGCGGACAGTACCTTGCTCAGGGTACCTCAGTGGTGCCTACGGCCTTGGGGATCGAACCCGGACTTTCTGGTCGCAGGGCGGATGCCTTAACCACTAGGCCATCCAACTGGAATATGTTTGATATATTCCTGGTAGATCTCCAAGATCTGCAGGAATTGCTCAACTAGTGGCAAAACTGTGTTTATCCACCATGCTGTTCAACCTTCAATATCAGATCTGCCCCAACTGTGGCTTTAAACAGCTGCTAAACCCCTATATTCTCCTTCACCTATTTTTAAGCATCTGCACTTTTGTTAATCTATCACACTTTTAGGCATGTACAGATTTTGCATATTTGCTTTTATTTCTTTATTTTTTTACTTCCAATTATTTGTTATGCTTTTAACACACTGCATGACCTTTGTGCATGAATAAACTTGACTTACTGTATAAAATTCAGTGGAATATTTAACATACCAAGTTTGGGGAAGACGATGAGGTACTCAGCGTTGCATTGTGGACAGGTCACACGGGCCGTGCTGTTGCCCCGCTGCTTCTCATCCACCCAGCGCTGTAGGCAGGCCTGGTGCACCCACTTGGTAGAGCCGCGGCACCGGCAGGGCCGAACCCACTCCGCCGTACGGTCGTCCTCATCCGTGGCAAAGCACACCCAGCAACTTCTACAGGGCAGAAGAATGGACAAGACGGTTACACACACTAACACATGCAACAAGTTTAAAGTCTGAAAAGAGCAGTTATATTTAGGCCCAGTGTTTATCTTCCAAGTAAAAAAACAGCCCTTTCACACTGGTTTTGATTAAATCTAGACGACGAGAGCAGAACTGCTGAACCCGCAGGTAATGTGTCTCTGGAAAAAAGTCAAGATAGCCACACACTCTTAAAAACATCATATCCTGGAAAAAAAACTGATGGGACCTGATCCTAATCCGAGCAACAGCCTCCAGCAGACACATTTAAAGCAGAATTATCAACTACTTTCGGGGTTTGATCTAGAATCAGACTCGAGATAGACCTACATCCTGTTTCCACATAATCCTAATCCTTTATAGTCTGTGGGCCGGCCAGTCTTGGACTAATCTTGATAACTGTTTTCTGTACTGGGTGGTTTGCTATAAAAGCTTATGGCTGCATTGTTTGTGTCCACTGGAACTGAAAAGGCATGTAAGGTAAAACCTCCCTGTTTCAGAAATGGGGATGAGAAAAGAGCGAGACGAGACCAACAGTGGAGATCTGCTCACGCAGCAAAGCACAGTCAGTCACAAAAACAGAAAGAGGGTCAAGATTCAGTCTGGGAGAGGAAACGGCAGTAAAACCATCATCACTGACAGAGAAACAGAGAGTGAGGGGCGAGAGACAGAGGGGAGATTGAGAGACAAAGATGAAATAGCAAAAGAGAAAAAGGCAGAGTGGGGGAGAGAGAAAGAGACAGAGCAAGAGAGAGAGAGAGACAGCACGAGAGAGGGAGAGAGAGAGAGAGAGAGAGAGAGAGAGGCAGAGAGAGATACAGAGTGAGAGAGACAGAGATACAGAGCAAGAGAGAGATACAGAGAAAAGAGAGAGGGATACAGAGCAAGAGAAAGAGACAGAGATACAGAGCAAGAGAGAGAGACAGAGATACAGAGCGAGAAAGAGAGATACAGAGCGAGAAAGAGAGATACAGAGCGAGAAAGAGAGATACAGAGCGAGAAAGAGAGAGGGATACAGAGTGAGAGAGAGCGAGAGAGAGAGAGAGACGGAGCGAGAGAGAGAGAGAGCGACAGACAGAGCGAGAGAGACAGAGCGAGACAGAGCGAGAGACAGAGACTGAGAGAAAGAGAGAAGCAAGAGCACCACTGAGAAACAACAGCATTCTGGGTCAGTGACTAAGCACAAGTTAAACAAGATCATTAGCTCGGCGTCACATGGAAAATCTACGAGATGAAAGACACGAGAGAATAGAAGGCCCTTTAAACTCATCAAGCCAGATTTGGCGAGGAGTACATCCCACCGTCCAATAAATACAATTTCCTGCCTTCGAACTGATCCAAGAATAGAGGTCAGAGTATCAATCCAGTGAATAAAATCAAGAAAATAATCCTGTCCAAAAGCACAGCAATTCACTGAGCAGTGAAACTGCACCTCACAGATGGTTACAGGATATGGGGTCAGACTGGGATGCATTTCTATTCTGGATATGTTGTATGTAGTCCTCTTTTACACTCATCTTTTTGAGAAGAGACAAAGCCGGAGCATCCAGTTTCAGTCCAGGAAATTTTGGCGATTTCAACATTGAAGCACACTTTAGGCACTAGTCTACTGCAACCATGCTAAACCTAAACTGAGATGGTCCTGAAGTTGTATCAGGTTTTGATGTTCCAGTGCATCTCTGGTCGTTCCAAAACCGCATCCATGGAGTCGAACTGGTGGAAAGTATTTCTGTCAGAGCCACTTTTGTTATTGTTTCCTTTGTTTTTTTTACAGCCTTGTCTTTGTGTTTCTCATGGAGTTAAAGAGAAATTTTTAAACATCTTAGAAAATTAGAAATTCATCTTCAGCCCAAATAGACAATAGTACCCATACTTTGCTTCCCAATTGGTAGTTTGTATCTACACCATTTTTTATACAGACAGAAAAAAACCAAACTAACAAACAAAAGTGATGCAGTCAGCTCGGCCATTGAGCAGCTCGGTTACGGTTCGCTTTATTGTTAACGGAAAAATATTTGGTCATAATACGGCATGGTTCCAGTGGAAAAGTGCCATTACAGAACCAACTGAATCAAGGAAATCCCCATACAGTTGTGGACTACGGCTCTCCAGAACCGGATCTGGACACGCCTGGCGTACAGGGTCCAGACAAGCCAGTCTGGCTAAGCTCCTCTACTGACACACAGATGGAATCCTGCCTAATTCTGCTCTGGTTAAGAATCCTACTGCAGCTTCTTAACAGTTTTGCTTCTGTTCCTCCAATTCATCTCTCATCTACACAAAAGCACAGCATGCAATATCCTTCTAAACTTGATGTGATCAATTAAACTGCATGATCTGAAGACTTCAGGCAGCAGGATAAAACGTATTACTGGCAAAATCAGGTACTATACAGAGTAAAGTAATGAGGCCTACACACTTTTCTGCACCTGTGCTGACATTTTGATTGGGGCGTTGTGATTTTTGCACCTTTCTGATAACTCCAAAGACAGGCAGCACACAAAGAGGGCTGGAGAAAATAGCACCGATAACTAGGCTAGCATGAATACCGGCTTATGACTCATGGAATGACTGATGTGACGGTTCAAATAAATAATAGCACGGAAAATGAATGAGAAACGAAGAAAAAAAATTATTCTATTCTTTGTGGCAAGTGTGATGTGCCTCTTTAATATGTGCTGCAGGGTGTGAGGTTGCAACACGGTTCTTGATCAAGAACAACAAAGCAGCCACCTTCCATAATCTTCCCTCATCAGCTTGTGTTAAGGACTCCCTGAACACGACTCCCAACATCTCTAACAATTACCATATGCTAATGACCCTGTTTACCTCTGACTTCAGTAATCCTGTCTTCCCCATTCAGGTCTTTTCTTCTGTTTTTAAAAGCTCTCCATAAAAGAGACTGCTCCTGTAATCTACATGATCTTAGCAGCCATACGTGACTGAACACTCCTGGACATAAACATTTGATTAACACTAGATAGGACTTCTAAGGCAGACTCAAGTGTCCTATATGTGAAGTCTCGAAGCAAACCAACAGAAAGGCACCATGATGTGTGAATTATTGATCGAGCTCTGAAAATAAGGCTAGCAAGGAAAAAAATGATTGATCGAGTTCCGACTGTAAGGATCGAGTTCTGACCGAAGGCTAGTCCAAAAACAAACAAGCAAAAAAAATTTTTTAAATAAAAGAAACCCAGTTTCCATCCATCATATTCCTGTTGTGCGCCGGCAGGCTGTTGTTCCAGAGCTGTTTATTTTCATTCTACCAGCATGACATTTGCATTCCTGTTTCATTAATTACACTGAACCCTGAGCGTTTGCCATTTTGCTGGCTGACTGAAACATTGATTAATCTCCACTGTGTACACACCGTAATTACTGGAGTGGGAGAGGTCCGCTCCAGCCAAGCGAATGGTTTGTCATGTGTTGATAATCAGCATAACGATGTTCCAGCTCCTGTGCTGTTTTTGAGCATTTCTCTTAACCCCAATTATGAGACGAGCATCTGATATGTGACAGGCATTAATGAAGGATTACACACAGCCAAAGGAGCCCATAAAGGATGGCGTGTGTAATTATCAGAAATTAACTGAGCGTGAAGGCCGATGATTTCAGCGTCAAAAATGAAATCTGAAAACCTGAACTGATTTTGAAAACTGACTGATGGACAGGTCATGTGGTTTATATGTGAAGGATGCACAAAGAATGAAAACTATTCTTAAATATCCAAGCAAAAGGCCAGGTTTCTATTTTTGTACTCTCATTTTCACGGTCATTTCTCAGAGTGGAGTCTCCTTTTCCTCGGCGCCCTGCCGCCCTGGGGTTTCATCAGGCAGCTATAGGACGCTGGGGGAGAGTCGGATATGGCTTGGCCCAATCGCATAATACTGCATTTATAATTAAAAGCTCGGGCTTGGCTATAAATAATGCAGGGCAAATCTCTTGTCCTCTGTCAGTGCTGTCCGTTGCGCTGTGCGCCGCTCTGGTGGGGGAGCAGGAGGATAGTTGCTGCAACCCCCCCACCACCCCACCACCCCCCCCCTCACTCTGCCACTCTCTCAGGTGATTCTTTCCATCCTGTGGTCCTGAATAAAACATGAGTGAGACAGAGCTCCTCGAATGACTTAAGAGAGCAGTTCCTTCCTCTTATCACACCGAAACCATTAACCTCCAATGCTGGCTGGCCCGAAAGGCCGGGAGGTGACCACACGAGACAAAAGATGACTTAACACTTTATTTTAATGATCTACAGGCCCCAAGAACTTATTTGTGACAGGTCAGTCGCTCTTATTACCAGGACACTTTCTAACATGGACCTTCTGCACTGCTACAATTTCTCTCCAAAGGGAAAGGAGTCACGCATGTACAGTAGCGCAAGTCTGTCTTTGGGTTTGACAGCAGAATCTGTTGAGAAGCTGCAAATTTGATAGACAGCTCTCCAAAAAGTGATCCACGGGCGGAGATGAACAAAAGGCCCAAATGAAAATAGACCGGTTGAAAATGAGCCGCGAACCTAACGGGGGAAAGCGGACAGACGTCTCCACAGGGGCAGAGCTGAGTGAGGAACAAAGGAAAGCTACTCGGTGTTCTCTGAGCTTCTCTTACTCCTGTTCCCGTAACCCTGCCTCCCTCATGACAGCCTCCGAAAAACAGGCTAGAAACACAATCCTCCCTGAGAAACCAGAGCCTGGACCCGCCGCTGCCTCCCTGCCCTCCGACAGATAATGCAGATAGCATGTGATACATACAGGCCTATATGGACAGAAAAGACTGACTGCAGTTTCAGGGGTCATACTAGCATAACGCATCCTTGGGGTACGAACGCTTCAGTAGAATCAGAATTTGAAAACTTCCCGGAGGAAGAGAGATTAGCAGTAATGACAAAATCAAGCCAGTTTGAAATCATCGGAAGCAATTAGTCTTTAAAAGTAATGTCCCAGCATTATATATTGTGCAGTTTAGAAGTCTGTGTTATATTTTATGATCTTTATGATTCAAGATCACCCTAAATCCTGATAAAAACACATCCACAAATGTTTGGTGATCTAACCACACTATCCCCTAATGATGCTATTTGCTCTAAATACAGTAATCCCCCAGTTTTACGTGGATCAGGAGTCGCGAATTCAGTCACACATTTTTTTTGAGAACCAAACTCATAGTTTTACGTGGAAATCCACACAATAACGCGGAAACGGCAAATATTCCCCGCCGATAAATATATTTTTTCCACACCTGGGTTGAGCCCCTGTGCTCCACGCGCCATTTATCTGCGGTGCACAATTTTCATGCAATAAAAATGTTCTGGGGGCCCATTAAGGGGCATATTTAGGGTTTACACTACAAAAATAGGCATTTTCAGTCTTTTTCTTTTACCAAAACACAACACCACAGTTTTTCACTATACTCAGGTGCTCTTGGGACATAAATCTCACAAAAAGCTTGCAGGAATAATTTTCTAGTTGTGCAAAAAAAAAGAAAACAATTTTTTAAAAAAATCAACATCCAAGACTAAAACTATCATAACTGGTTTTGATTTTATTAATGCTCGCTTTAATCCCAATTTAACAATTTGCATTTTATGTTAGCAGATTATTTGTGTTTGCTTCATTAACAAGGGAAAGGCCAATGTCTAGAACATATACATTTGTTACATTTGTAAAATTTATATCAACATATACTTCCTTCTTATTCATTTACGTTTTATTAGTTTACATTTACATTTCTCCTTTTAAAGACGGTAAAAGTTATTTCATATAGTGGGAATGCACTGCATCACAATATATATCGCTATGTGCTGAACCGACTAAGACATGAAGAATGAAAACAAAGAATGATCTTCACATCCTTGATCATGTTATTATGGTCTAAAGCCAGCTCTGCTGCACTCAGTAATGACTGTGGGAACTTATTAAGCCAAAATCTCTTTGGGGTGTGTAACAGTAAGACAGGCATAAGCGGCTAAAGCTCGGGTTATTTTCATTCACATTACAGTCTGAAAAAGATGATCGAGGATCAGCTTAACAAATATAATCCTAACTTTTACACATCAACTTGGGCCTATATCCAAGTTAGGCATAGGCCTATATCCAAGCCTATGCCCATTTCAACAAAAGGCAGGTCTCAGATCAGCTGCAGAGAGCGAGCTGTGTCCCCACTGTGGATCACTGGGTAGAAACGTGATTTTTCACAATGGAATTAATATGATGAAAGTACTGGACAGAGTAAATTAACCTGCAGTGCTCTAGTATTCAAAATTCCCCCTCCACTCATTTCCAGCAGTAGAGAAAAATGTGTGAGGGGCTGATAGACAGAACTCAGGGTTGTGGCCACATACCACTTAAGATAATCTTATTCTTCAGGCTGTGGAAATGTTAACATAAAATGTGAATTTCTACAGCATAGATGTTAAAGATGAAGGATTTGTCTATTTCCTTTTAATGTATATTAATATCAGCATCAATAAAATATAAAAAAGCAATGAAAAAAATCACTGATCACTGACCCCCTGGTCTCTTTAAAGGGTTCTGTTTGGCGTAGTGTTGCTTTTGTTAACAAAAATTATGACTACATCTCGTTGTCAATGAACATTTATCACGTGACAAAAACGAGACAAGACGCAGTGTAAATGCTGGTCATGTGACGATAACTATAACGTTATTCCCTGTACGATAGGGAGAGGAGAAAAATACTTTTGTCCATTGAGAGGCATTGCGAAATATAGTGGACAAATGTATTAGGATGCAGAGCCAATATAGTGCCAGGGAGAGAGAAATCTCACACACGCATCTTTGACAAGCAGCCTTTCCCATATCCATACAAGAAAAGCTGATCCTACGTTGTTCTGATTTGGTTGTGTAGACTATATTTGTTGGCAATAGAAGACACACACATTTTCATATTATCTGCACGTTTTAGTGATGCTATTTTATTCATTTAAATTTCTGTGTGTGTACCAACATGTTTGGTTGGCAAAATAAATATCGTAAATTCAAATCAGCCTGTCTACCGTGTCTGGAATGGATGTACAGTATTCTTAAGTGAAGTGACCATTTGTCATATGTGAACACACCACAGCACACAGTGTGAACAGCACGAAACTCAGCCTCTGCCTTTAACCCATTCACCAAGTGAAGCAGGGGGCAGCCAGGAACACGCCGCCCGGGGAGCAGTGTGTGGGACGGTACCTTGCTCAGGGTACCTCAGCGGTGCCTAGCGGTCTTAGGAATCGAACCTGAACTGTCTGGTCGCAGGGCGAATGCCGTAACCACTAGGCTACCAGCTGCCCCAGCTTATAGATAAGGTAACAATAATAAAAGAATAAGATAACCTTGATTGAACTAAAATGACAGCTTGACGCAAAGACTAGACTAAATCTAAAATTAAGACAGGCCGCCAGAAACAACACTAGTTTTTAGTGGAAACTAACATTAGTGAAGGCCACTGTGGTGCTTCCTATCTACTTTTGTATTTGTTGTTTAGGTTATAGTTTTATAAGATCACCAGATCGCCTAAGGATGTGCGAATTACCAATAATCTCTTTTTAATGTAAAATAGTTCTGTCAGAACTGAACATCATGTTGAATCGGAAAATAAGTGTATGAATTACAGTTCACTTACATACACTCGTTCTCAGGTTAGGTGGTGGCAAGACACGATAATTATAGGCTGTACACCTTGTAAGTGTGTGTGTGTGTGTGTGTGTGTGTGTGTGTGTGTGTGTGTGTGTGTGTGTGTGTGTGTGTGCATGTAGAGGGGTGTACCCACTGCAAAACATGACTTTCTATTGTGACACCTAAAGTCCATTACAACATTGTGACACTAAAGCCATCTCACTTTGGCATTCAAAATTAAGGTCCCAGACCTCTAGATTACCATTAACTTTTCAGTACATGCAGGATATGGCCTTAAGGGTCTATTAGATACTATCGGCAGGTCAGAGGAACGATCCTGCTCACTTTTCTCCAAACTCATCTGCAGCAAGGTCACACTGCTCAAAAACAGAAAAACACAGTTGAGCAACTAATAACCAATTACAGAATCATTTTCAGTTTTTCCTTTACACCACTGCAGGCTATTTGTGGAACTAAGGAATCAAACATGTGTGTCAACAATATTTTTTTTTGTAATTTTACACATTTTTCCCCAATTTAGCCATGTCCAATTCTACCCACTAGTCAGCTTGCCCATGATATCTGAAGGTAACTGCCCTCAAACTACAAAACTGGAAAGTATGACAAGAACATTAACTTCCAGTTGTATTTGATCAGAAACCTGCATTGAGAGAGGGGAGGGGCAGGGGAGAGAGAGAGAGAAAGAGAGAGAAAAAATAGAGAGAGAGAAAAAGAAAAAAAAAGAGAGAGAGAGAAAGAGAGAGAAAGAGAAAGAAAGAGAGAGGGTGAGAAAGAGAGAGAGAGAGAAAGAGAGAGAAAGAAAAAGAGAGAGAGAAAGAAAGAGAGAGAGAGAGGGTGAGAAAGAGAGAGAGAGAAAGAAAAAGAGAGAGAGAAAGAAAGAGAAAGAGAGAGAGAGAGAGAAAGAAAAAGAAAGAAAGAGAGAGAGAGAGAGAGAGAGAAAGACAGGAGTCAGAGAAAGAAACGAAGCAGTCCGCAGAAATAAAGGCCCTTCATGGCTTGTGCTTAAACCCTGAGTGCTATCTGGGTGTTCAAATATAGGCATTTGACTGTTTGAGCTCTTTACTCTTCTTGTGTTTGACCAGAGCTTTATGGAACTGGCTGAGTTGTCAGGGCTGCCTTTGGATAAGAATATGCTCCTGTTCTTTTCTAAAAGTAGAAGAAATTAATTCGTGCCACACTGCAGTGTGACATTTCAGATACCCACAGGGTCGGTTTTGTTCCATGTTGGTCCCAGGAGGATATTTCACAAAGCAAGATTTCAAAATCAGCTGGATGTCTTAAGATGAAAACGGAGACCGTCCAGCAGATTTGTCCTTTACCTTTTATACTACTGGCCTGTAAGGCACTTCTCAAGAACATATAAGAGGAAGAAAAGTAATAGCCATTTGTGGGACATATTTAGAAGGCGGTTAAGAATCAGGTCTCTCTAAAAAATGCATTCACAATTTAAAAATAACCCACTAAAACACAGAGCCACCTGCATTCGAAAAGAGGCTGAAAAATAAAAAGGGTGATTGAGGGAGTCTGGCATTAAAGGTCAGAAAGCATTAAAGTCTTTCTCCGTTCTGAAAGTAAAACACTGCATTGCAGAGGAAGCCTGAGGAGGAGAGCAGGCCTCGATAAGAGCTTCTCTCAGGCTTGTGTGTGACTCTGATAGAGCTCGCGTCACTGGAACGCCTCTCTCACTGCCTGTGACAGCACCACACTGCTATCTGTTTCTGCACATGTGTGTAAAGGTTTGGCAGAGCAGCTCCAGCAGTAAGTATTGGATTACGAAAGTATTGGGACACACCTGTTTTTCAGGGTTTGGGCCCCTTACTTCCAGTGAAGGAGAATCTTAATGCTTCAGCAGACCAAGACATTCTGGACGACGCCATGCTTCCAACTTTGTGGACCCAGTTTGGGGAAGAACCACAAAGACATAGCTGGAGGAGTTCAGTGTGAAAGAACTTGACTGGCCTGCACAGACCTCAACCCCATCCAACACCTTTGGGATGAACTGGAATGGAGATTGTAATCCAGACCTTCTCGTCCAACATCAGTGTCTGACCTCATAAATGCTCTACAGAACGAATGGACACAAATTCCCATAGAAACTCCAAAATCTTGTGGGAAGCCTTCCAAGAAGAGTTGAAGCTGTTATAGCAGTAAATGAGGGACCAATTCCAGTTTAAAGTCTGTGTTTGAATGCAGGGTCATTGAAGTCCCTGCTGGTGTAAGGTCCGGCGTCCCAATACTTATTTCAAAATGTTTTTCTTACTGAAAGTGACCATTTAAATATTTATTAACCAACACACCGAGAGCATTCCGGATCACGCAGTTCAGCCGGAGGGGTTCACAATCCACCGGGCTGATCGGACAGAGGCTTCGGGGAAGAAACGTGGAGG
>JBBPDH010000144.1:3896121-3909816 GCA_037974565.1 Clupeocharax schoutedeni
CCCGATACAACTTCAGTACCAGCACAGTACAGTTAAGAACCCGATACAACTTCAGTACCAGCACAGTACAGTTTAGAGCCTGGCACAACTTCAGTACCAGCACAGTACAGTTTAGAACCTGATACAACTTCAGTACAGTCACAGTACAGTTTAGAGCCTGGCACAACTTCAGTACCAGCACAGTACAGTTTAGAACCTGATACAACTTCAGTACCAGCACAGTACACTTTAGAACCTGATACAACTTCAGTACCGGCACAGTACAGTTTAGGTCCAGCATGGTTCCTGTAAACCTGTGGAAAAGTGCCATTAGACTCCATTCCGGTCACATTTCCTAATGCAGCACTTTTAGCATTCCTGGATCAATTAGACAGCAAGGACATGAAGATGCAAGACACAAATGTCATGATCATGATCTCCAGTGACCCCCCCCAAGTGCTCCAGCTGTGGTGTTGTGGTAACCTCTTCAGTGCCAAGGTCAAACTAAGCAAGAATGTTTTTTCTAGCTTGCCTTTTTTGTACCTGTTCGTTTTTGGTCTTTTACTAATCCTAGACTCGCATACTAACCAACCCGCCGGCGTCCTCCTCCTCAAGGTTCTCCTTTTGCTCATATCGTCTAGTATCCATTATTTCACCGTTGGCCCACAAAACCCATTGTTGTACCCCTTGTAATAAAATGACCTTACTATGTAATCAATAGGGTCACAAAGTAGGTTTGTGGGGGGACAAGGAAAGTGACTAAGAAAAGCCGTATGGTGATTGCAGTTTCACATAATCTCTGTAGATGTCGATATATTTCATGTAACGCTAGATTTGGGTAGTTCATATTCACCTGTGCTTCACTGTCATTCTCTAGGGGCAAATTTATAGCCCATTCAAATCATGTGATTTCCATAAAAAAGCAAATACATTTTTATATATATATATAAAAATTCCTTTTCTAATTTAATTTATAACAAATGACCGGTTCTGTCATGACAAGGTTTTGAGATTATTGGACCTGTGCTCGTCTAATATTGTAGTTAAACTGTGATTATTTAAAAAAAAAAAACAAACACACATATGGAGGGCAATGCTGCTATTGCTTATGACTTGCTTCAAGTTTGTAGTTCCAACCTTCATTATTTTCCCCCTTTTCTGTACTAATAAGCAGATCTTATTAAACATAGTTGTATGATGCTGTGAAATATTGTCATCCTTTGCATGGCCTCTCTGATGCTCTGGTGTGCATGTCTTGTCGTCCAAAACATAAGTTTGCAGATTTCTAGTTACAGTACTGTTCTGCTGTCATTCAAATTAACCTTGCAGTATTGATCCTAAAAGTGAAACAGGAAAGAATCCAACTGTGTTCATTGTGTGTAATTGTAGAATTCGAGTGGGAGCTCAGCCTTGAATCTTTAAGAATTAACCCTAAACCTTGCTTCTTCTATCTCTGCGCCTCTGGCTGCTCTTTTTAGGAATGTTTAGATTTGAAGCTCCTCATGAACTTGGCTTGTAACTCACACTCGCTCGTGTTTAACATGCTAAAGATTCTCCACAAGGGGGTGCTATTAGAACTCAGTTTGGAGCACCGCAACAATAACACCATGCCCTTGTTGAAGTGCTGTAGTATGATTTGCGGAGCATTAGTCTCTAGAGATCGTTTCTCTTTCACAGGACTAAAGCTCGAGCTCCTGGGAACTGAGACAGCAAGTCTGATCACTGAAGCAGTGGAAAGCACAGGCCTACCCTCCCCCTTTAGAAACACCCTCTAAATATGTCCTCGATTGCTGTTCTTACAAAACATTCAGGTATACACTAACAAAGCGCTTCAGAATATTCCTATAATCATCAATTTTTTCAGCTCTACCACTTTGGGAGTCACAGTTGGACTGAGACTAAACTGGACTAGAGAATAAACTGGGCAGCAGCAGATGAACCATCAAAAATGTTATTTCTACAAGGTGGACTACGAAGTTAAATGTCATAAAGAGCGCCAGTACATGGACAGCTTTTACAATATACATCTGCACTAGTCACTGCTGTAATCCATTACCCCAAAAAATACCCGCATAGTGTTGGTTCAGTGAGATGAATGGGGCAAAAATAAAGTTTATAATAGTCTAATTATGAACAACGAAATGGAGCTCTATGGTAAGTGGAGCAAAGAAATCAGTCTAGATACAAAGAGACCATGTTTTAAGTCGCTCATCAGTGTACATTCAAAATGTATATACAGACACATTTAAGGAGGCCAGGCAGGAGTTTAAACGTGCAATGTTGACTGCAAAGGTGTAAGTGCCATTATCAGAATGAAGTAGTCAAGCGCACCATCTTTCACTATGTGGAAAGAGAAAGTTAAATGTATTCTATACAATTTAAGTACACAAGTAAAATCAGACTTCATCTTCTTAAAGGACAGACTGACATCAAAGAAAGCTCATTAGAATTTATTAAAATTCTATCAGCTTAATCAAAGAAAGCAACTTACATAAGTATTTACAAGTCCTTGCTTTTTTCCCCCCTCCTTTTTAAAACTTTCCAACAAGATTCCATGAGTGTCCTTTTTCTGCCAGGTCAATAGTACCCACGAGTAGTTAACCCCATGCCCTCACACATGGTCAGACATTTCACATTTCCTTTATGTGCGACTGTGGTACGGCAGGCTGCGAGTTTCGTGTTTTTGATCTGAAGTGATGGGTTAGGGACCGACAGGCTCTGTGCCTCACAGGAACAGCTACTGCCCCCTAGTGGAAAAGAAAATGCACTTCCCACCCCCACCCCCCCATTGTCGAGTTCCTCCTTTTCCTCCTTTCTAAAAAGCCTCTGCACTTTCCCCTAATAAAGGTCTCCATCCAAGGCTACAGAAGCCTTTTCAGTGCATTGGGCATTGCTAAGATGGCTATTTCGTTCTACAAAAATAAATGAAATACAAAATCCTAAAGCGAATGTATATTAAGATCAAATACTGATAAGTGATTCAACTGTGAGGTAAGCTTTAAGACTGTAAAAGGGGAAGGGAAGTAGTGGATTATAATGAACACTCCCAAAATCCTTGTCAGAAACACTAGTCGGGAGCTCCAATGATTCGGGTGAGAATGTGTTCATCCTCAGCTTGGATCAAGCTGGCAGTATGGGAACGGTTGGTGAGGGTCACGCATGGAGTGTACAGTGTCTTTAAGACAGCAAGGCTCAAGCTGACAGGACCACTCGAATATTGTGGGGGTAAATCATGTTCAAATGTCTTCCAAATGTTCAAATTCAATAGATTGTGAACCAAAATGACCCACGTTAGTCTGTAACAACAACAAAAAAAGGTGGTCCATAGCAAGAGAGGTTACAACAGGCCAGAGGACTCGATGTGTGCATGTGGCCTCGGTAAGGTGTGCTGGGCTAGTGCAGCGAGAGCATGAAGCTGTCCAGATCGTATTCAGCCTCATACTGCTGCTGGTCCCACAGCTCCCCCAGTCCGTCCAACACGGACTTCATACTGGCCTTTCCTGAAGAGGAGGCCATTTCACGTTTCTCCATTTTATCATCCTACAAGAACAGAGACAGAATATGCATTAGAACATATTTCAAATTCAAGTTAGGCACATTGTCCTGTGAAAGAAAGCACGCGGTTGTTAAAGAGCATGCTGGGGTCCCTTTGGGTGTGGGAGCATGTTGGTATGAAAGCAAGACCACATGCATGTAGACACAGACAAGCCTGTATTGCATACTGAAACACAGAATTACATTCTTAATGCAACTTAAGGGCACCATTGTTTAGTGTAACTGCATGGTAATGTGAAGGTCACTATCCCATTTTGGTACACACACAAAATGTGCACATGAATGAGCCTCGACTACTCAAAGACATCAACCACTAAACACTCGAACAAGCAGGCTTGTTCCAACAGCTTAGTTAAAGCTGCAGTCAGGAATATGGTCCTGACAGCTGACGCACAGACCTTGTCCAGGGTGAAGAGGTTAAGCAGCTGGTCTGTGCCCATGCTTTGCAGGCTGGAGTTCTCCTGGCTGATGACTGTGTTGGCTATGCTCATCTTGAACTTCTGCAAGCCCATGATTTTCTCTTCTAAAGTGCCTCTTGTGATCAGGCGGTAAACGTTCACCACACGTTTCTGCAACATGAAAGCATACATTTAGCAAAATGTAGAAAGATCTGGCTCTTACATGCTACAAATTTGATATTTTACCACATACCTGTCCTATTCTATGAGCACGGTCCATGGCCTGTAGGTCTCTCATGGGGTTCCAGTCATGTTCCACAAACACCACAGTATCAGCACCTGTGAGATTTAAGCCCAGGCCGCCCACATGAGTGGTCAGTAGCAGCACATCTATAGATGGGTCATTGTTGAACCTGCAAAGGAAAAAGAGAGATCGAGGCTCAGGATACTGAACAGCTAAATAAAAGCTGGGACTTCTTGAGCTCAAGAGTGAGACAGCTTGAAGGCTAAAAGGGCTACATTCAAATCTGTTTTTTTCTATCTTTTCAAATCAAGGCCATATAAACGGAACAAAAATTAGAATTTATACTTTTTATTTATACTATAGAGTGAAGTATTTTGTGATTTTTCTTCCTTTGATGAGAATTCATGTATGCATGTACGCACCTAGAGACGATTGAGTGGCGAAGGCCTGCAGGAACGCTGCCGTCCAGTCTGAGGTACGTTACACTGGGCAGCTGTGGCTTCAGCAGGTCCTGCTCTACAATGTCCAACATACTCTTCAGTTGGCAAAAGATCAGCACACGGTGCTGAGCCACCACAGCCTCTGTGCCACCGTCCGAGGATCCGGCCGAGCCCAGACCACAGTCCAGCAGTAACTACAGAGGTTGAAATCAATACAAATTAGATAAAGATACATTCTTTCATTTTCAAGCTGCATTAGTTTACTGGGAATGCAAAATTGTATTACTGACTGGATGCTTAATTTAAATCCAGTCAGTAAGTCTGAGAGTAACAAATCCAGAGTGAACAACCATCTGAATTTTAGTGGAAGTGAAGTCACAGTAATAAACTGATCCTTCTGTCAGAACAGAATTAAACATTCAGAAGTTTTTTGAAAGTTATTCCTATTGTTTGAAGACGATGTTATATAGTAAGTAAACAAGATAGTCCCACACTCACAGGCAAACAGGTGCACTTTGAGTTGCCTCTGTGTCACAATTAAACAGCTGGTAAAGTGAATGTTACAGTAGAGTGCAAATGTAATCCAGGACCACAACAGGAAACCACTGCACTACAGCAGTTGCAGCCTACAGAGCCTGGATACCTGTTTAAGAGCAGAGAGTTTGGGCGCGTGCTGGATGTCCCGGAGGCTGGAGTGCTGGGAGAAGAGCTGTTCAGTGATGCGTTTGTGCTCTGGATGCTGAGGAGTCAGGACTAATGCAGGATGGTTACACAGCTTCCTCAAGTACTGCAGAGCCTGCAATACACAAAAACGCCTATAATCAGTTTTTGGGTGGGTGGCAATTTTACCATGCTGCTATCCCTCCTCCCGCTACCGTTTCCTCTTCACAAGGAAGGAGCCCTAGATATGGAGAAACCCCTCAAGTAGAGCCCTGCATTGGGAGCAGGATCCCGCGGAACCTAACGCACATCTTGGGGGATTGGGCGGGATTAAGGTTGCTGCGAGCAGGAGCCACAGAGACAGCGGGCAGGACAAAATTGTTTGCAAAATGGAGGATGCAGTTGAAGACGTTGGTAAAATTTAAAAGAATAAATATTAAACAAAATCAGTAAAGATCTGGACTTTGTGTTGTGCAAAGCACTAGTCTACAACAGGCACAAATCCGGCACTTCAGAATTGTGGTAACGCAGCTGGCCCATTACTCCCCGGTCAGACAAAGCTGAGATTTGCAGACAATAATTCTCCCTCCACATATCAAGCAAGAGACTACTAAAAAAAAAAAAAGGCGAACTTTGCTGTAAAGATGGCTTTACTGATGTACTTCAGCATGGTGTTAAATAGGGCAAGTTTAATGTTCTGCCTCATCCTGTATCAAGGCACATTGAGAGAAAAGCTCAGACGGTCCAGGTGTCCGTGTCAGTGGAGATAAACGCATAATTGAAAAATATGAATGTGCTATTACAGCAGATATGTGGAGGGAAGATTACCACAGCATTCATATCCAGCACCATCCACTACACGAATGTGGACATCAAGCTGGTCTCAGGGTGCATGGATCTTTTTTTACTTTAAAAATATATTTTATGTATGACAGGGAGCGCAGGTGGGAGTGAGCAGGCAGTAATGGTCGGAAATTCAGCGGGAGCGGGCTTAAAGTAACAGTCCCACGCATGGCTCTACTCTCAAGATCTTACAGCATGGCTCAGCAAGATCACAAAACATGATTAGAAACACTTGCAGCTTTGCTTCATTTTGGCACTTCATATAATTCCCTCAGCAGATGGAGGATGGAAGCACATGCAGGAAAACCAATTTGACAGTAACCAAGGGTGTCTGACCTGGAACACATGTCCAGTGGCTTTCAGTTTGGGTTTTTCTTCTTCCTCCTGTGATGCCGTGGAGATGACATCATCCACGCTAACCTTCGCCCGAGACTTAGCAAAGTCTTCATACAACTGAACCTACAAACAGGGAGAAGTATAAGCAATGCTGTCTATAAAACCAGCAGCCTACCGTCAGTGCTCAGGTTTGTACCTGTAGAGGACTAAGGTTGCAGTAGTAGTCTTGTATAATCTTGGGTGGCAGGTCTTGGAGGACATCCTCTTTCATCCTCCTCAACAGGAAGGGTAGCACCTGTCGATGCAGAGCCTCCATAGCCAAAACTCCTAACAGAGACAGAGGGAGAAACTTGGTCAAAATGTGGCGCAGCAAAACTGCAACCAAAACACCACAATTCATTTAGTCACAATAACACCCGGAAATGTGTCATTGACATCCATCACCTAAAATGCAAAAACACACAAAGGAGCTAAACATAGCAGTAACCTTAATGGACATCAATACCTCATTCGAGACCTTATCTGAAGGAAGACAAAGATTTGTCTCCTGCTTCCAAATACAAGGAAACAGCCATGACAGCCCTACCTGCTTCCTGCTCCCGGGAGGAGCTCTTTGCGTCTCGACTGGCGAGGATGGGCTTCCCGTAGCGGGCAGCAAACTGGCGTTCCGTGCCCAAAAAGCCTGGCATCAGGAAGTCGAAAAGAGACCACAGCTCCAGAACATTATTCTAGTGATAGAAGAGAAAAGAATGACTGAAAGGGGGAATAAAATCTTCATTTGTTCCTTAGTTACTTCAAATGTTTGTAACAAAGATCTAGAAGGTTCAGGTTTACCTGAATGGGTGTGCCTGACAGGATAACTCTGTAGTTAGCAGCCAGCTGCTTGATAGCTTTGGAGAGCTTGGTCTTCCCATTCTTAATAACGTGACCCTCATCAAGGATACAGTAATTGAATTTTATATTTCTGTTAGGGTGAGAAAATAGATGAGCCTGTTTAAACAACATCCAGAGACCACAGCTGTGTACACCAAGAGGATATTTTTTTTAATACCTAAAAAAGTCAATGTCGTTCCGCACCACATCATATGAGGCTACAACAAGGTTGTGCTTTTTCACCTGGTGCTGTAAGCTGGAACAGAAACAGACATTTACTTCCTTCATGTTCAAGTGAATGAATCTTTGTCACCAAGAGGAATCAATCGTCCAAATCGAAAGGAGGAAAATTGACTAAAATGAGTGCATGTAGAGTTTCTGAAACATCCACAAAAGATGCAACAATGTAAAGCAAAAACCTCACAATCTTCCGATAACTACAGTAGAGGGTGTCATTATTGCATACCGTGCTCTTTCCGTGGGGGGACCTGTATAGTGCAGAGGGTTCAGGTACTCCTTAGTGCAGAACTTGCCCACCTCATCCACCCAGTGGCCCGTCAGAGTCGGTGGGCAGACGACTATGGAGGGTAGAGGACAACTGTCTGCAGCCTTGGTCTTGGCATACTCCTGCGCCCTGAACACAGTTAAACACATTAGAAAAACAGGCAATTTAGAATAATCACACCCCACCTCAACCTCAAACTACTCAGAAATGTTTGTCATGGCTTAATTAGTAAACTCACAAATGCTTCTGTAGCAGAAGACCTTTTTCAGCAGTTATTGAGTGGTAACAAATATCCAGATACCCCTTGTAATTGTAATAGTAAAATCAGCTTTAAAGTGCACCCTTTACTCTTGAGTAAGAAACTGAATGAGCAGGCATCTACAAATCTAAAAACCCTGGTAAACTAAAAACCCTGGTAAATCAAGCACAGTGTGCGCAGCATATATACATAGCATGACATTCATTTGTATACCTGAGGTAGTGGTCTCCAGCAAGAATGCAGATGGACTGCAGGGTTTTGCCCAAGCCCATGTCATCACACAGGATCCCATGCAGTTTGTACTTATTCAAGAATGCCAACCAGTTTACTCCATCCTATTCCAGAGAGAGACATACAACATTACAGAGCCATCAGTGAGAAAGACACAGTTATTACAGTGTGCTAAATACTTAGAGCAAGTATTTAATACTATTAAAACATCCAGCAGTGTCTCTGAAAAGAGATTAACATTCAGTAAGATTACAAAGCTAATCCTGAACCTTTAGAACTGTTTGAAAAATTGTGATTAATCAGATTTGCTAATATGATTTGGTTTAAATGTAATTTGGTTTCAGCACGCGCCCTCTGGCCCCCCATTCATAAAAGGCAAAAAAGCTATTTAAGTTTAGAGCACACAGGAGACATACGTCATGCAGAACGTCATAACAGGGGAGGACTATTCAGTCTATCCAGTTACTATGCAAACACAAGCATCATTTACATTTAAATTTACGGCATTTAGCTGAATCAAGAGACAGAGGACGCTTTATCAACAAAGCACTTCTGTACAAAAACATACTATATACAAGAGGCTTTAGCTTTAAAATGAGTCATTTCATTCCAAAGTCTTCACTATGCACGCCATTTAGACAGCGCACATAATATTCAGAAGTTGGAACAGTCACAGATTTGTAATGGAAAGGTCACACCCATGAAGCTACATGCCTGCTGGTATTTCCTAAGCTCCGCCTTGATGGGCACAGGGATCTTGTAGTTCTCCAACTTCCTGCTGTCCAACAGCTGCTCGAGGAAGCGGCGCTCTCTGGCCTTCTGACGAATGAGATCATCCGACATGGTGGGCGGGTCGGGGATACCAGCCTATAAATGACACCGCTAGTAAGAAAGGGTACATCTGGATGGAATCAGAAGTAAAAGCACTCTTACAGGAATAATAGCTAACTTACCTAAACTAAAAATGGTGAGGCCAAAACAGAACATTTCCATTTTAATGATATTGTAAATAAGTGGGAGCAATGGTATACCATGCTCTAGAGATGGAATCGAAAAAGCCCTACAGATAGATTGTAAGGGGGGGGGGTAGCCTTAAACAGTTTTATTTTCTGATACTCCACGTGAAAAGCCAACTGGCACCAAAACGACTGACAAAAGCTAAGAATTTCCTAAAATTAAACATGGTGCTACTTAAGTGACCCTACAATGACTCAAAATCGTCAATGACTGTTTAACGTACAGGACTTGGTCTTATTCTAGCCATGTCTAAATGTAACGAGGCCATGGGCCTCTCTAGGAAAAACAAGACAAAAGTTAATTGTTGTTAACAGTGTAATGTGGAGCTCAGAGCATCAGAACTCATTATTTGAATGTTCAACATGTTTATAACTTCCATAAATGTAATTGGCACAAGTCTGTGAGTGGACAACACAAACCTCCAGAGGGAGCAAACGTATGAGTGTGGCGAAGCACTGCGTAGCCATGAAGCGCACACTGTCGCTGGGGTCACTCATCCGGCCTAGAACCGGCACCACCAGCAGTACGATGTAGGGCACTATGACCACATCCAGCTGCTCCATCACACCTGAGAGTGACGGGTCAAGGAGTGACTTCACTTGCAGGATAACATGGAAAAGCACTGTGAATAAATACGCAAACACTAAATAGAGCCGTTTTTCTCCACAGAAGACAGGGCCACAGTTATTCATGGAGTCATCCCTGTACACTCCCTAGAAAAGTAAAGTAGCCCCTTATAGTCACACACTAGCACAGCACAAAGTGCCAATTTTTCCTCTGTATATAACCCATTCACCAAGTGAAGCAGCGATCGCTGTGTTCCTTGCTGCCCAGAGAGCAGTGTGTGGGGATGGTACTGTGCACAGCGGTACATCAGTGGTGCCACCAGCAGTCCTGAGATTCAAAATCTCATCCTTCTGATTGTAGGGGGCAACTCCCTAACCACTAGGCCACCAGCTGCCCTCATTCTTTTAGACACCAAAACAGAAACTAAATGAGCTATAATTAAAATTTTAGTGAGTGGTGAGTTCAAACAAGGTATTCATGTACTCTTATTATTTAGCCCAGCCCCACTGTTTACACACAATTTATTATAATGCCTGATCTAGGTCCCACTACAAAAGTGCCAGATTGAAGGATACAAGCCAGGGCTTCAATGGCTCCTTCCTGTTTGGTGCTGTCATCAATGGCCCCCAGCCACGGCAGAACACGCTCCAAGAAAACGTTCATGCTTTCCATGGTGGCAATTTTGCTGAGGACCCCCACGCAGCGAGCAGCCATGTGACGCACGGCCGTGTACGGATGATGGAGACAGTTACACAGCAGAGGCAGCTGTTCTAACAGCTAGAGAGACAGAGACAGCAAGTCATATTTTTGTTACAACTACTTATTCTATTAAGCATTCCTAGCCAACCTTCCGTGACCAATGCAACCAATACACTGGCACCCTATAGAATCTAAAATTTTGCATGAATCAGAAATATAGAAGTAGATAAAGAACCCAACATTTACATAAAACACACTTGGGCATTTATTAATCCAATATTGCATATTGAATTGGCAAATATAGATGGTTTGAATATCCACTATAGGTGCAAAATCCCTCTCGTTTAATGGTGGTCCAAACTCTTCAGAGCTGGTTTTGCAACCTTTTCCAGTCAGGCGAACATCACAACACATGTTTGTGGAAGAGAGCTGATGAAAATCCCTGACATTTATACAGGGTGCCTACTCAGATCCGATCGCAATGCAATTAATTGAAAACGGATTCCAAGTTCTCCATCAAATTAAATGCTAATTACATACTTTCACCCTGTAATACTGGAACATATTTCTTAAAATAAATGACCAAGTCTAACGTTATGGAAACTGATGTTTTAGGTATATAAAGAAATATAGAATATGTAAAGGTCACAAACTTGCAAGCAGAACTTGAGCATAATTACTGAATCTCTGGTAGTGTTCAATAATCTAAACACTAACACTATTATCTGGAGTCTACTTGGCACTGGTGAGTCAGGTGTATATTCATGCAGGTATGTACCAGAGGTATAAGATCTTGAGACATGGCTCCTGCAGTGACCTCCAAGACCTGGAAAGAGTGGACCAGCTCCTGGGCTACTGAGTCACCCTTCTCCAAAAGTTGCCTGGAATCTACAAAACAATATTTGCAGGATATTTACATTTACGGCATTTATCAGACGCTTTTATCCAAAGCGACTTCCATTCCCTAACTACAGGGGACAGTCTCTCCCTGGAGCAACTTGGGGTTAAGGGTCTTCCTCAGGGACCCAGTGGTGGTGCTGAAGGTAGGATTCGAACATGTGTCCTCTTGGTCTGGAGGCAAGTATCCTACCCACTGAGCTACCTCCACCTCCATATTAAAGTTATTAAAGTTAATATTAAAGTTAACATCTGCTCCTGGCTATGTCAAGCAATGGTCTTTCACACTACGACACGTCAGCCCTGTTTGAGCTGTGTCTTAATGATCTCACATCAAAGAAACCTCCAGACCATTTCAATATCCCTCCACAGCACTTAACTGATGCTTACCCAGAGAGTCCACAGCTTTCAGTGGACCAATCATAGACTCCCAAAGATACGGCAAAGCCTTGGTGAGCTCTGGCCCAAAGTGTCTTGCGATAGTCATTAGCGAGAACTCTGCACCTCTTCGCTGAATTAGAATTGGCTTCTTACTCTAAAAAAAAAAAAAGAACCAGTTAACACTATTAAAACTACTCCTTGATCAACACTGCATTGGATTCAGGAATAGAACAAACATTTCCAGATACGGAAAAAAACATGGATCCCACAAACTGACCTCGTCTGTTTCTGTGGAGGCAGAGCTGCCTGGGGGAAGGTCATTAGGAGAAGTCTTCGACAGTTTGGGAGTCGGACCTCTTTTGCTGGTGATGGCAAAAGCTGCTCTCTGATGACGGTACAGAGTGATGATGCCTTTCGTCTTATTGACCATGTGGTGCATACCGTCTTTTTCTGAAACACCGGCTAAAGGGGGCAAAATAAGAGTGTGGCAAGACATCGAACAAATGTCAGCTAAAGTGCTTTAAAAGCTACACCCAACACCAGCGTCATGCCTTTGTTTTGGTAAAGCAGTTGAAGGAGACAGAGGCACTAAAAATATATACTTAAAATGTCAGGGCTTAAATGTTCTCACCTTTTCCGCTCTCCTGTGTGGGCAGTGTGGGTGGCTGAACAGGGCAGGCTGCGTTGGGTGTGAGCATGGAGTCTACACACACCGAGCCGCACAGATTCTTTACAATCTTGGCGTTAGGACAAGGTGTGCGACTTGCACACAGCTGCAGTAGCCGGGCAATTTTGGAGGCGGCGTAGCCCTGCACCAATGTGTTCTCCTCCTTCTTCACAGCCTCCATAAGCGGGCGGACTACCGGGTTCAGCTTGTCGGGGAGAGCAGCCAGGCCCACCACAGCGCAGGCTGTGAACGTGTGCACACGCAAGTGCAGCTGATGCCAGTCTGCACTCGTCTCGGCCACAGTGGAGCAGGCCTGCTGCCGCTTACTGTCCAGCGCCTGGAACGGCCGAGATTTCAGGTTCAGAGATGCGGTGGCATCAGAGAAGATGGTGGTCACCTGAAGAAAGGGCAAGGAAGTAAGATTTGAGAATAAAATTTTGAAGTGAAATCAAATTACGTGAAATACAGAAACACCGACATTTGTGTGAATGACACCATTTTGGAGCACACAAAGCGTACACGTTTCTGCAAATTAAGACAAAAACGACTTATTTTTTAACAGATGTACAATAAGAATATAATCCTAAAACAAATACAATACAAACCCCAGTACTGTATGTTCGAGGGCATCTGCTGTTTCACATGCAAATTGATGTAGCATGCAAGTAACCTAATAATGGCTCTGGCATCTTTAGTATGCTTATTGGCAATAGATAAAAATGTCAATATATTCTGTGTAATGTACCATCTCATCTGCATCATCTGTGTTAGGTAGAAATCATTTTTGATGGACATGACTAATCAAGCAGAGCTATAAATGGAAGATCTGCATTGATATAAGTGCATTTGTTAGTTCAGTTGATATGAGTGTTAATTTGTTAGTGCATTTAGGGTTACTTTTGGGAAACAAAAGTCAGTATACTGGGTATAACAGGATACCAATACCAATACCATGTGCTTTATAGTAAAAAATTAGGGATGCACCGAATATTCGGCCACCGAAAAATTTTCGTCCGAAAATAGCAAAAAAATGCATTCCGGTATCGGAAATATCTTTAACTTGACCGAAAACAGTGATGACGTAATCAACAACCGCAGACTGCACGCACCAGACTGGATTACAGTCAACTTGTCTCTAGTGTGG
>JBBPDH010000144.1:3933692-3944886 GCA_037974565.1 Clupeocharax schoutedeni
CTATTTACACTGTGGAATTCATCCACCAGCTTGTTTCAAATATTCCATTTAGTTCACACCTAAACTTAAAATCTCAAACTATTCAATCATGTCATTGTAAACTGTAAAGATGTGTTTATGTCAATCATTTGTGTCACTGTCATGCTTTCATTAACCAACTTGACTGTTGCATTTGTTTGTGGTTTAGGGTTCCGTGAATTGAACATGGAAGTGGAATATACCAGCCCTGGCAGCTGTCTTGAAGATGCTGGCCAAGCTACTGAAAATTACAGAGGCAACTGGCAAAGACGCCTACGACTCAGGAAATCCTCAGCTTTATCTCTCCCTGTGAAAAGTACGACTGGCGAGGAGAAGGTTGTTGCCGAACCACCCAAGGAGCCGCCCCAGACTGAAGCCCAGAATCACCAAGCCGTCGGCAGCTCTAGCAGCAAGCTCACATTCACCTGCTCAGATTGCAAGGACAACACAGCGTTTAGTCCACAGGGTTTGTTAAATCATTTCACCGTCTATCATGGAGGCAAAGGAGACCCACCGGCTTTCCCTTGTGACATGTGCAGTTTTGCAACACCTGAGCTCACTGTCCTCCAGCAACATCGTATGAAGCACAAGCAGTGGAGGCTCGCGTGTGAGATTTGTAACGACAATGTTTTACAAACTTTATCCCAACTCAGAAAGCATTGCAAAACTCAGCACAGCCTGAATGGAGAGTACTACTGTGAAACGTGCAAGTTTTCCACCAAGGAGTTGAAGGTTTTTGTGCATCACTCATGTTCAACCAGCACAGAGTCTCTGATAGATAGCATTGAAACATCAGGCATTAAACCCACGAATGGTGAATCGAACACCTTTCATCTGGCTGCAGGTGATGAGGCGGCACAGAAAGGGGAGCTCCTGAAGCACATGCCAACAGGTGGCTATCAGGGGTGGAGAAGAAAGAAGTGGTGGAAAAAGAAAGAGGTTCCCTCAAAACATCACGACATCAACACACCGGAAATGAAAGTGCTTTTCCCAAAACCAGAAACTCAGTGGACATCTTCAGAATTTCTACCTTTCAAGGCTGGAGGTTTGCTAGATGAAAACGGTGTGCTTCTAAACGCAGCCAGGACCTTAGAAGAGACCCAGCAGTTTCTGGAAAGGACAGTAAACAGTGGGAAGAAATGGCCAATGACACTAAAAGATGAACCACAGCTCACATCTCAGTCTGGTGCTGGGTCTTTTCCATTACAGTCCAAAGGAAAGCAGCACAGCACACCAGTCCCTGGACATAGGAATTCTGGACAGAATCAACTCTCTGGCTTAATAGAAAAGAACAACATTTCTGTCCCTCCTGATTGCACTACAAAGCTGGTTGGTTTCAAGATGGTGGATGGAAAAAAGCATCTTGTTCTTAAAGTCATACCATCAGCCAAGCCATCAGAGGTTTCTCCAGAAAAAGAAGAAGTGTCCTCAGATTTAAATTCAACTGAATGCACCAGTACAGAATCAGGATCTCAGAATGAGAGACTCAGTGATCAGACATGTCCTGAACTGAGCAACAAGACCACTAAAAATTCCACGTTTTCCGTTTGCGATGCTACCTCAAGTTCTGGCCAGCCAGAAAAACAGTGTGAACAGCAGCTTGAAGATCCAACAGAAGATGCTCCTCAGGTAGATAACACTGAAAATGACTGTAATGATCAAAGTGCATTCATTGAAATGTCTGGTGCACAAGTTATCTCAGGAACAAAGAAAGATTGTAATGTAGCAAACATTGAAAACCAGTCTCCTGACGTGTCTTCTGACTCTAACAACATGCAGCAGCTCCATGAAGTTGAAGCAGATATGTCAGTGGAGGAAAGCTCTCTCAGAGAGGTGGATGTCCAGCTTCAGAACGGAGGTCACGCAGATGATTTGCTAGAAAACTGTCTTGAGTTTACCACATGCCAAAATGCTTCAGGTTGTAATGGAGATTTGGCTTCCAGTATTCCGTCCAATGTGTGCCGTTTGGAAGAGGGTTTGAAGTCCCAGCTCTCGAACTCGTCTGAGGAAGAGAGAAGATCTGAGGTGGACTTGAAAGACATGGATAAGAAGTCGGAGAAAGATGCCCTTGGAGTGCAGTCACCTGTTCTTCTCTTGAATAAGCAGAAAAAGGACAAGCTGCCGTCCAGTGCAGCTTCATGCTCTCCCACAAACGGGGAGAAGGAAGCCATATTTGAGCTGAATATTACAAATCCATCATTTGTATCTTTGCACAAACATACTACTGAGGCTCTGTTCAATTCCCCAAGTGAAAATGGTGGCCTGTTATTCCAAGACAGTTGTGATGAGTACACAAACAGAGCAGACCCCAGAGACGCTCCTCTCCCATTAGAGCAGAGCTGTACCTCTGAAACTGTCGAGGATCCTAATTATTCAGCAATATTACCAGGCTCTTGCCATAATACAGACCTGTATCAGTCACTAGAAGAGCTCCCAGTCACAACAGTTAACCATTTGCTTGATGATCCTGAAGTTACATCCAGAAGTAAGCAATAGTTTCATCTTTATTACAAATGCTGCAGTTTTTGCTCAGACCTTTCATTTTTCAAGTTCTTGCACAATTGTGTTTACCTTAACCTTACAGTTTGGATTCATGTGAACTCACATTTCAGGTTCTTTTCTGCATTACTACTGAAATTTGAATAGTGAATCATATTGAAAGTAATCATTTCAAAAAGAGAAGTGCCGCAAGATGCAGAACCAAATTAATATTAAGAAGACCATCCAGATGTTGCAAGGCTTTGGACATTTTAGAGAATCTCTGCAGAATCCTTACAAAAACCTTAGAAAAAGTCGCTATGCAAGTTTTACATGAAAACATGTGTATGTATTTGCAGGTATTACAAAGCCAGTGGATCTACAGCCACCCAAAGCCATACCCGTAGCAACAGAAGTGTCCACAGAGGAGGACTCCACACAGTCTAATCTCTGCCTGCCACCAGCAAATGAGCCAGCTATGAAACAGAAAAGGCACAGAGAGCCAACCACAACCAAATCTCAGGAGCCAATCTCGAAATCCAGGAAGCAGCTGGTCCAAAGTTCTCCAGAAAATGACACGCCAGCGTCCATCCCTTACTGGGAGCCAGTTCCTCAAACAGTGGAAAGGACCCTAAGGCTCTTGCCTGTTTGTTCCTCGCAGCCTATAAAAGTTCCACACCTAAACCAGCCTGTTATAGTTCTCAATCATCCAGACACTGATATTCCTGAAGTAGTCAACATTATGAAAGTCGTTAATAAGCATAAGGGGGCGGTGCAGAAGGTAGTCCTCTCTCAGGGAACCCTGAAAGCCCTTCAGGCGCTCAGCTGCGACACGTTCCGTAAATCGCCCGGAGCCAACTGCCATCCTTCACACTACAGAAGAGCGTGGCCGCAAGAGACAGTCAAAGAGAGGTTCATCCTGAAACTAAAGCTGAAGAGGTTATTTGGTCATAAGTACACGGTGACACCTTCAGCCTCTAAGATGAACGGCTACCACTCCACCTTCAGATGCTGGTTTTGTGGCCGACTCTTTAGAAACCAGGAGGCGTGGGTAGGTCACGGTCAGAGACATTTAATGGAGGCCACTCGAGACTGGAACGAGCTATTCAACAGCGAAGAGCAACGCAACAGCCCCATTCAGCCATACTGCCATTGAGCTTTTGTAGTGACGCTGCACAGGCATTGCCTGATGAAAGCCTTTGAGTGGGCAGCACTGGTGTCAGATGGTTTTGAATAGACAGGCAGTCTGCATCACGGCCTGTTTGTGCAGATCTCAGGACTCACAAGACAGGTTGCCTAGTAAAGTCAGGATTTTGAGCTGCAACCTGCTATTTATCTGCTAGATACCCTCAGTAGTGTTGGTTTGATAAATCATCTCAGGGACAGTGGGCCAATTGACACTGTTATTTATTTATTTATTTTCCTTTTACGCAATGCCTCGCTGTGAACAGCCCCGTGCATTATTTGTATGAATAGGATTAATAGATCCTTTTTTTTTGTCTGTGTGATCCGACCAAATGTGGACACTGGTGTAGTGAAGCTGTAATAATGAGTGGACAGACGTTGCTTTGCTGTTATTTGAATACCAAATAGAATTTCTTTCAGGACAGTCTATTTTAATACTTTATAGTTTGACCAGCTTGAATTGTATTCTTCCGGTTTAGGACTTGTTTTTGTTGAACCATTGAATGTTTTGCTCAAACTACCATAGAAAACCAGCAGATCATGGCATTTCTCATTCGTCTTTTTGGTTACACCTTTATTTCTAGCATTAATGCACTGACAGAAGTGTCTTTCAGGTGCTTCCTGGTTTTAAGCAAGTATGCTTATTTTCTGTTTTCCTGTGATTCTTTCCCCCCGCCCCTATAATACATTGCCATTCACATTCCTGTAGTTTGGAGTAGTTTTGTATTCGGCTGCACCAAGAATACCGTAATTTTGCTGTTATTGATTGAGAAGTTTGTGAACAGAGAACTATAGCTTTGATAGCCTCAATCTTCAGGCTTTTGATTTGCTAAATGAAACCGTTGTTCAGTCCTAAAACTGTGATATTTTGAAACGAGGGCCCTGCGCAGTAGACTGTGTCAAGACACCGTTATATTTTTAGCACCCAGAGACGTTAGCACACCGAAGATGTTCACTGTTATTTTTGGCCTGAGCTGTGGTGGTTTAGCTGCAGACCTTCCGGTTTACTTATTCTCTACCTAAAATGATTTTATTTCTACCCGTTTTGCAAAAGCATTAAGTTTCTCAAAGATCAAACTCATATTTTGCAGAGTACTAATCATAGAGGCGGAGCTATCTTTATTGATCGTTACATTGAGAACCTTTTAAAAAAATATGTATATATATTTGCATTATTTATTTCAGACGAATAAGGCTAATAGAAACGAATGTTTCCTCATTTCTCATGTTTACCTAACCATGACTGTAATCATTTCAGTTCGCATTCCAATGGATTAGCCTCGGATCCAAGCCAGACAGAGTAATTAAGGATCTTTTTTTTTTTCTTTGACTCTGAAGATCAAAAGATTGTCTTTTTGTTGTTTTCTGAGATTAACACACTGGTGACGATGTTTGTAAAACATAAAGAACTGTGAATAATATTTCCTAATAATGTTCTCAAGTGCCTTCTCTCGAGCTTCTGCTGCACCCTGTGTCCCGGACTGTTTTGTAGACCTCATACTTGTGAAGAAATGTCTGATAAAAAAGAAGAGCAGGAGACAGAAGGCTGTTTGATTGTTGCAGGATGTGTTTAGTAACCAGAAATGTAGAAAACAGGAATGTTCCATATGTACACTAGAAATACACTGGACTTAAATGTCATTACAAAAAATGACCTCTGTTAGAAAAATGGTTGTAATAAACTGTGTCTCAGAGGTACTCTGCATCCTCCTAATGTTTGATGAGGTAAACGCAGGATATGTATAAGCCACTCATTGTCTAGCCAATGTAGACATGCCATTTCTTTATTTATTTTTCGCAGGAAAGCGTTTCCTTGCTTCATCGGTGCTCGTTTCCACAGTCCTTCACTGTCAGTTGGTTGGAGAGTTGCATGCCATCAGTCATGACCTCTCTTTCATTGCTGTCATCAGCGTCGCTGAGACATTCCAGGACGTCCTGGAGAAGTCTGCCAGTTTCGAATGGCTCTCACAGCTTCAGCACGTGCCTCAGCTTGGTGGAGTCTTTGCTGTTGCTTTGTGTGTCCACCAACACAAGAGCATTCTGCTGGTGGTTCTCAATCATCTCTGCAACACTGCTGAACCGCTGAAAGAGGAATTGAGAGATTTAGATATCAGTGAATAGTATCGTAAAGCTTTTGGGACTGGTTGAGAAGCATAAAACTGAAAGTTCTCCAGTTTTCCTTAATGCCTTTAATTCTTGATGTGGTTTATTCCTGTATCCCCTTTGATCTACTGCGCTGTAAATCATAATTTATACAGTTTCAATTTGCGAAATGACTGGAAACACTGTCTCACATTTTCTCAGTAAATTCTGAATGAATGATCAAGCCACGTCTGCAAATAGATTGTAAGTAAACTGTTAGTTCTTAGGTAGTACATGCTGTTCCTTTTTGACACTTATAAGCCAAATTTTTGTTCTGTGCGCAGTGGGATCGGGTCCAGCACCTCACACGACGCTGGTTAGGGATAATCAACTTAGGAAATAATATTGCTACATAATATTTGCTATATTTACAGAATATAGACTTCTTTTAAAAAATGTGTTGTCAAGAATTCCAGTTGGTTCTTAAGTCATTTTGAGAACAGATCACTGTAACTGGTACTCCATCTACAAATGTTTATTTGGACTAAATATAAATTGGACGAACTTATTATTGAAACCAGGGGGTGTCATTCAGGGTCTGATCTACTGCCTGTTAACACTGTGGGCCTCAGCAGCCCCTGTGTGCTTTATGCCTTACCTCCTCTCCATTCTTCTGCTTCCCGAGAGCATACAGCTTCATGGTAGGAATGTATCGCACTGGGATGTTGTACACTCGCCCTTTGTAGAACACCACCAGGGTGTATGGCTGCAGAGCGTCAACACCGGAGCTCTTTCTCACCAGGTAAGAGCCATCCTGATGGAGCGGACACCACACCAAGAATGAATGAAATGCCCTTTACAGCTTGCTGTGACTTTGTGCTATATATGCTGCAGGCTGGTAGTTTGGGCCCACAGTAGTAACACCTTAAACCACAAAGGTTTAAGAGCCTTATCAGGTCTTGTGTATTGCATTGACATTCACTGTGTTTGATCATGAAAAAGAAAAGTAGCACTCAATTCCTCATCAAACTATTCCTTCTGGTTTACACATCACTGGACACATTGTTCTTCAGCAGGATTATGATTGCGTCAAAAGTATGTCCAAGGAATAGCAAAACATTTCGAAAATGATCTTTCCGCCTCAAGATGGACCCACAAGTTCAAAATGAGAGACGAGGAAATGTGACACAACTGTTTGCTGCTTGAAAAGGTGCTGGGAGGGTTTGGACACAAGCTTTTTGTGTAAGGATGGAGTAAATCTGTGCTGGTGTGGATTATTTTGATTAAAATAAAATCATCTCATGCATTGGTTGCACTTGCCGTGTATATTATTACACACCGTTGTTGTATTTGTTTGTTCTAATGCTGTCTTGTAATACAAGTTTGAAAGAGCAGCATATGGCCTGTAGTGAACATATAGGGCATCTTTAATCTCCTAGAGGGGGTCCAGTTCTGGTCTTGGACAGCTGGAGTGTCACAGTCGCCTCGCCTCGTCTCCCATCCCCTGAATATTAGTTTCCCATTCATTCTGTCTCAGTGCCCTGTCCGCCCTTATCCCAACCTTCCCCGTTTCTCCCTTCCTCCCTTTTGAGTCTTCGTGTTCGATTCGTATCCCTCCCTGCCTCATCCGCCACACCTGCGTCTCGTCCTGTCAATCACCGTCTCACCTGTCTTCCCTTCCCGTGCACTATTTAAAGCCCAGCCCGGCCTCGAGTCTTTGTGTCAGTATTTGTTGGATTTTGTGAATGCCTATGCTCGCCTGTTCTCTGTGCCCCTGGTTTATGCGTTTTCTCCTCTTGTTTTTCAGGCTCGCGCTCCCCAGCTCCGAAGCCGGCTCTGTCGCCGCGAGACTGCCCTTTTGAGTTCTCCGCTTTTCTCTACGCCTGCCTGCCTGTGTGCAACCCTGCTTGTATTTTTGTTTCGTTTTAGGAGCGCGAGTCCTGCCGTTTCTTTTTCATTATTTGATCTTGCATTCTTCTGTTACATTCTGAGTGTCGGGGTGTGCCTAAGTTTCTGTGTGTTTTTCGTTTCATTAAATTCTCCTGGTTCCCCCGCAGCCTGGTGTCCTCCCCATTCCCTTCCTACACAGACAGAACACTGACATGGAGTCCAGCACTTGTTGTTTTCTTTCTCAGATGCATTAGAACTGGTAACTAACTTGAGTTTAAGAGGGTTGGAGAAGGGAAATGACTGCTCTGGAAGGGCAGAGTCCAATACAGATTAGAGCTGAACATCCTGGTGTAATGAAGCAGTATAAAGTGCTGGCTATTTCTGTCAGCAGGTCAGGGCGACTTGCCTTGGCTGTTCGGATCAGAGCATCTTCTGCCGTTCTGCGGTCGCAAGTGCTGGCATACCAGGGCTTCTTATACACGCCGGCCTCCTATGAGTGGGGAACAGTCAAGGACCAATAAAGAGAGCGTGCAGGTAAGGCAGATGAAAAAATGACTATGATCGCACTTTATTTTGATGGTTCCTTGTGAATTCGCTGAAAGTTGCCTGAATTGTTAATAAAGCATTAAAGTTATGGCTGGATTTAGGATTAGATTTAAGTTTTGGGTTTACGGTTGGGGTTATATTCAACAGAATCTTTTTTATATACATGTAATGGATCTGAAGACAAGCTGAGCCACCACATAGCTTCGACAGTGGATCATCTAAATGAAATGTTACGCTAACCATTTTTGCAATCAGGCAACATGCACATCTAGGCATATCTAGACATGACATATGGTACCCCAAGCAGGGAGGGGATGGTAAAAAAAATTTTTCCTACTATGATGAAGGTCATCAAGATGGTCATGGATTTCTATTATGAGAGTATATTTAATATAGGAATAATACATTCAAAGCCTGCCATGTTTATCTTTGGGAATTATACCATTATAACTAACATTCCCAATGTTCCCTGGGTCTGAGGAACCATTCACTTTTCTCAGTGAATGTCTTACAGGGGTCTGTTAGAACATTGTAGGTGTAATTAATTGAACACATTTAGTAGTATACAGCCTATCTAAGCTGAATTCCAGGAGAAATGGTAAAGTATGAGAATTCAGCACCACCAGTATACTGATCACCGCCTGATCATCTGGAATCATCTGCTCCTGGTTCTTCACTGTTCAGGACTTTAGTTAGATGATATTTGTTCTGCTTAAATGATTTATACTTTGGTCACTGTGCGACTCAACAAACAAAAAACATTCCTCTGAATCTGCTCAGGTTCAGGGACTGGACTGGGAATGAGAGTCTTTGGGAGTCCTTCAGGAAGCCTGGAGAACTGTTCCTCAAGACCACAATAAAGATACATGTCTGGATCATTGGAAGCAAAATATGAAGAAATGAGGGGTGGCTCAAGATTTTGTACAGTAGTATATTTGACTAGCTTTTACTGGCTGAGCTAAAATGGAGCAAATTAATACATCAAGAGCATTTCATGCTGTCCCCATGTGTATGATGAGTGATAATATAATAGGTTATTTCAAACAGATGCCACCACTCATGTAAACTACTGTTTAACGGCACAGATTAAAGCAGGTGTTATTGTGTGATGTGCTGCCATGATCACCTCCTCTTGCTGCCTGGTTCCACTGTCCTCTCGAGATAAGCTTCCTCTCTCAGCTCCCGGAGGCTCTGCAAAAAATAGAGAGGGGCGAACTACAAAAACAAGCACCCGCCAGGGCCGGAACTGTGTGTGATCACATCTATTATTAGGTAAACTTACTCTGGTGGGGGGTCTCACGAGGCAGGTGTCTGCAGATGTCACAAAAAAACGAATAAGGACATGGACGCGTGTGTTCGTTTAGTTTGACTAATCTCCTTAATCTTATTTGCTCACAGTCACTTACTTTTCTCGAAAGAATCCTGGAGCTGGTGCAGCCGCAGGGGTTGGAGGGCTTCGAGTCGTTCTTGCAGGCGAAGCTGTTCAGCATCAGGTACAACATTCAAAATGAATGGTGAGCCCCACTTTTCGCTTGCATTACATCAGGCATGCCAACCCCCATTCCCATACACCCTTAAAACCAAGACTCCGTCCCTTCCTGTAATCAAATCTGGTTCTTTAAAGTTGTCTACATGATCCTATATTTGCTGATGCATGTTTGTGTCCGTATTATTGAGAAATACAATGTAACTGAATGAAGAGCCTAGAAATATCAGTATCAGAAGAGCAATACAGTGACCCCTCAGTTTTTGCGGATCAGCATTCGCGGACTCAGTCCAGTGCTGATTTTTCTGAGAACCAAACTGTATTACCGCCACCAGCCTAGCGGTGGCAGTAATACACTGAAAAGTTGTCAACCACCATAAAAAGAAGAGGAAGCCTGCTGCAGCATGTAGCATGACTGCTCCATGTCTTGTCCTCGTATTTTAGTATTTTCTACATTTATCTCAGCTTATTTTGTATTAGTAGCCTGTGCTCTGTCTAAACATTTGGGTAGAGAGAGTTATTTCAATGTTTCTTTTGTGTACAAGTGTTTGTTTTTGCTTGACGCATGCTGATAATGCTAACCACTAATGCTAATGGCTTTTTAAGCAATAAAGTTTTCTGATTATTTATTTACCTTTACATTTTCTTTAAGGGTAATACGTTTAGTTTAACACAAAATTAAAGTGTTCTGGCATTTTTTCTATACATAGGCGGCTTTTCACTATACATAGGTACATAACCCCTGTGAAAAACGGGGGATTACTGTATTCATTTTACTAGACTAGAGGACTAGTGTCCCGCACAGTTTTGTGATTTCTCTGCTCAAACACACCTGGTTCAACTCACCAGCCCGGTTTGAAAGGAAGACCAACCAAACTATGCTGGACATTGGCCCTCCTGGACTGGACTTGGACATCCCTGCGCTAACCTGATGATTGAATAATTGTGAAATACCACTGAGTGAGAGATATTTACCTTCACGATTTCTTGTGGAAACACCTGGTTTCTGGAAATGGACAGAAATGTGTACTGAACAAACTGAACCTTCACTGACTGGGTAACATGCGTATTGTTATATTTCATGATAACTTACCTGAAAAAGTGGTGGTTTTGGGTGTTTCCTAATAAAAAGAACAAACATTCAGTATTCGTTATCTGACAGACACACTTCACTTCAGTCTTGCGTAAACAGAAATTTTGCAATGGTGGGACTAATAAAGGTTTATATTTTCTTAGTGTTCAGTAACTGACTCACACACTCTTCAACTCAGTATTCAGTTTCTGACACACACACACTCTTCTCTTCAGTATACATTAACTGACACACACACTCCACTTCAGTACACAGTAACTGACACACACTCTTCACTTCAGTATACAGTAACTGACACACACACTTCACTTCAGTATACAGTAACTGACACACACTTCACTTCAGTATACAGTAACTGACACACACTTCACTTCAGTATACAGTAACTGACACACACACTCTTCTCTTCAGTATAC
>JBBPDH010000144.1:4076205-4086782 GCA_037974565.1 Clupeocharax schoutedeni
GTCAGAAGTTTGCGTATTCGATAACTGCTCCCTCTGTCACATCCCCACCCTTCAGGCTCTATAACTACTCCCTCTGTCACATCACCACCCTTCAGACTCTATAACTACTCCCTCTGTCACATCCCCACCCTTCAGGCTCTATAACTCCTCCCCCTGTCACACACCCACCATCAGACTCTATAACTACTCCCTCTGTCACATCCCCACCCTTCAGGCTCTATAACTACTCCCTCTGTCACATCCCCACCCTTCAGGCTCTATAACTCCTCCCCCTGTCACACACCCACCCATCAGACCCACCATCATTTAATGCTGTCATATAGTGACATATCATAAAGTGTCTAGAGTGTATATAGAGTTTTTATTTGACTTTTATTTTAGACTTTATATTTGGTATTGTACTTGTTTCTGCATCTCTGCTGTTGTAACATAAGAATGTCTCACGGAATCATCTACATTTACGGCGTTTGGCTGACGCACTTATCCAGAGCGACGTACATCAGTATCAGAATCAATGAAGTTTTCTAATTCTGATATGGAAACATCAACTTTTAAAGAGTTATTGTGCAAGAAAGTGTAAGGAAGTGTATATACAGTTTGAATGCATTCATAATTATTTCAGGGCAGTTCTTTTGTTGGTTTCATGGTGTGTAGCACTGTCATTTCAGAGCAAGCTGAGGGTCCTTTCTGTGGATTTCTGCCAGGTACTCCGGTTTCCTCCCACATTCTAAAGAAGTGCACATCAGCTGAATCAGAATTGCTCATTTGCTCCCAGGTGTGACTGCAAAGAACTGGTGACCATTCCAGAGTGTTTCATCAACTTTCACCTTGTGACTGCTGGGATGGACTCTGGCACCACCCACCACCCAGTACAGAAAAAGAGGTTATGATAATGAATGAACGAGTCCTTTTGGCCAGAAACAGTAATAAGATTCTGAAAATGAATCTCATTATTCTTACACAGATACTGAAGTTTATTCAGCTCATTCTGCCAAAACTTTCAGTGTGAGCGGCGGACCCGCTGAATAAAGCCACACCGGCTTTCCAGCATTTGGGAAGATTTGCAAACAAAGAGCAGGTTAAACCCTGTTCACGCAGAGAGTGTGAAAAAGGCAGAGCGAGAAGAAGAGAAATGAAGCAAATGAGAAGAGAGAAAGCGAGAGGGAAGGAAAGGTGGAGATTATTCTCTCTTTCTTTCAAGAGGTCAATTCTCCGAGGCCGAGCTGGAAGAGAGGACGGTAAATGAGTCTCCGGAGAGAGGCCATTACCGAACAAAATGACCCTCATCCTGAGCTTAAGGGCTCAAAAAAAAGAAGAAAAAAACGAGGAATCCACAGGATGCGAAAGCTGTTGGCCAGTGATTCACACGGCAGAGGCTGACTTCATGTGAAGAGTTTCAGAAAGTGTCATGCTATCATGTTCTCGAGGAAGCACAGGGGCTTAAGTGTTGTTTTTTAACATTCACAGCTTTCATCCAATGCACAGTTATAATTACCAGATCATTTACGGAGGGAGAAAAGCTGCAGCGGAGAGAACGTTCAGATGACAATATGTCTGTTTTTAAAAAAAATTTCAGGAAGCAGATGGTGACAACATAAGTTGCAAATGCACAAATAAAAACACATTTATACGTTTCACATATCGCCTGTTCTAAACGATTCCTGAAAAGGCTGAACATAAATTATGGTTGAAAATGAAGAAAGATGCAAATGAAATCTGTGATCTCGTGTTACAGCAGCCAGCTCATCTGTGCTGTTTTACTGGTAAAGAAGATGACAACCGTGAGAAATCTTTTTACTTATGATTATTTCAGTTATATGTACTTATGTGCTGATGTTTGTGTGGGTTTTAGGGCATTAGCGACTCAACTATTTGATCAGCAAACGACTAGCCGAAAAGTCAAGTCGGCTAGTCGTTTGATGACGTCATCACACACTCAACGGAGGAACACCGGCATCCAACACTGAGCAACTTTTATTAAAGGTCTCTATAACATTAACAGTAAACAGTAATGACAATTAAATACAACTAACAAAGGCTGAACCTGAATTTTCTGGTGAATTTAAGTGTAGAACTGAGAGTGGAACAGTTTAAGCCGAGGTAGGACGACTCCCTGCAGTGCTAGCGTTAGCCATGTTAGCTAGCGGAGCCGTTTCAGACGCAGAGCGCCGGTTCTGTCAGTACTTTAACACTGACTTGCAGGTTCTGCAGCTCTCTGTGCTGTTTTTGTATCTAGAGTGAATGATCTCCACACATGCAATGTGTGTTTGTCTTCTCTGCTGCTGTGTCTCTTGTTTTGTTGTGGTCTTGTGTTTAGATTCCCCTCACGACAACAGTACTGCCCCTTTTATGATGGCACTATAATAATTTATTGAACCAAGGAACGCGTGTCAGCGTAAGCCAATCAGAGGCAGAGATCACATTGCAGAGAGAGAGGAAAAGGCGAAGGCAGAGAGGGGAAAAAAACCCATGACTTCTCTTAGAGGGCGTCGACTCATGCCTCTGTAGTCGACTAGTTGACTTTTGTGTTAATTCCCTAATGCGTTTATTTACCAAGTCATTTTATTTCATTTATACATACTATTTCTTTAGAAATAGGTTGGCAGTTTTTATTACTGTACCATTTATTACCATAATTATTCAGGTTCAGGTGTTTCAGACAGATCCATTGCTAACATGTGTATAAATTCAAACACACTTGAGCAAAGTCAAGCAGTCTCTGCAGATAAACACTGGCAATAGAACCACTTTACCCGAGGTCAGTTTGTTTTTCTGGTCTGCTGGATGTGCCTCGGTCATTTGTAAGTGCTAGGGGTCGAAGTTACTTTATTGTGATCAGCAGCTGGGTACACGTGCATAGTGTAATGAGACATTTCTCCATGGCTACAGTGCAACATATAGCAACATTAAACAGAGTAGCAACAGAAACAAAACAATAAATAGACACAACAATGGAACAGTAATGTAATGCAACAGTATAATAGTGTGAAATAGATGTAAACCTTCCAGAGTGAAAAAGTTGGTTAGGTTTTAGTCTAGGCTCTTCTCTCGCTCACCCTGGTTATGCCGGTATCATGAGGCCACAGGACACCAAAATGTTATTATGGACAGAAGTGTACTTATACATAGAAGGAAATGAAAGGAAAGCAGAACAACTAAGCAAATTAACTTTAAATATGATATGCATCTGTTGTGTGTTAGCTGTGCAAGATGTGATAATGCTTATCTTGACAACACATACAGGGTGGATAGACGTGTTAAAGCCACAAGAACACAGGTGTTAAATGAGAAGCTTTAAAAACAGGACATCATGTGTACAGAAAGAGGACCCATATCATTTTTGTCTCTCTCAGAGTGACTCGCATTGCACAATAAGTATCATGTTGAACAGGAGGCATTAAATAAAGTGCAAGAAATGACAATTAATAGACAAAATTGCAATCTAACAGCAAGTATAGCGTGAATGGGATATAAACCTTTCAATTTTGCACCATAGGTATAATATTGCAGAAGAGGCAGTTGAACCGCATCAAGGGAGTGTAAATTATAGCTTACCAAATAGCAGGACCTGTTGCGGCAGTAAACAGAAGGTAAAAGGCAGGTGCCATTGAAAGTCTAGAGTCTAATATGAGAGGTATATAAAATAATAACTAAAAAAAAACAACTAGGAGCAACAACAACTCATTCAAGATGTGCATAGCATCTAAAAATCATATATTCTCTGCAATATCAACACAAGAACTGCATGCTGGGAGATTAAATACATTTTCTGCATACCTCAGATCACTAAGTGCAGTGAATATTTCTTGATAGAGTTGATAAGAGCTGTGTAATGGGAGTGTTGTATCACTCTACTCTCTGGCACCATGATGAATGTTGGTTTAGCAGATGCCATGAGGTGCTTCTGGAATGCATAGTGTCAATAGTACAGTTTGGTGGAGGAGGTATAATGGTCACAGGTTATTGTTCAGGGCTTGGGCTAGGCCCCTTAGTTCCAATGAAGGGTTTTATTCATGTAATATTATACAGACATTCTAACATTGATTGGGAGCGGGGCTTCTCTTCCAGCATCAGTGGTCTTGCTGAACTGTATAGGCACTCATTCCCACAGGCTCGCTTCAGAATCTGGCACAAGGCTTTCCCAGAAGAGGGGAGGCTTTTATAACCACAAAGGGCCATTTTAACACCAGTGCATTTAGAGTGAGACGTCCAATAACCTCACTGAGGTGTGAAGGTCAGATGACCAGATACTTAGAGCCATATGATGCATATAAAGGGTGGCGGTGGTGGCGCAGTGGGTAGGATACTCGCCTCTAGACCAAGAGGTCATGGGGTCGAATCCTACCCCCAGCACACCACCAATGGGTTCCTGAGCAAGACCCTTAACCCCAAGTTGCTCCAGGGAGACTGTCCCCTGCAATTAGGGATTGGAAGTCGCTTTGGATAAAAGCGTCTGATAAATGCCGTAAATGTAAATGTAAATGTATTTGGTTCAGATTGGTTGCCCTGTATTATACCTCATAAAAAAACAGTCCAAATCAAAGCCCTACTGGGTGCAACTACTAATTTCTTCATGTGTGTGCAAGGCTAAATTATGGAGCTCCTTCATTTAGATTTTGCAGGGATTATAAGAAATGCCACTAGCTTGCTGTAGTCAGCTGCTGAATACTGTTTTATTCAAGAGTCTCTGTTTACTGTGCCCTCAACATACATCATATTACAGACTTTAAAGATTCAAAGATATCATTTGCCCTCTGTTACACCGAATCTCTGTCTGAATGAATTTGCTTAGATGAATCTCATGGAATTTTGACTCCATAATGATATTGTATAGCTGACAGAAGCCAACTAGACCAGATCTATTAAGTAGTAAAAACTTTTTTTAAACCAGTTTATTGTATTCTGACTGTCTGTTCACAATAGCCTCACAGTCTCACAGTTAGAAATGCCCCACCTACTACTTACAGCAAGTTACAGCACAGATTCTCTGCACCGTAAAATCAAAGGCAATAAAAATAAATCTAAGTCACTAACTTTCTTTCCAGAAGTCTGAGCTTCCGAAAGGCTTGTACAGTTATAGTTGCTTCATGCTCGCGTGGTTTTTCTGTACTCCATCGAACTTGTTTATTTCAGATTTTCATGACAAGCATAAATATCACAGGCTTTAAAACTGTGAAGATTTCCTGGACCTCAACTGCATTTCACATATGTCTAAAACAACTTCTGCAGGAACAGACCCCGCTGGATGCACTTCAACAGAAGAAAACAACATTTCAACACAACACAGATTTCAAGCACCTCTTTTCAGCCTTAAGTTCCACCACTTGAATTTTACCTGTAATTCTTTCTGTTTGGTTTCTGCCTGGGTCCAAAGCGACTCAGTTGTTGTATTACTCTGCACACGCGTTTGACCTATTATTTCATGAAAAGAGAGGCATTTTTAAGCAAAAGCCTCTATGCACATATCTGAAATTCCATTTCACTCCCTCCTGGTTTGGATGGAAGCTCTGAAAGAGTGAGAGTGAGTGACTGCAAAGGTCGGCTCTTTACTCTGAAGCGCGTGTCCATTGTTGGCTTCGATGGCAGCAAGAGAGAATTGGGGGTGAAGATTACCTTACTTGAGGAGCAGGCGAAAAAAAAAAAGATCGCACCTCTCGAACTCGTCCTTCCAAAAAGGAAACGTTGCATCTGTAACAGTACCTGAACATGTCGTCATGGCAACTGACTTATAATACAACAAGTGTGTAAATCTTTCAATCTGGTCTGTGAAATGATGGAGTTTAAATCCAATGCTGATGGCAGAGCAAAAAAACAAAACAAAAACCCAAACAGCTACACACACACACACACACACACACACACCTCAGATATAAAGACTGATGATTACAAAAAATCAGCAACATCACTTATTGTGTATTATTATTATTATAATTATTATTATAATAATTCTTATTATTATTATTGTTGTTGTTGTTGTCGTCGTTATGTTAATGAATGGACTTGATAACCCATACAGCCACATATGCGCGCACACACACACACACACACACACACACACCTCCCAGTACAGAGTACTACATGCATGCACAAATGCCTCATGAGCAAAGAGATACAAGGTCATGTTGATGAGCTTGACGCTTGACTGTGATTTCTATAATGGGAATTACTTGGAAAACCTCAGGGGTTCTGGAAATTGTGAGTTATGAATCAATGTTGTTCACAACCGTTCACAACTGTTTAGTTTAAATGTGGTAAGAAACCCCTCACAAAGTGCATGAAGGCACCACCCTGTTGCCCTTATGCCAGCGCTGTTTTCTGCAAGCCCAAAGGCACGCTGACAGAGTTTCTGTTTGCGGCAGCAGGGAGAAGTAGAAGCCCAAGCAGATCTCTCTGTAGTACTTTGAACTCCGAATATGAGCCATTAAATAAACATTAACCGCCAACTGTTATTTGAGAAGACCTCAGAGATAAAAGTTCACCACGGTCATGAGACGCATCTATTTTTAATTGGCTTTTAATTGGACTTCTATTTTGAAAGTGATCTGCTGCTCACGAACTAATACAGAAAAGGAATTTTAAGAATTACAAGCATTCCCTCAATTCTAATCAGCTCTTATACCAGCCGGGAGTGTAGGACTCGTCTCCTCATATTTGCAAAGCGAGCCAGAACAGACTGATGAGGAGTTATTACCCGGGCTGCTGGAGTATTCGGATATGTGTGTGTGTGTGTGTGTGTGTGTGTGTGTGTGTGACTGTGTGGGTTACTAAGTGGATTCATGAACATTATAACTGTTTTAGGACTTTAATTATATGTAATATGTTAAATTCAGAAAAAGAATTTCACAGTCTGTGGTGTGTCTGTGACTATAAGGGGTCACTTTATCTTTATGTCTGATTCTGTGGCTCTAACCTGTTATTTGCCGACCAAAGTCCTATTGAAAACTATGTATTTGCTCGGTTATGTTTGTTGCTCCTCCTTTTTATGTGTATCTTATTTACAATAATGCTTTCACTGTTCCTGCCAAATCGCTTGATCCATTACACAGATGAGTTAAGACATTATGAGCAATGTCAAAGTGAATAATATTGATCATCTTTTTACTACTGTGCACATTGAGGGCTGGGATATATAGCTGTTAAGCAATTATGTGGCTCTCTAGGTTTAATTGTTAGATGTGGAATCTTGGAAGGCAAAATCATGAACAACTTTGACAGGGGCCATATTGCCCCATATTGCCCCCTAGTGGTTAGGGCATTCACCCTGTGATCAGGAAGTCATGAGTTCGATTCCCAGATTGCTGGGCACCACTGAGGTACCCTGAGCAAGGTACCGTCCCCACACACTGCTCCCCGTGCGCTGTGTTCGTAGCTGCCCGCTGCTTCACTTGGTGAATGGGTTAAATACAGAGGAAGTATTTTGAGCTCTTCACACTGTGTGCTGTGGTGTGTTCACGTATGACCAAATTTTCACTTTCACTTATTGTCCATGGTTTAAGGTTCAAGATCACTTTGTCTTCAGTGGCTGTGAGCCCATACGGAGTGTGACCAGACATTCCTCCATGGGACCGGGCAACATGTAGCAACATTCAGCAATCAGCAGAGTGCAAGTTACAACAGAAGCAACACAGACAACACAACAAATAGACACCACAACAATGCAACATCAATGTAATGTAACAGCACAGTGTGGATGCTCTGGACCATACATCTGATGTTGCTCAAGAGTAAAGTGTGAAAGGGAAGTAAATCCTCCCAGAATGAATAATACTGAGCTTATTGCTCAAGAATAAAATGTGAAAGGGATGTAAACCTTCCAGAATTAATAATAATTTTTCACTATACATGTAATATTGCTCAAGAGTAAAATGTGAAAGGGAGGTAAATCTTCTCAGAATGAATAATATTGCACAACTCATATACCATTGCACAAGAGTAAAATGCGAAAGGGATTGAAACCTTCCAGAAGGGATAATAATGTAGCATCATACGTGTACTATGTCCAGATGACTGTGTAGAACTAGCTCTAAAGCTTTAGAGTGCCCAAGCCAACCCTTGACAGCCATCAAAAGTGTCTACAATGGGCATGCGAACGTGAGAACTGGACTTTGGTACAACTGAAGAAGGTTTTTTTTGTCTTGTGAATGGCCAGGCATGAAGATGGCCGGGTATGTGTTAGCTGTTTACCTGGAGAAGTGACATCCTGGGGAAAGAAGACAAATCAGTGGAGGAAGTGTGATGCTCTGGGTAATGTTCTGCTGGGAAACGAAATTTGGACATTCATGCAGACATTGATTTGAAAGGTGCCACATCTGAACATGCGGCATCTCTGAAACTGCACATTATAGACCTGGCGGAAACCTTAATGTTATTCCAGTATTATTCCAAGACAATATAGCCTGCCACACTTCACAAATTGTTTGGGAACGTTTAGAGGAGCTTAAAGAAGGCTTCCAAATTGCTTGGATCTCAATCTGACTGTCCATCTGTGGGATGTGTCTGAAAAAGTATGATAAAAGAAAGAGATGAAAGACACAGAGCACTGCCCATCTTCCATTTCATGTGCAGAATCACTACCTAGGTCCCTTATGTCTCTTATGTTGCTACTCATGTACAATAAAACTATTTACATCATTATATAATGAAATAACTCGATATAGAGAACAACTCCAAACAACTATTTGCATTTTCAGTAAACTGCCTTAGTATTAATTTTCTATTGTGTTTATATCCACCATAGCATAGTATTTAGACCAGAGTTCCATTTTGACTTTATTATATTATTTATTCTTTTATATTGTTCTTGTCTTTGTGTCTCTGTTGTCTGTGCATAAGCAATATCCTCCAGGATCAATAAAGATTCTAAGATCATTTTAATTAGTGTGCACCCTTTTGATTAGGGGACGGTTCTTTAAATTTAAGAAGATTCTTGGTGCTTTCTCATTTCATTTATCATAAAGTTTCTTCGGTGCAGTGGTTCTCAAGCCAGTCCATGTTTCCACTGGCCCCAGTTACAAGGTGAGTGTGCCTAACTACACATCAACACATATTCAAACCGCTGTTACTTTACTCATTTTCACAAATCATAATGTGTTACTCTTATTGAATCAACAGCAGGCACACGGTCAAGAGATGTGACTGTGTGTGGGACTCCTGGGAGCTTACTGAGGCCACAGACATCATCATGCCAGCAGATGGTCCTTTGTTTCGTTTTGGCCAACATTTTTTGCATTCCCATACAATGCTATTAATATGCGAAGATGTATTACTGGATGTACCGTGAAACTCGGCCTGACTTTGTCTGGCCAATAAAAAATTCATCAGTGTTGGAGGAGCAGAGCAGAATGGTGTAGTGACTCAAGACAGGTCCTGCTGACTCCGCCGTGCAAAAGTGAGATTACGGCCAGCAATCGCAACCAGCATCTCTTACACACACCTTAGTCTTTCTGTTTCATTCCAGATATCTTTGACAAGAGCCTGAGGGGGAGAGTGAGATTGAGAGAGAGAGAGAGAGAGAGAGAGAGAGAGAGAGAGAGAGAGATGGAGTTAGAACCACTTATCTACCATCTCCCTCTGCTCCCATAATAGAAGGTGCTATGCTATGGCAAGGTGATTCTTGAATGCTTGCTTAATATGCGTGGGTCTCTGCAGGCCAGCATATGAGGTTTGGGATTTCAGTATCTAAGCTGTCGTTTTGCGATAAAGAGCTTTTTTCCATTTATCAGGTGGCATTTAAATCTGATTTCCTCCTGAATGCTCTTTGCAGTGTCTAACTCCTTATTCTCTCTATCCCAACTGATAAGAAGTGACCTGATGCTTATTTGGTTATTCTAATATCAATTTCTAGATAAAAATATCCTAGCTTGGCATAAAGGTTTCTAGGTAATATTTTGTTTTCTTTTATTTTACACAGCAAATTATAATTGCTATCATTTGGTTTATGGGGGATAAATGATTGGTAGAGATAGATAACAGAAATTGTTTTATTTTGCTGAAATAATAAACATACCTTCTACAGCAGGGGTCACCAACATGATGCTCGCAGGCACCAAAGTGCCCCCTCGGACCACATGAGTAGCCTACAGACCTGTTCTAAAAATAGCTCACCAACGAGCAGCATCAAACATCACTTTTATCCCAATTTTAACATGTCATTAGATCCTGTTGCTTATTCTTCTTTAATTGTTTGCATTTATATAGATTTGAAAATGACAGTATCTAAAAAATGCTTTTAAAACATGTTTATTATGCGTGAAGTTTACGTAAGTTTAAGTAAACTCTGCAGCAGTGTATGCAACTGGTAGCTCTTTGTATGGCTCAGTACCCATGAAGTAGCTCTCAGTTTGGTGACCCCTGTTCTACAGGCTCTTAAATAAGATATTATAGTAATGTTTAGTTGATACGTTTTAACATATTAGAAAAAACTGCAGCATAAATATAAACTGTACCATGATCTTTGCTCAGGGCATATGACATTTTTTTTAACATGTTTTGTTCAGTACATGTCAGGGGCTGGGCCGCGAGGCTCAGTCCCTGAACTACCTGGAAGCCGGCAGGAACTTGCGTGACGCCAGAGAGTC
>JBBPDH010000144.1:4155642-4167242 GCA_037974565.1 Clupeocharax schoutedeni
ATTTCGTGCTGTTCACACTGTGTGCTGTGGTGTGTTCACGTATGACAGAATGGTCACTTTCTTTCAACTGCACTTACAACAGAGGCATTTCTTATTTAACATAGTTAAATATAGTTAACATTACTGCATTGCCATATTTTTTTCTATATGTTTAATATAAGCTTTGTGAATTTAGACTACATCTGAAAATGCTAAACAAGTGTAAAAGCTTGCAAATATAACAATCACTGACACATTAATAACCTGATGAAAGACTCTGCTTATTTTGTGCCACGAATCACGTAAAGGTGAAATTTTAAGATGAGAATGATATTTGGTCTTGAAATGAACATGGCCTAATTTATTTAAATGAAATTAGACCATTTCATTGGTTAATATAACATTTTTGCAGCGCAAGAGTACTATAGCAGTGTTGCTTGTGATAAAATAAAATATACAAAGCCATCTTTAAAAGTAGCCTAGGTTCGGTGTATCAGTCATTTTTTGTTTATGATGCAATACAGGATACCTGCTGGAGGGCAGCTTTTCTGTCTGCATGACCCATTGAACTGTTGGAAAAAAAGCCAGAGAAAATGGAAAGAAGAAACCTTTGTATTTGAGAAAAAAAGACTGAAAAGCAGCTCAGCAGTGCAGCGTCTAACACCACCTGCTCTCATCCTCAAAGAAAAATGCAGTGCTTCAGGTCAGCCGACTACGCTTTTTATGATTTAATCTGTCCCTGACCTCCGCCAGCACCGTTTCCAGCACTCCTCCATGCAGATCTTTGATTGCGGCCGTTCGCCCCAGCAGTAAATACCTCACTGGAGTCTGATAAGGCTTTTTCTTCATCAAGGTTTAGCAGAACTCTCTCGTTAACATATGGAATCTATGCTTGGAGAAAGTATTAAATTAAGTTGCTTGTATTTCTCTCTCCAGCGCTGTAGCCTTGACATGCCTGAACATTAGGGGTGAGTACACCCTCCTCTAAGAGGCCTTGCCTGAGACCTTGAGCTTTGTTGAAGCACAAGAGCGCAGATTCTCTCTGGTCTGGGAGAGCCAGCAAGAGACCCTGAGAGATAAGATACTTTCCAGCCAACAGGGAACGTGCCGTCCCAAAGCTTCGTATCACTCGCCCTGTCTCTCTGTCTCTTTCTCTCTGGACGTCTGACGTCTGAGCCTCAGATAGTGCATCATCTGTCTTGAGGAACGTAACTTTGCCATGCACTTGAGTGGGCCACAGCCCCAGCCCCAGCCCAAGACAATCTCTTCTTGATGGCACGGGCCTGCCTTTCAGCAGCAGACATTGTTTACAGAGAGTTTGTTTTGTGCCAAGCTTGTATCTGGGAGGTGCAGGTGCTAGTGGAGGCCCCCTGGAGGAGGAGGAGGAGGAGGAGGAGGGGAGGATAAGGAGGAGGCGGCTAAGAGTGGCGAAAGCCGGTGGCGAAAACAGTTACTGTGTCTTCCTTAAACATCTTCAAGGTCTCTGGGGAGGAATAAATTCACAAGAGAGAGAGAGTCCTTCAAGGAGATGGCCCGGATGCTGGACTAGGTAAGTCAGCCGCAGTCAGACGTCTTTTCTCGAATGCGTTTTTATGTTTTGCTTGAGTTCGAGTTAGTGAAATTGTGTCTGAGCACAGTTTGCAGTCCTGCGTCGAAGTGTTTAAAAGAGTACAAACTAGTCCTAGAGACGGAAACACTCTTAAACCAGCGTGAGAACAATTCTCGTCCGACTTTGCGCAGCTAACTGTGCTAGATTGGGTGGGTGCTTGGGTGCTAATATGCGATTTGCCACATCAAATGAGTGATTGAATTTTTGTTTGTTAAATCAGCCGCATGGCGTTTAGGCGTGAATTCATTTCCAAGTAAAGCGCAAAGATTAGTGTTCTCACCATTCTGCTAATCCTGTATGGATTCGATGTGTCGCTGATGAATGACTTTCTATTTATCTGCCCTTTCCCCTCTCTGTCTCTCCAGCCCTGCCTGACGTTCACCTGGCGCCGCGCCTGCTTGCTCGCTGTTCCTTTTTCCTATGCATATACCTCTTTGAGAAGTAGCATTAAAGAGGCATAGGGCATGGGAAAATGGGGCTGCTGAGGTGTTCCACTGACGATTCCACACACCACCTCTGCCACCTGTTTTACTGTGAAATGCATGAGTAAACTGTGTTTATGCGTCTTAAAAATGCCTTCATGCTCTACCAAATCCACCCAAAGGATTAGAGTCTATTAGATGCAGTGTATTATTTTATCGCTGTAATTGTTTTTTGTTGTTTGCCATATGACATTTTGCCAATGAGCTTTGATGTGCGTGACCTTGTGAAGTGAGGAGTGAACTTTCAAACATGATATTCAATCAACTGCCTGTTATGATTTAATAAAGACACTCGAAAGCATTCCTAAATGTGTTTGTATTTTTTCTCCCTGGGCGGGCCTGCACACTTGCAGTCAATTAAAAACACTCATTATACTACACAGATACATCCGTGGCTTATTTACACTTCGGTTTTGGTGGTGTCATTTCACAAGTCCATTAATGTCTTTCACTGTAGGCTTATTATCCAGTATTAGTCTTAGGATAGCTGCAGTCAGAAACAAACAAATTAATAAATGAATAAATTAAACATTATAAAATCAAGTAGAGTCTGACTTCATTACTTCATTACATTAAATGTAAATGCAAGGTATTTTCTTCAAAATTTTGTGCAGTTTCAAACGTGATACACTTCAACCCTTTGCAGTATAAGGCAGTGGTTCTCAAACTGGTTCTTCAGGAGCTCCATGTAGTCTAGAGCTTTATTCCGGCAAAAAAGAAAGGTGTTTATGGTCTGGAGCTGGGTTTGAATTTCACTGGTTTAAAGGGTTTGTATTGGCCAACTTGCACGTGAGCACATACTTGTCCATCATTGACCTGGAAGCTAGAGTAAAAGTCAAGATTGTGAACAAATGTAGTTGAGAGAACATGTTTAAATCTAGGCAAAAGACTTCAGGTCCGAAAAAAAGCCCAAATTCAAAACAATACAAAAAAAATATAAAGAAAAACAGCAACAGCCTGATGTGTACAAAGATTTCTCTCTGTCGTTTTGTTACTCTTTCATTCTCTGTGGTACTTGTGAGTGCAAAGAAAAGTTGCATGCACTATAGACAGATGATAAATGCATATTTGGTGCAGGTACCCGGGGATGAGGGTGTATCATTATATCGAATCAAAGACAACGGGTGCCCACTCGCTGCTCTGCTGTCCCTGAAGTGCTCATTACTGAGGTAGTACAAGAAAAGAGAAACATTTAAACCACTACTGTCCTCATCAAATATGGAGGAGATCTCTGCGATCGATGGCCTGTGTACAATAATCTTGTGGCATGGCTAGAGCAGCGGAACTGGGGAGAAAGCAGTCGACGGGGATTCTTGTTCAAAAGATGGAACGGCACAGAAAAAAAAAGCTCGAGGCTCAAGTTCGACATCTGTGCTCTAGATGAAGAAGCACACTGACGAGAATTAGAACTTTGTTGTGTACGCTCTTAGGGGAGTGATGAAGGAATCTAAAAGAAAAAGAACACACTACAGCACACGCCACTGAGCAAGAACAATAAACTGCCTGACAGCGAGGTGGTGCTTATAAATAACGAGTGTACACTCAATATAAATGTGCCTGAAAGGGATGTTTGGAGCAATGATGTCAAAGAACCTGGAAGAACCTTAAACATGCGTGTGTGTTTTTAAATAAGATATATGAGTGTAAAGATCTTTTTAGGAAGAAAAAGAACATTCAGATAATGTACATATTCTATATGTGTTCATGTTTTCTGTCCCAGAATCACACATACAGGCCAAGAACCACATTTTACACTATTTTTATTATTACACTATTTCTAAGTGTGTACTCAGCGCACAGCAGGCGGTGACCCTCAATACACAGCAGGGAAAATATTTTGTGATGGCAGGGACTGGAGGTCAGGCTGTGCAGCAGTAATTTGGCAACACTGCTTTAGGATAGAAACTGTCCTTAAATCTGAGGGACAGGGTTTTGAAGCCTGTTATGCCCTGTAGGAAAGCAGAGAGGTGCTATAAAGGGCTGTGTGAGTAGATATGTTTCGCTTATTTTGTGAGGTCAATATAATACCACTGTAAAACTGTTGGGTAAAAACTAAAAGCCATGCATTTAACAGCTGTTGAATTCAGACATGTCGAAAATAACTGAGTTTAACAGACATTATAGCATCTCATGGGAAGTGTGGGTCTCTACTGCCAGTATAGTGTGTTGCAGAGGTCATGAAACTGAAGCCGCTCCACCCACAGTGCTCTAAAGGTTAGTAGACCAATAGTCTTGCCACTTGATTTTAATATATATGACTTTCTGATAGACATACAATACACAGTCCAGAATGTCATGAACTACATAGTGCAGAATAAAATGAGAAGAGAATGTTCATACACAGTGATTTCTTGTTAAAACACTATAAAACAGAATAAAAAATGAAACACAAACGGTAACCAGATCTTCTTGTTTTTGGCCCCCAGCCTTTCCACAAATCTGATCAAATTTATCAGCAGCGCAAATTTAATTTATAGAGGACTTTATCTAAATATACGCATTATTCAATGATTAGATAAAGCCATTCAGAGTATTTTGATGTAAAATGATTGTAGAGAAATTGATTTTTTTTTTATTGATATGCGGAAGGGAGCCATTAGTCACAATGTCTAATTTGTTTTGTTTTGTCTAATTTGTCACAAAGTTTTCTTTGTTAAGCATGTTTCCTTGTTAGAGACCCCTGCATGTAACTATTAACAGATTAGGCCAAAATCTAATATCAGAACTATCATCAAGCAATATCTCAGGCAGCAGACAGCATACTCAAAACCATTTTAAATTTCTGGGAAGGAGATTTTAGACGCTTAAGATGTCTGATCCCCATCTGAAATTCTTTGTACCTGTGGCAGTGAGGCTCTAAAACTCATCCCTGCTCTGTAGGTGATCGTTAAAGTTTTGATGTCATTCTGTTGTGTAATATAACTCAACGGTTTCAAGTAGAGATTAACTGTCATCCCCGCCACATACATATCGCCCTTCTGCACCACACATAGAACACAACAACAGAACAGTAGAAAGATGAGGGTTTAACCTATATTTCTATAAATATATCACAGTGTTTACATATATATATATATATATATTATACACACAAACATACATATAGACATAAACATGTATATGTATATATGCATTTTATTGCATTTACTCATTTTCATAAACTATTTTGCACTACTGATACAGCACACTAAATCTTACACACAGCAATATCAGTGTTAGAGTTTATCTTGTTACAGTAGTGTCTGGAAATTTGTTGCACTGTTGTTTTTTGTTATTGTATATTTTATTGAATTATTTCCCTTGGGGAACTCAAATAATGAAAGTTAATGTACACCAATTAGCATTTTGCAAACCACATGCCTAAATCATCACACACTAATCTCAAATTGTGTCATTAAACAGCTTTATTTGCGTAATTTTCTGACACTGACACTGTCACTACTGAATTCGGTCAGGCCTTTTAGTATCCTTTGGGGCTCGGTTTGAAGACAAGTTATGGTAAATCACCAAACATGGGGGCTACGCTTGTTAGCAAACCTGTTTTACATCACTGCACAAGATTTCAACAAATGTGAGCAATGACCACAAACAATGATCATCCCAGACCAGTACTTACCAGTACTTTGCCAATGCCTGTCCATGTCTCTGGCTCCATTGGGCCTGCATCCAAACAGCTGTCCATTCCACACAGCCATATGTAATTAGCACATCCTCAGTTAAGCCTATGCCCTTTCAGATCAACCACACCACAAGCAGCAACAATCAGCCAGACATTGGCTTTTCTAATACGTGAAACTGATGCGTTCTCGCAAAACAATTTGCTGAATTTGGAAATTGCAAGGAAATTGCACAAAACAATGTAAAAAAAAAAAGTGTGTCAAAATAAAAGTCAACCTACAACTCTCCAGAAATATTCTTAAGTACTGTATATACACAATGGTATATGAACACAATGTTGTGGTTGGTAAGAGAGGTGGATATCAATATTATAGATAAATAAATAACATTTATTTTATACTAATTAACACAAATAGAGCTTTGGAGTTGATGACTATACCAAGTCTGTCATTGCACATAATAGTGACATAAGTAATGATATTTCAAATGAACATAGTATTGGAAAAGTTGTTACATAAGTGACATAAGAAATCATATGACACGAGTATTAACATAAGTGGTGATATTGCACATGATAAGACTATTGCACATAAACCATTGCACATAAATAGCGACGAAAGTGTCAAAAGTAGTGACCTAAGTAGTAGTGCTTTATACATAGTGCACTGTAGGCTCCAGCATGAGAGTATGACATCTGAAGCTTCTTGTTGATAGAGGTTTTAAATGCATACAATGGATGGGCAGTGCCTCCCCGTGGTGACACACGCTAAGAAACAATGGTTTGTCAGAGCGATAAGTTCAGGCAGTTGGTTGAACAAGATGAGACGTAAGCCTCTGTGTTGCAAACGAGCTTTCTTTTGAATGCCTATAACATTCTTCGCTTGGTAGTGTAATGGTGGAATTTTTTTGTCGCCTGTCTGCTTCAGTCTCTGAATTACGCTTCTGAATCCAGTCTGTCATTTTTACACTTCAGGCATCAGCAATGTACTTCCAACACAACTTGTAGTTAGAGAAGCTTTGTTATCTCATCTCATTACAAAGCATTTTATTTTTTGTGTCATTTGGACAAAAGTGGCTGCTGTTTACATACACAGAGACACACAGCTTTATATAACAAGTGCAACACACAAAATGTCTTCATTCTTGTTGGAAAAGTGTGCCAACAGAAGAAGAAACTCAAATATTTTTTAATTAAAAACGTTTTAATGTAGGCCTAAATATTTTAGAACATATGTGTTTTGTAGCCAGGTTGTCTATGCATCTATACGTCTATCTACCTGTCTGTCTGTCCAACATTATTCAGTCATCTAGTTAATTTAATCAAGGCCCTAAAAATGTCTTCCTTCCACATCACCTTTACCAAACCTGGTCTGGAGCGCGTTTTGTGGAAGCTTATTTAGGGAACGCAATTTAATGACAGTGTGAGGGGCGATGGGGGTGATATGGGAGGTAAAGGAGGTAATAGGTATCAGGCCAGACTTCGTGGCGCCAGGCTTTAGCGCCTATCTGGTAGGTGCGAACTCCGCGACTGAAACCCGGAGGAGCTGAATAGATCTCGATGATGTGGCCTCGCGGCTGCTTTGATGTCTCTTTGAAGATGCAAATGCCCCAGGAGCGCCTCGCCGCTGGATCTCCTGGAGTGGATTTGCCTACAGGAGCGCCGAGCAGACTGGAGCTGGGGGGAAAGTGCGAACCCCCGTGGAGCTGCAGCCCCCAGCCCCATCACTCCTGAACCGGGCGGATGATGAAATGCAGATGCAGATGTCAGCTAGTTCTGTCTCTGACACTCCAATTTCGTACAGTCGGTTTACATTTTTTAAACTTTTGCTAAAACTTTTTCTACATGAAATGGACAATGATGTGTTCCTCAGATGGGTTTGATCTACTTCTGTTGTTCTGTAAATCTTGTATATCTATCTATCTATCTATCTATCTATCTATCTATCTATCTATCTATCTATCTATCTATCTATCTGTCTGTCTGTCTGTCTATCTGCCTGTCTGTATATATATCTGTCTATATATATATATCTGTCTTAGCTAGCTAGCTATCGATCTCATCATTTGTGTATAAAAACCCAAACCATAACACGTTTTTAACGCAATTAAAATTATTTTATTTTTCATAAAGAAACATCTCATTTATATACATATTTATAGTGCTTATGCGCATTCTTGATTATATTACAAAGCTCAAAATACCAGTAGAGAATTTCTACATCTATTTTCCAGCTTCAGTGCTGGGTCCTGGGTTCTTCCTGCATTGACGCATCTTCATTCACCTCCAGGAAAACATTAGCTAATGATCAGTGGGGTTTAAATAAAACAGAGCTGGCGGGGCTTCCAGGGCTGGACTGCGGCAACTTCACTCCAGAGCACAGCAGTCCTGTTTCTTTAGTGAGAAGTGAATGTCTCAGTTAAAGCTTGTGGTCAGTAGTAGGAGATAGGAGGTCAGTAGTAGGACGAAGGGAGCAGCAGTGAGGGGTGAAGTCTGCTCTGCTGGGTCAGGAGACTGAGCCTCTGTTGGTGGAGCTGCTGCTGGTAGAGCTGGAGAGAAAGGTGCTGTCCACTCAGGCCGTGGTGCTGAAATGACTGGGTTGGTGGGAACATCAGTGGTGGCACCAAAGCTGGCGAGAAAAAATCCACTCGTGTATCCTGAACCTCGCGCTTCAGCTTCATCCTTCTGTTCTGGAACCACGTTTTCACCTGAAGCGGAGCAAACAAAACACGTTGAAGCGCGTGTACTCACATTTAAAACAGGTGTGGCAATGATGCTCCCTCACCTGCCGTCTGTTTTGATGTCTATATTCATTAATAAAACCAAGCACGCTGCACTTTGTGGTACATACTCTATTCTGTTACATTTACAAACTTCAAGTCTTGTTTAGAAACGTTTGTTTACACTTATTTACTTATATATATATATATATTCTAAACGATTTATTATTCAATTCTAGCTGTTTAAATTTATCTTTATTCTCACTGACGTTTCAGGGACACATTTCACTACACGTTGTGTAGTGAAAATAAGGTATATTGAGGTGTTGGAGTCTCAGAGAGATGCATTTTTATTTTGTAATAATTATTTGAATATTTTTGTATTACTTAGATTTAACAATTAATCCTATCTTTAATTTAGACTACAGTCTCAGGGGCACATTCAGCTACAAGTAGTGCTGTACAACTGCATATGTAATAAAGACTTTTAAATCTTGAGCTTTTTGCACAAACCCACCTGAGTCTCAGAGAGATGCAGCTTTTCTGCTATTTTCTTTCTTTGGCTCGCGCCGAGGTATTTGTGCCTGTTGAAGGTCTTCTCCAGGCGTGAAATCTGGTAGGAGGTGAACTTGGTCCTGACGCGGCGGTTGGGACCTGCTTCTCCTTCGCTGTCTTCACAAACGTCACTCTCAGAGCCAGATGTGTAACCACAGCTGTCTAAAGAGTGTGAAAAAGTTCCGATTAGTAACCACATCTTCTGGAGAAAATTGATATGGTGGGGTAAGTCTGGGATACTTACTGGTTGGAGAAGATGGAGCCTTGATCTTGACGTCTTTGGGGTCGTGAAGAAGCGACTCCACCCTGGACGAGGTCTGAGTGGGTTCTCCTAACTGATTCTGCAATGGAGCTGTGCAAGATCCATATGGCTGGAGAACATCTAAGCTGACAGTCTTGCCATCTTGAGTGGTGGAACAGTGAGAGCTCTGTGAAAGCCAAGCAACAGAGAAGTTCTTGGCCATTGCGTGTTCTGCTAGAAGGTGCTGTAGGAGGTTTTGGTCAGTGACAGTCTTCTCCTTGGCCTGAGAGACATACTTTATGTAGGAGGAGCTGAGAGTGTATTTGCATAAGCAAAGGGATCTCAACGGAACGATAAGTATTTGATGGGCGTTGTAATAGAAGTTAATAGATGTCGCAATTGCTGTTTTTCACACGTCGACTCCACTTACTACATCCAGGCGCCGTCGTGTCTGAGAGCTTATCCACCGTGGCCTCATGTGATCCAGCAACAAATAATCAGCAGTTCTAAGTGAGAGAACTGATACAATCACTCCAGGCCATCAATATCTGGACAGAAGAAATCGTGCAGCTCTTCAGATAACCGCTCTGTTGATTCGGCGCCGTTATTGTCACACTGTGGAGATGCAGAACCTTCTCTATCTTCTTTATTTTCTCTATCGCACATGCAGAAGATCTCTTAATTCATCATACGTGGGCAATTTACACACAGCTCCTGTGTAAATTATCCACGTAGCTCCTGTGGGTCGAGTAATTTGTCCTCGAATTATGAATTTCGAAGTCTTCTGCATGTTCGATAGAGAAAATGAAGAAGACCAAGAATCTCTCTTAAGTCATCTTACGTGGACAGTTTACACACATGGCCTCCAGGACTGGGATATATTTCGCTACAGTAAAGCGAACGTGGGTTTTAATTAATCACAGAAGCTGAATATCCCGGTCTGCGTGCGTGATGGGGAAACTAGAGAAGGTCGAGAAGATCTATAAGGTGGACAATTTAAACACACGTCCAGCAGCAGTGGACCAAAATAAGCACCCAGGGGTCCAGTATAAGTGAACGTGTGTGTGTAATATGATAAAGATTAAAGTCGATTGCCACTGATACAGAAAATAGCTAAGAACTCTCGATCTTAGTTAATCTTATGTGGACAATGTATACACGCGTCCCGCAGGACTGAACCACAGCTCGCACCTATGGGTCCAGTAAATGTGGACGTGCCAAAATCCTTCTCTTGAGAATTCAACGTGTGGACGATTTACACATAACCGTGCATTTCTGGACCACAGTTAACACCTGTAGTTCCTGAAAAAAAGTGGACGTGCTCTCCTAAAAGTAAAGATACAGAATGCTTGAGAGTATATAGACAGCAACTTTGGATCTGTAAATTCCTTTAAATAAATATAAATGTTTAGCCTATACAAGATGTACACACAAACTGATAATACATTCAGATGTGTCACGTGGTGGCAAATACTATATGTCCAATGTGCTATCAAAACAAGCAAATAGAAGAACACAAAATGACCCCACACACTTTCTTCCTAAACCTTTTTTCAGTGTATGTCTTTTATCTATTTCCCTTGCACATGCAAGTCAATAACCACTGAGGACCCTTTATTATGTTATTAATGGCGTGTATTCACGGTAAAGCATCCTCTGGAATACCTTTGTCTTTTGAGGGAAGTCTTTATTCTGCAAGTGTAATTAATGGGAAGTTATTCACTGAGTTTGATAAGCCCCCCTGTATGGTCTATAATGTGTCATGTTTGGCATGTTATACAGTATTGTAAGCTGGAGCGCCCAAATGTCTGCTAGAGGCGCAGTTGTGCGGTCCGTTGGATGCGCTTTAGTTTCATTGTCTGCGTCAGAGAAGAGGTGAGTAAGTGAACACCAAAGCAGAGAGAAGGTGAGGAAAACCCGTTTGATGTCCGTTGACAAGAGAATATGAATTAGTCTCTGGCGCCTTACAGCTGTGCCCCCCAATAACCCCAGCCCCCAAACAGCCCATGCTAAATCCTGTGCATTTAACTGCTCATTTAACCTCTAAAACCAGCTTTTCCTTCATCACAGGACAGTCTGTCCACTGGGACATCACAGGTGTTTTGTAACTGTTTCACTGATGCTACAAATTCAGGAAGAAACGATTTAAGACTAAAACTAATCTTTTTATTTTGAAAGTTCGTTTTTGGGATTTGTGAGTGCATTGAGCGCGCAGCTCTCTCTCGGATGGTTTTCGCGGGGGTCAGGAGTTTAATGAGACTTTAATGATACTGCATTCAGATACATAGACTTTAATATGGCCCCACTTAGCAGTTGCTATAATGTTCTGGATTCTGATGGTAACACGTTTATGTTAAGAATTATAATTATTTTTGCATATGTTTACATATTTACAGAT
>JBBPDH010000144.1:4167342-4178979 GCA_037974565.1 Clupeocharax schoutedeni
ATTCTACGTTCTACGTTTTATTACGTTTTAGTAATGCTCTATATCATTCAGTATGAACACGTGAAACAGATGAAGTGATAATCTGTCCTGGTCAGGTGTGCTACATGTGCAGTGATTGAATTAGACCATATTCAGAGCTGTTTGTTTGTTTAATGGTAGGTCTATCAGATCTTCAGTGAGTGGTCGCCTCGAGCCTCGCAGAGCACACAAACCCCAGACTTCGTGGAGCCAGCCCCTCGAGGTTTTGGAGGAGAGTGTAAACTCATCAATGACCGGTTTAATTAGTACTAATTGCTGGCCATGATCTGCTCGTTAGCTGCCGTTTGAAGTGCCGCGGCAGAGACAAACAGAATTAGCTCGCGCATATGCAAGCTCGACCTAAGGGGCAGGGGGGCTTTAAGACCCCCACTGAGGGCACTCTGTAAAAACATGATCCATAAAAGGGTACTTTACTCTTTCTGCCATAGAACATTATATATAAATTGTGAATGCTTTACATAGTAACTTTACACACGTTATATCTACTTTATAAACCTATAAAGTATACCTTACTTTATAAACTCTATACACATTATGTGTGCATATAAAAAATGTACTATATATGCGTGTGTGACATAATTACATAATATTTAAATATATTAACTATGTTAAATAGTGAAGGCATAGTAATACTCTTATGATTTCTAAGACAGCTAGAATACTTTATTAATATATAACAATTCTTTTTTAAACAACACATTCACCACGAAGCCGACACGGAGACTGCACAAAGTTGTAATAATGTAATTTGAATAATAATCGTTTAAACTGTGTAAAGCACATTTATGTTCGATTCACTTACTTTTTAGAAGATTCATGAACTTCTAAACAATTTTACACCAACCATAACTTCATAAGTTTAAATGGTGCAGTCGTGTACTGTTACAGTGTTGTTAGACTCTGATAATATAAACTGAGATGTTGGATTTTACAGGAGCGAAAAGTTGCAAACAGTGATGTAACGTTTTAGACTTAAAGATGGATCAATTTAATGTGTGTGGCCAGTAGAATCAAGCGCTCAGACCGATGCGATAAATATTAAACTCGTTTTTAATGGCAATGCTGAAGACCGAACTGCTGTGAACAGCTGAACAGTTTATTTCTGACGGGGAAACGCCACTCAGTCAAGCCCAATACGGGTCCGTTGAAGGGTGTGTTAAATGAGATTAAGCCCCTTATCCTCTAGGCCCACAGAGACCCTCTGATCCATTCAAAAGGAGAACGATTACACATTAAACTATTACTCAACACTGAGATTTAAAATAATAATCAGTTTTTAGCTTTTAAAAAAATACACAAAAATAATTTTTCTTTCAAACCGTCCACCAACTCGATTTTCCAGATCTTAGATTTAGAGACTTTCCAGCTCCTAAAATTATTATTGCATTACCAGTCAAAGCTTTGCATTAAAAGCTGCCAACTCTCCAGAGCAGAATATTGATTTAGTATTTATTGACATTTAGTATTTTTACATTGTGAAGGTAATCCTTTCCTCCACAGTATAAAGAACGACAGCGACAGATCATTATCATTTCAAAGCAAAACTATTTAATGTCTCTCTATAAATAAACTCTTCTCTTTTTCTTACAATTCTTTACATGTAACTGTACAAAAGTAATCCTATATATGTACATATATTGCACGTGGGAAAAAAATAATAGGACATAAATGCATTCCTCTGAAGAACAGTCTGTCTGGGGTTAGTAGTAAAGCTGCGTGGAGAGCATGGCGTGTCGGTGCTGAGACATCACATGCTGGTGGAGCCCACCGGCCTGCTGGAGGGTCAGAGGTGGCATGATGTGCTGGTGAGGGATGCGTGTCTGCTGGAGGGCCAGTGGGGAGACCATGAGGGGCGGCATGGTGGACCGCTGTCCGCTGAAGTGGTGCTGAACCGCGTGCACACCTGGAAACAGGACCGGGACCAGGTAGTCTCCTCTGATCTCCTGGACCTCGCGTTTCAGCTTCATCCTGCGGTTCTGGAACCAGGTTCTGACCTGTGGTGAGCAAGGAGAGCAGGGGTTAGAAACACAGCAGGAACCTAACGAAGAACCTGGAAGGAAAACAAGAACTCCTAAAAAAAGTATGCTACAGAGAAGCTACTGACCTGAGTTTCAGAGAGGTTCAACTTCAGCGCGGTCTTCACCCTTTCTCCCGCGTCCAGATACTTGTGTTTGCTGAAGATCTTCTCCAGCTTTTCTATCTGCTCCGGGGTGAACTTGGTCCTGATCCTGCGCTGGGAGCCTTGATCTCTCTCTACTTCAGCGCAGTCTTCCACAGATGGACACTCAGAAAAAGCAGCCTCACTCTCGTAGCCTGAAGAGTACCCACTGTTCTCTGAAGCTACATGAACGAAAGAAAGATATCAGGTTATGGACTGGACCACAGAGAACAATTGGTTTCTATCATGAGAAATGGCACGAAACGTGAAACGTAGCTACTTACCGCTTGGAGAAGAGCAGTTTCTTGGAGTGAATGGACAAACCAAGACGGACTCCTTCGTGGTCTCTGTCTGGGTCTTCTGCTCAGTCCTGCCGCATTTGGGCTTGGGCTGAAGATACACCTTGTCATAAGAGCTGGGAGCCCGAGGCTGCACCGTGCAGGGCACGTGGCGCCTGGGCACAGCTGGACTTGCTTCCAGAGTTTGGGCATTCTGCTTGAAGTCGTGATAGCTCTGGGCCAGCCAGTCCACGGAGAAGTGTTTAACCATCTTTCCGTTCTTCTGTTGGTGGTCCAAGTGTTATCCGTGAGGGTCTCGAGAGAGTTGTGACTAGACCCCCGGGACGGGCCGCGTTTATAAGGCCAGGTCCCCGAGAACTCATTAGCATATGCATGTGGGTGTTAACGCTTGATCGATTCTCAATCATTAGGACTTAATGGGTCGTTATTGAAGTCTTTACATATCCTGTGATTGTGTGAAGGCCTGGCGCCACGAAGTCTGTGAGAAACCCCTCAGGGAAACCCAGCCGTCTGCGCGTCCCTTCAGCAAAACTCAAGTCAGCTGCCTGAAGATCTGTGGCTTTAAATGCTATCAAACAATCGTTCTAGCCAAATGCAAAGTCATAAAACTGATCAAATCTCACTGGTCAATAACCATTGCCCTATCATAATCATGAAATCCCACATTTTCAGAACTTTTCCAGTATTTATACCAAACTTTGGTATGGTTACTTTCTATTTTAGGTTATTAAGCCAAGTAAGGTTTATTTATATAGCCCTTTATCATATAGACAGGTGATTTAACCATATGGCAACAGAGCATGAAAATTGTACATTTCCAGACCTTTCAGAACTCTTTTGAAGTAAGTTTACAACATTTTAAATCGGATATTTTGTTACTTTGTGGATTTCAATGCTGGAGCACATTTAGATCCAGCACGTGCAGAAGAAATCAATCTTGACTGTGACCATTTTGATTATACAACTCTTCTGTAAGAAACCCATAACTTCAAAGCACGGGATTTATCTTTAAATATCGACTGGATGAAAACAAAGAACTTCTGATACTGATGATACTGACAGTTCACTTTTAGAAAGAAACTCGTCTAGACTTGCATCTCCGTGTTCTGATCTCAGTGATTAGTCTCCTGTTTTCCTGAGCACACCTTCCTTTTGTGATCGAGACAATGGTAATGACAATAGAACCCAAATGGTTTTGCAACTGCATGTCTAACACCCTGCAGAGCCACTGGCGCCACCAACGTTTGGCTCTTCAACCACGCCCCTTGTGTTGCTATTTGCTGGTAGTGCAATGTTACTTGCACTAGTATTGGCAAGTAGTGTATACACTGAACCAGTCGTCCTATGAGAAGCAAGGGGCGGGGCTTGTAGGAATACACGTGGTGGGGTAGCAATAACGCCCCTTTTGGAAATCTCAGATCAAAGGGATCGCAGTAGCAGCTCAATCTGAGATGCAAATTGGAGTCAGAAGAAGAGTAATGACCAGACAATGGGTTGCCAATGTAAGCAAAGTGACGAAATTTCTCAAACTGTGAAACCTCTTCTGTGCTGAAGTATTAATCTGGACTATCTCAGGTATTAAAAGTGTTGTAAAGAATTCGAAGGTATGTACATAAAGATGAAGATGAGACAGGCAAGGTCCACCTACTCTTATTGCAAGTTTATTTGTAGTATTTGATTTAATTATACATATATACTAAGTTAAAGACATCTGTGAGAAATGAAAGACATTCGCATCTGGTCAAGGACAGATGAGGACTAAAACCTGTCTTATTACATTCCTATATATATAAATATATATATATATATATACACACAAATACATTATACATATCATTATGTATATGTATGTATATGTGGCTTTCTCCAAGTGTTTTAATCCCTTTGACTGGTCTTGCCTGCTGCTGGATAGACAAGTCAGAGCCATTAAAGACAAGACAATGCCTTTAAAGGTGTCGCTTAGCTGTAACAATGATAATAACACCATGCTGAATGTGTCCTTTATCACTGATCTATTGCTGGAGAGGAGAGCTCTGTGCCTTCCAATTGATTCTTTATCTCAAGCACTTTGAAGTCAAGGCCCCTGATCCTGTCTGGGAACCTGCAGAGAGTCTGACCACCCTGGAAGCCGCCTCCAGGGGCTCCTATTTCCTCCTCTTAGAGGGACAAATTGGGGCATTATGCTGCTCTGAATTACACACAAACAAACAAACAAGCAAACAAACAAACAAGCAAACAAAAAGAGGTATAATACCTATTATGGGGAACTTAATGACATAATTGCATGAGATAGCAAAAACCAAAATAATACACCACATTGCATAACACAGAAAGAGCAAACCAACCACAGATAACTGTGCTCTGTAACACTACATCAAAAGAAGGCATTAAAGAATATTAGAAAAAAATAGACCATTTGGTAGCAAAGTAACCTACCTTGTATATATTGTGTATTAAAATGCATTTTCTAGCATTTGAAATCCAAAGTTTTGTTTCAAATGAAGTAATGAATATTTAATACAGAGCTCAGAACATACAGAAATAATTCATGCTATTTCAATTCAACTCGGCTCATTATTGGGACATTTATACGTTTTGAGATTTTCCTTAATTACATAAACACTTGGAATTCATTCATGATTGTTATGTTGACGAAAAATAAGCCAGAGAAATGAAAATTGTAAGCTTGGAAGAGCACTGTAGATGTAACGTGAGTGGACACTTCATGGTGTGAAATGATGTAAGAAAAGCGAGCGCTGAAGTCAGCACAGTCACAAAGCTGTGTCATCCAGAGGCTTCACATGCATGTCTCAGATTACAGTGCGCATTAGGAAAACGTGTTTGTCCTAATGTTGTTATTATTAAACAGAGTGCCCTTTAACTTCTCCAGGTAATGCAGAGATTATGTCTCTGTCTGGGAGTTGGAGACGCTCGAGCTCACTGGAAGGACGCTTTAACTCTGCGCAGCGTGTCCTGGATCCGCCGTGTGTGTCTCTCAGCAGCTGGCTGGTTGAAGTTGGCATCGTTGTCAGCAGCGAGTAGCGACACATCACACACACCGAGGTGGGCGATCCGGGCCTGCAGGTATGCTTGTAGCTCCAGATCAGGAGTGTATAAAAACACTCGCTCCTGGAATGCATGAATCTGACTTACCACACGTGCTATACTCCTGCAAGATGACAGGATCGGGGGTCCAAGCAGAGAGGGGAGAGAGAGAGAGAGAGGGGAAGAAAGGGAGAGAGAGACAGAGAGGGAGACAGAGAAAGGAAGAGAGAGAGCATACATATGAGAGAGAAGAGAGAGCACGAATGAGCAGGAGAGAGAGAGAGAGTGATAGAGAGAGAAAGTGTGAGAGTGAAAGAGAGAGACAGATAGACACAGAGAGTGAGAGAAAACAACCAAATTATACATTTAATCTATAAATCTACAGTGAAACAGATTGAGTGTCCAAAAGCTGCTCAGAGAAGATTATGGGATTTTTCTCGTAACATTTTCTCCAAAGAAAAACGTTTCTCACATACAGGCACATCTCAGACAAATACTATTAGTTTAAAGTGGAAATCCATGCATTTGAAAATTAAAATGAATCCAAAGGCACAGAAAATGAAATAAAATATTGCTGGAAGGGTGTGGTGTCATTTTTCTGTATTATGTTATTGATGTTATGGATGATGAGAGCATATAGTAAAAACAACACTGATTATATTCTTAAAATACATTTATTTATTTATTATATTGTACTTTTACTCATGTGCCAGCTGCCTTCTATATTGTGCAAACATTTCAGGAGAATAGGCAAAAAGAGACGGTCCAAAATTTCCTGGAATAAAACTTTTTGGAATAAAACATTTTTTTGCTTCAGTAAGAGATTCAGTGACACAAGTGTTTGTTATGTCAGTGATCCGTGAAATTTGATGTCTGCAGTTGTTATTTGTGTGTGTGTGTGTGTGTGTGTGTGTGTGTGTGATTAATAGATTTGTGTTAGAGAGCAAATATAAGTGCTTTGGCAACACTACCATGTTAATAAAACTTTTATGAGTTGAGAAAGTGGGAGAGACAGAGAGAGACAGAGAGAGAGAGACAGACAGATAGAGAGAGAGAGATATAGAGAGGAAGGGAGAGAGAGAGAGAGAGAAAGAGAGGAAGGGAGAGAGACTGAGAGAGAGAGATAGAGAAAAAAGGGTGTGAGAGAGGGTGACAGAGAGAGACAGAGAGAGATAGAGAGAGAAAGAGGGAGAGAGAGAGACAGAGAGAGAGAGACAGACACAGAGAGAGAGAGATAGAGAGGAAGGGAGAGAGACTAAGAGAGTTACAGATAGAGATAGTGAAAAAAAGGGTGCGAGAGAGGGTGACAGAGAGAGAGATAGAGAGAGAGAGAGAGAGAGGAAGACTGTCAGAAAAGGAGAGAGACAGGAAGAGGAAAAAGAAGTGCCAGAGAATAAATGTGCATATATGTGTGTGTAAGACAGAGAAAGTGACGGAATATGTGGGTCTGATAGGGAGGGGAGAGGTACAGTCAGACATGAAGAGTAAGAAAGAAAGCAGCATTTGTGAATTAAAGCACTAAAAAGGAATGCTTGCCTTCGGGCCCAGGCTTTAAGACATAAGCTACACAGTAGTTTCAAAACACTTAGTAACAGCAACCATTCTGTCATGAACACACCACAGCACGAAATTCCTCCTCTGCATTTAACTCATTCACAAAGTAAAGCGGGGGCAGCCGGGAACACAGTGCCAGGGAGCAGTGTGTGGGGATGGTACCATCCTCAGGGTACCTCAGAGGTGCTTAGCCTTGGGAATCAAACCCACAACTTCCTGATTGCAGGGCGAACGCCAGAACTACTAGGCTACCAGATGCCCTATCATTCAGTGCAGTTGTTGAGTATGACTTCAGTTGAAGGACTGAATAATAACTCTGCAGTTTATTAGAATATCTAGAACATAAACGTTCTTTGATTTTTCTTGTATTGTATAGCTTTTGATCTGTTGTTTTGCTGCTCTTACCTTTGTTCTGTCCATTTTCTGCTGTAACAATGCACATTTTCCACTTGTGGGACTAATAAAGGTTTATCTCATCTGATCTTATCTTAAAATGAATGAAGTGTGGTGCCAGTCATCGGCCTCTGCAACGTACTACAAACTCTTAAGCCTAACTTCTCCTCCGCTGACTCTCTGAGAGTGTGTCCTGATTCCCTCAGACAGCTCGGAATGTATAACAGCCAGCTGTGTGTCCGCCTTGCACCGCGCCCACTCCGACCCAGGCATCTGCCAACAACACCCAGCCCCTGGGGTACCTGGCACAAACCCATAGCCTCGAGCACGCCGTCACCACTGATGCACCATCTGGCTGCACACACTCCATACAAGCACGATGTACATAGTCACACACACACACACACACACACACACTGAGGATGCAGGAACCCGAATGGACACGGCAGCATGTGCAGCCACCAGCTGTGTCATTACCGCTTGCACACTCTCCGTGACCTCTAACTCCTGCAGATGTCTGCCAGTGTGTGTGTGTGGGTGTGTATCATAAGGTTTTAATCTGAGAAAATTCCTGGCTGTGTTTGTGCGGCAGGAACACTGGCCTTAAGCTGCACTTTACTAGAAATGCTGTGGTGCTGACCACTGGCAAAGTGCAAGTAACATGGAAATAAAAAAAAAAAATATTCACAGTCAGTCCTGAAAAAATACCTATATTCTGATCATTACTAGCCCAAAAACTATTCATTCTAAATTTTAACCCATCATTGTTTTGCCATGAATCAGCCTCCTCCAAAGACAGTATTTTATTAGGCTATATAACAGCGTTTATATGAGCATGCCATCTCATACATGTGTGCAAGTGAGCCTGGATTGTTACAGTAAAATAAATCACAAAAAATACATTTTTGCTACAAGTGTAAGAAGCATTTTACTGAAATATTTTGATAGACATGTTAACCAGTTACTCCCTGCAAAACTCCACTCAACTGATTCTCCCTAGACACCCGTATACATGACAGATGCATTGATATGCTTGTATTTTTTTTTTAAATCATGCAGTTCTGCACTCCTCTGACCATTGCCAGCTCGGCTATTAACGGAATTTAGTTCTGGAGCTGCAGTTCTTTTTCTGCAGTCTTTAAAGAATGACATGGAATGACATCAGAATCAGAATTGAAAAGACTGACCGTAGCTTAGGCCACTTGTATGCCCCAGTTGTCAGAGTGAAGGCTCCTATCTCCTGCTGTTGTACATGCATGGCCAGAGTGTGTACATCTGGTAGAGTTGGCTGCCCTCTTCCTCTCTCTCCCTCCATTAGACACAGGCTGTCGCTCTTCAGAAACACCTGCAAGCAAAGCACCAGCCAGACCAGATCTATTGTCTCAGAGAGAACGTCTTCAGCAATAATGCAGCACACCTGATCAGACTAATTAAAGACTTATTGTTGATCAATTACAGCTCACAACTTTACATCTTATATACGCCGACCAGCCATAACACTAAAAACACTGACAGGTGAAGTGAGCAACTTTGATTACTCACTTCAAGTGGGTGGGAAGTGTTAGACAACACAGGACCAGTCAGTTGTTGAAGCTGTTGTGTTGGACGCAGGAGAACAGGTGAAATAAAGGATCTGAGCAACATGACTTAGTTCACATTTTGATGGCTACACAACTTGGTCAGAGGATCAACAAAACCTCAGGTCTTGTGGGGTGTTCCCACAGTCAAAGGAAGGCGAAAAGACAGCAGGGTCATGGGGAATAAAGGCTAATCCACACCTAATCCATCTGATCTGATCACACTGAAGAGCTGTCGTAGCACAAACAGCTGAGAAAATAAATGCTGGCCATGATGAAAAATGTCAAGACACACAGAGCTTGCTGTGTGTAGGGCTGTACTACTGCAGTCGATGCACGGATAATGGACACGAAAGCCTCAGAACTGCATCATGAAGCGGTGGAAGAGGGAATCCTGGTCTGATGAACCACATTTTCGTTTACACCACATGGATGACAGGATATGGCTGCATTGTTTACTTGGGGAAGAGATGGCACCAGAACCGACTATGAGAGGAAAGCAAGCCTGTGGAGGCAGTTCAATGCTCTGCTGGGAACCTTTGCGTCCTGACAATCATGTAGAAGTTATTATTGCAGACCAAGTATATCTCTTTATGGTAACATTATTCCCTAATAGCAGTTTTCAGCAGGATAACACTGCAAGAATGTTCAGGAGTAGTTTGGAGAGCCTGAGAAAAAGATTTTGACTTGGCCTACAAATATCACAGATTTTAATGTGATTGAGTATCTGTGGAATATACTGGACAAACTAGTCCTGTCCATGGAGATCCCACTTTACAGCTTACAGCACTTAAAGGATCTATCACTAATGTCTTGGTGCAGATCACACAGCACCATTTTCAGAGGTCCTGCCGACTCCACGTTCCACAGGTGAGAGGTGTTGTATTGGGGGGACCTATAGAATATTAGACAGGTGGTTTAAACGTTATGGCTGATCAGTGTGTTTGTTCAAAGCTCTCTCTCCCACCTGTACTGCTCTGAGTTCCTCAAGAACCTCCAACATCTTAGCTGACAGCTGCTTCCAGGCCTGAAAAATAACCCAGAACCATTTCCAGCGGGAGACTGCAGCTTATACGCAACATACTATTTTCTCCATTTAAACAGAATAATACCTCCTTATATAATTAAATATTGACGTGAAGTCTGCTGTGTGGTGGAGATATGTAAATCCCTTAAACAGCATGGCGCTTACGATCAGACATTATAAAAACAACACTTAGCGCCAATTATTATGGTAGCCAATTCCTACTGGAAATAAAGACGGAGATGTTCAATATTCGCACACTCTTACTGGTAGCTGTTTCACAATCACGTTCTCCAGTCCTCCAAGTATCTGCATGGCCGTAGCGAAGTTTCTCGTCTCATAGCAGTGCTTGGCAACGGAGAGAAACCTGCCAAGCAGAGACGACTGAACCTAAAAGAAGACAGAACACAGGTGATAGGTAAAAATTAATTCATATTAGTTTTTAAGGAAACAACATGGTAATAATGGGTGATTATCTGCGGAAAAAACAGCCTGTTTTTGTATTTTGTCACAGTCCAAGAAATTACCTCCAAAATTGTAAATGTACATAAAGCAAAAATTGTAATGGATGGGGCAGCTGCTGTGTCTGGAAGAAGCAGAAGAGACCCTTTTGTTTTCTTGGTACAGTGACAATGCTATCATACGTCTTACGTAAGAATGAGTTTATCACAACATCAACCACAAGTGACACACAGTATATAAGATAAGCTTGATCTGACTAAAGGATCATTCTCAGTTACTAGACCAAAATGTTTACATTAAGCAACAATTAAGTGGCATTTAATATCCAGAACAACTTACCATCATTAGTTACAGGTACAGCCCTGGAGACACTGAGGTTTAAGTGTCTTGCTCATGGACACAATGGTAGAAAGTGGGGGGGGTTTAAACCTACAACTTTGCGGTCACCAGGTTCACAGGCAAGCGTGTTCCCCACTAGGCTCCTACTCACATAATGTGCAAGTACATAATGAACAGAGTATCTGAGAGCATTAAGAGTATTAATCTGAATGATTACCCTCACAGAGTCTGTGATGACGATCTCAGCCGAGACCCAGTTGGTAACACTTTCTCCGTATCTGATGAGGTGCTGCAGAGGCCCATTCTGTGAAGGCTCCTCACCCACAAACAGACTGCTGCCCTCTAGTGGTGGGGCATCTGATGGCCCACATCTGACAAACAGACACTGTATCAACAAATGCCCAAGGTTTCATGCATTTAATGTGCCATCAGCTTGTGTCCAGATCTGAAATTTCACTCTGTTATGATTTTTCCTCCTGAAATAAATGCATTACATTTTATTAATGTCTTTGTTTAAGCATACAGAGAACCCTTGTTATACACTGAAGCAAAAGATAAAAGGTCCATATGCTGCATTTTTCTAATATCTTATTCGTATCAACTAGAGATGAGGCGGATACTCGGCTGAAACGAGTATCCGGTACGGATAAAGCACTTTTGACGAGTACGTGTATCATACGAGTAATATGAGTCAATATCTGTGCTCGGATTGAATGTGCTCGCCCCTCCCCTACACACATACAGAGT
>JBBPDH010000144.1:4236409-4246914 GCA_037974565.1 Clupeocharax schoutedeni
TCCCTCTCCCCTCTCTCTCTCTCTCCTCTCCCCCCCTCTCTCTTTCTCTCTCTCTCCCTTTCCCTCTCTCTCTGTCTCTCTCTCTCTCCCTCCCTCTCTCTCTTTCTCTCTCCCTCTCTCTCTCTCTCTCTTGCAGCCTCCAGGCGAGGCAATGCAATCTCCTCTCCCCTCTTTGATTATGGAGTGCATGACATGATCTCAGCCAGTCCCATCTCACATGCTGACAGCTCGGCTAGCTGCGTCATTTACCACTAAGTGGCCTCCCTGTCCCATCCCACAGCCATTTTCATGGCTAACTCTCATTAGGCAGCTTTTGGGGATCCGCAGGCGTCGTGCTGGGGGGCTAATCTCAGTGCCCAGATTAAATTTCACCTTTGATAGTCCAGCACATCGCTCATTCAGCCTGCGGGAATTACCGGCTGAAAGGAACCGGATTTCAGTTCAAACGTGCCATCACACAACCTCGACCGCACACAGATTTGCATGTGGACGATGAGCCATAGCACATATACATGCCTGTCACTGAAAGTATAGCCCACAAAAAAAGGCCGGAGTATTTATTATGTAACATGAAGGAATGCATGAGGTCTGACTAATGCCGAGCATTGCGTTCTGATAAGACACTACAAAGATGAAATGTGATTTAAATGCAGAACCTTATTAGTTGAAATAATAAAATAAAACAGATTTTGTGTCCAGGCCTTTTTTCGTAAGCGTATTATTCATGAGAATTCATTTAAATTTATTTCTCACTGCACAATTCCCATCATCCAGCCCTCCAGCATTCCGCAGCATATTAACGTATCAGGTCACAATCTGTAGAACATCTATCTATAATCATTGTGTACATTATTATATAAATTGCCCCTAACAGACATGACCTATATGCAAGAATGAAGACAACACAGGATTACAGCCTCAGACAGGAACGCACTGTGATCTGTTTGGCTCTGTGATTGTAATGATCAGTAGACGGCCACGGAGTTGCTGGGGGGCCGAGTCAGAGACTCCTATGGCAGGGTAAGACTCTCCTCACACTGCAGACTAATGCCGACAGTCTGGCCCAAACATCCAAACAACCAGCTAACCGCACATCTTCCCCACTCACTGAACAGGTTTTATTACTCACTCTGAGAGAGAGAGAGAGAGAGAGAGAGAGAGAGAGGGGGAGGGAGAGGGAAAGAGAGAGAGAGAGAGAGAGAGAGAGAGGAGGGAGCGAGGGTGAGAGAGTGAGAGAGAAAGAAAGCAACAGAGAGAGTGAGACATAGAGACAGAGAGAGAAAGAAAAAATCAGAAAAATAAAAAGAAAGAGAAACGGACAACAGACAGACAGACAGACATAGATAGATAGATAGATAGACAGACAGACAGACAGACAGACAGACAGACAGATAGATAGATATATAGATAGATAGATAGATAGATAGATACATAGATACATAGATACATAGATAGATAAAGAGATGGGTGGGAGTGAAGTGGTGTGGAGGTGGATTGTATTTTTCATCTGCAATCCATTTTCAGAGAAATACAATTATTTCCCAACATTTATCCATCCCCCTCAAAAAACAAAGAAAAACACAAAATCATAACTGCTTCCATGCTCTGGTGCCCTTCACCCAGAGGAAAAATTAGAGTAGAAACTGACTCACGGAGTGAATTCTCCTCATCTAAAATGAAAGAACAAAAAGAATTGCCCCAGCAAGGCTTGTGTGTGTGTGTGTGTGTGTGTGTGTGTGTGTCTGTGTGTGAGGGTGTATGTGTATGTGTGAACGGATCATGATGCCAATAAAAAGTCACCCCTCTTCCAAACAAGAGCAAAACAAAGGGTCTAATCCACGCAGTTTCCCAGGAGCAAAATGCCACCATAAACATGAACAAGTGCGATGCTGGCATTCTGCAGGATGATAAAGTGCTGGGAGTTTATTATAGATGCTGGGGGTGCCATCCTTCATCTGCCCTTATCACACACCTCAAAACATTACAAGGGACTCATTTTCCCAGCATCCTTGTCTGCGTGGAGGGCAACGTCACATCAATATTACTGCTCTAAATACAAGCTGCTGTTCAGCAAGCCACGTATCGTTTCAAGATCACCAGTGAGCACTGACACACTCACCCCCCCCACACACACACCAGAAATACAAAGCCAGACACAGACAAACACTGTTCATGATGTCAAATAGGCAATTGTTTATGAATCCATCATCGTCTGACATTCATAAAGGACTGAAAAGGACATGGTCTGTTTAAAACCTGGCTAAACTGGGGTTGGTTCAGTGGACTAAAGTCATGTGTGAACACACCACAGCACACACAGTGTGAGCAGAGTGAAATTCTTTTTCCACATTTAACCCATTCACCAATTGAAGCAGTGGAGCACTGTGTGAGGGCAGTCCCGTGCTCAAGGGTACCTCAGTAGTGCCACTAGCATTCTAGGGATTCGAACCCACAAACTTCTAATCACAGGGGCAAAGCCCTTAACACTAGGACACCCAGCGGCCCCGAGTCAGATCCTTGATGGTTATTAGTCTGTTTCACCACTCACAGTATTTACAAATAAATAGCCAACGCTGTAAACTGGTTTGGGTTTTCAGGGTTTCTTGATCATAAGCTTAGTTTTACAAGCAATACTGCAGTTATTTGTACAAAGGTGAGCCAAAGCATCTGAAGTGACCAGAGACACTTCACTATTTGAGTCTGGTAGAGTATTTGTGTTTACTATTAACTGCGTGGTTTGGAAATCTTGTTTTATAGCTAGAAACCAGGAGACCGCTTTTTAAAGAGTGTCTCTGTCTAATGTTTTAGGGGACCATTGGACAAAAGGAATCTCTGTAAGAGATCTTTAATTCTGACAGCAGTTAGTCAGCTGAACAAATCCAGAAGATACTCGTCATGTGCCTTTTTCACTGACTATGTGCCTTTCAGGTGATAATGTATTTGTTCATAGCTGTGGTGTGCTGATATTTTAATTATTGTGCTAAAGTTGAGGTTAATTAAGCCATTCTATTTTTATAACTATATTTTAGTGTCTTTCACATCATTGTAGTATTAAACTTTACTGCCAATGCCACTAAACTGTACTATATTGTATGCTATACTAAATTCAACTAAATTCACGCTATATTACAAATCTCATTGATGCTTTCAGAGTAAAATCCATCCATCCATTATCTACCGGAGTCCCCGGAGGAAACCCACACGGTCACGGGGAGAACATGCAAACTCCACACAGAAAGACCCTGTGCCCAACCTGGAACCCAGCACCTTCTCGCTGTGAGGCAACAGTGCTAACCCCTGCGCCACGTGCCGGGCTCCATTTTTTAGAATAAAATCCAGTTCCTTCAACTTGCACTGAAAGATAAGAATGTTTTCCCCTTTTCTTGTAAAGCTACAGTGAGAAAAAGAAAGGTTTTGTTCCGACATCAGCAATATACAATGTACTAACCTAAATAATACTAATATATATCTGCATACTTGGCAGATCACTAACAATGACACCACAATTCTTTTCCTGCGTTGCTCAGCAGTGCTTGGAGGGCTACTGCAACAGTCCAGCACCCCCTCAAAAATCAATAGGTGATTAACATCTACCATGACTTGATATTAGATGACTGAAGAAACACACTGAAGAGCTCATACACTGCACTGAGTGGACCATGTCAAAAGTGGAAGGAACACAATACTGGTTGAGTACGGAATTAAAAAAAAAAGTTTGCAAAAAACAAATACTTGGAAGCACATTTTAGCCTGGCAGCCTCACGCTAATGCACACATCTTATCTCCTCCATGCTGGGCAGCACAGAGGCTTGGCCTTTCTAAATGGTACAGGAAACACTGATCGCCACACAGCAACAGAGGGAAACAGGAGTACTCTGAGGAGTCCAGTGACCAACCAGTAGAAGAAGTATTCTACCAGGTGTGGTAAAACAAAAAGAACCATCTGACGGATTCTGCAGCAAGAAAACTAGCCAGGTGTAAAGAGAAAACAGATTGTGCTTATTTACAAGGGACTTCTAATTTCATAAATGGCTCCTGCACAAAGTCTGTCAGTAACTTTGTAAAGGAAGGTTTGTAATTGCACCCTCCAGATGGATGGCACCTGCAACTGTTTTCCTTATTAAAAGATAACAGTAAATGCAAAATCCTCTCTCTCTCCCTCCCTCTCTCTCTTCCACTCCCTCTCTCTATCTCTCTATCCCTCTCCTTCTCACTCCCTCCCCCTCTCTCTCTCTATCCCTCTCCTTCTCTCTCCCTCCCTCTCTCTATCTCTCTATCCCTCTCCCTCCCTCTCTCTATCTCCCTATCCCTCTCCCTCTCTCTCTCTCCCTCTCTTTCTCTCTTCCTCTCTCTCTCTATCTCTCTATCCCTCTCCTTCCCTCTCTCTATCTCTCTACCCCTCTCCTTCTCTCACCCTCTCTCTCTCTCTCTCTCACATAAAAATGCACACAATTACTTCAGGAAGAGACCTCAGTATATTAGTATGCAAGCTACTTAGCGTACATATTAATACATTGACATTGGTTATTTAAATGACAATAGGTTAAAGCAATGCAATTTATATAAAAACCAATACGGTGTCAGCGAAGAATTCTGATACTGCTATTTGCTGACTATAGCAATGTGAATACCGTGTGGTGTGTGTGGGTGTGTGTGTGCACCTGGTGATGATTTAAACTAATGACAGGCAGACAAGTTAGAACTCATTATTCAGTGGGAAAACTATTTGCATTGTAAGACAGATTATTGACATACTGCTATCTTCGATGAACAGTGACAAATAGGCAAAGCAGGGTCCGCATTAACGGCAGTGCCCAACGAGCTAGAATTAGTGTGCACTAATGATTTGACCTATTCTCCAAACAGTTTTGGAGGAAAAGCACAGAAATAATTACGTTCTGTTTATTGGATGCAAAAATATGCAGCGATGAGGAAACATATTTAGGAAAAACAATGCAGACTCTAAAACAAACTAAAAAAATATAACAGGATAAAAAAAGATGATGAGAATGACTGATAATATTTGAAACAAATATGTGGTACACACTGGATCCAGGAGAACCATAGCATCAGAGCTACAGTACTCTTTACAGCTCAGAGTGTTTTAGTAAAATCTGATTTCAGTAAATATAAATGGTGTAAATCAATCTAGAACCAGTGTTTTTTCTACATGCTCGCTGTTTGCTGCTCTTCCTTGGCGCGCTGCTGCACGGCCGCTCTCCGGACCCCCTCCATCTGCAGGCTTTCCCTGTTCACTGGTGGGCAGATACGATGCTGAAAGCTCTCCTGGGTTCAAAGATCTTTTTTTTTGCTTGTTTCTAAACCCTAAAAATAAGAGCATTTTTGTTCTTTATGTTGCGTGTGACACCATTTTTAAAACCCCCACTAGTAGTTATTATTAATACATGTTTTTAAATGACAATTAGTTTGGTTCTACGTGACATAGAAACACCAAAAAAAGTTCAACATGACGTTTGACAGTTTGGCAAATAGCCATGATGGCTGAACTGGAATGGCTATTCACAGAAGCTAAATTTTGACTGGCTTTTAGAGACCATTTTGTTGAGCAAGAGAAATTCAACTTAAGGAAATGTGAGCAAAGGTAGATGAGTGTAAACATATCAAATTAATTATTTTTTGCAGCTTCTGAGATAGTGAATTGTGTTAGTTGCCACAACACCTATGGATAGAATTTCATATATGGCTTCTAAGAAATGTGGTAGTGATGCAGCCTGTCAAATTTTGTGAGGTCATGCACCTCCTAGATGACAAGTTGAGATAAGAATTAAGTCATTTTTGACTGTAATTTTTGACATTTTTGATTGTCAAGCTATTGCCCAAAATGTGCTTTGTGTCTGCTATGGATGTGGTGCTAGGATGAAATGACTAAGGGCACTATTCCATATCAGCCACGTGGGGCTACAATCTGATCAAGTTTCATGTGGATTGGTGAAGTTTAAGTATATGAAATCATTAACCAAACAACAACCAAATGGAGCAAAAAAACACAAGAAAAAGAAACTGTGAAACACGTTATGGTTTACATAACAAAAATGCCCAGTGAATATCCACAAAAAAAATTTTCTTTGCTGATGTGGAATTCCAGGGCAGTATTTAACACCAGTGAAGTACTTTGGTTTTGTGTTATTGTCAGAATAATTATACCCAGTGTACTATATATCCAGAGACCTGGTTTTTTTTAACACAAAACCAAAGCACTTCACTGTGTGTAAATACTCCACCGCAATTCCACTGTAAGCCGTGTAAACCACATTCAATCAGTTTCCAAAACCAGTCAGTGTAGGTCTGCTTTCACAGAAATTTGCCAACTGCAAACCTAACCAATCACAAAATACTTAGCAAAATGTGTGCACAAAGAAAGTAGCATGAGATGATAGTTTGTTTATTTTAGTGATTTATCTCTTGCTTACAGTAAATTCTTCAATTTACTTTGGAGTTTTTATATTCCAACTATACAGTTGTGAAATAAAGGTGTCTGAGATATGTGTGAAAAGGTTTATTCTGAAAAATGTGGTGAAAAATGTGATTTTACTCTGCGGTTCACATTAGGCTGTCGGCACCCCAAGTCCAGTGGCAAAAGCCTAACAAAATACAATGAGTTTGTCCAGCCTCACAGAAGTAGCTGAAACAGCGCAAATGCTAGAAACTTCCCAACTGAATTTAGGCCTGCAGCCTACAACACAGCCTCGCAAACAGTGTAGACAATCTGTTAGACAGATGCACTGACCAGCTCTTGATAGAACAAGTGCTGCAGACACAACTTCCGCCTCTGAAGTGCCACGCTTGTTCTCAGCTTTAAAAGTCAACAGGCGGAGTGACGGGGTCTCTCCATCCAGAACCCTGTTCTTTTAAACACAGAATGTCTGCATTCTATTCTGAAAAGAAGTTGAGGAAACAAATAAGCGGGCATTAGAGACAATGCAAAGCGAGGCCTTGTCACAGTGATGGAGAGAGACAATGCACTAGGAGCACTAGAGGAGGGTGACTCAGCCTCTCTCTCTCTCTCTCTCTCTCTCTCCTCCCTAACAGCAGTCTGGCTTTAGACCTGGCTTACTGGAGCTGTCCATGGTGCTGAAAGGCTGCCACACTGAAGATACTAAGCACTAAAGTGGTCTTCTAAAATTAGAGCACTATAAAGTTTAAAACCTTCCCTTAAGCTGAAGCATACCCTAATCCACAATGTGCGTTAAAAGGGTATTTACACACCCCAAGAAGGGACTCTATGATGCATGCGAGGTTTAATCATGCATGTAAGAGTTTGCATATGATTGGCAGAGAGGGAAAGCCTTTTAGCTTATGATTTTTCAACATGAAACTGGTGTGCCCGTGACAAAAGCAGAGCCACGAACATTACAGATGGACCACAACAGTGTGTGACTCATCAACTGTGAATAAAAAGGCCTTGAGAGGAGCACAAACTCCTTAGTAACCCGAGTGCACTCTTGAAAATACAGGTACCAGGTAGGATTCGCACAGAAGGACCACTTTTGGAGAAGAACCCTTTACAGAACCTTTTTGTAAATGAGTTTCAGGTGAAGTGGGAGGGCTTGAAGATGTAAAGTAAAATAAATTCTATTCCATACAAGTTTCCATATAAATGACCAAATAAAGGTTCCCTATATTATATATTCTATATATTAAAATCCTATTTTATTCTAGTGTAATCCTAGTGTAAGACCAGCCTAAGCAACAGCAGTCAAATCCAGCTACCTGTCACCTGCAAACATCAAACCGCCTAAACAGATAACTGTTGCCAATCTCTCCTGCCTCGATTTGAATGTATAAATCAATAAACCATTTCCCAGAAGCAGCGAGTAGCTGGAGGGTGGGCTGGGAAGCGTGTGTAGGTTTCGGCTCCAGCGTGGTGGGGGTGTACTCAAGGTGAAGGACACAGCTGAATGTGCATTAGACAACCATGAGCTCAGCCTCTTCTACTGACCATCAGCAAAACTAAGACACACTGTCCTAGTACACCTCCATACACACACACACACACACACACACACCCTTGGGAGCTGGAGCCTGACAGACCTCCTATTTTACCGTCTTTCACATGACCAGTGCAAAAACCAGCGTGTTTTAAATTAGGCTGCTGGCAAGTGGCAATATGTTACTTTTCTTCGAGAACAACAGGCCCCAGACATTCAGTGCTTTATTAAGCACGAGGACCAACTCAAAGCCAGGTACAGGGAAAGGAAGGTATGATTATTTTTCATCAGAAATGCTCATTCTTATTCTACACCTACATTTCTGGGCAAGATCCTCATCATTCAACAGACATGGTTTCAAAAGAAGCTCCCCCTCAGCTAGAAAGACACTGACAACTGAGGTCATTAATAGAAAAATAATAAGGGGGTTCTAGGATTTCATCATCACTGTTAGTAAATATGGACTAAATTAAGACATGAGTAAAAGAAAAGACGCTAGAATTTGAATACGAATCTTATACAAATGAGCACAGTTTAATATCATGCGTGTGCTAAAGGCTATTTTTCATGAGGATGCATTATTATTATTATTTAATGGAACACACACACACACACACACACACACAAACGCACACACACACACAGCTGAGTCGAGAGCAGAGGAAGAAACAGCCCAAAGAGGCGTCATGATGGTTGTGCGATGAGCTCGAGCAACAGGTTCAACGGCCCATTCCAGGACCAAAGCTTGTGGATTCGGAAGAGAAAAGCAGAAAAGAGAAAAATAATGTGATGTCACAAATTTGTCACGTTTAAAGGGCTCTTTTTTCTCAGGCTCTGCGCAGAGGAAGGACTGCGGGTGTGGTGACTGCATTAGCAAACGCACTATCCTGCACACGCACACAGGGGGGAATGAATAATGGGGATTTTTTTTTCATCTAGTGCAGTCCTACAGAATACCCCCCCACCCCCATCACCCCTTTGGATCGCCAAGCTGTTGTCAGTTCCTAAAACTACACACACACACACAAACACACACACACCTCTCCTCAAATAATATATTTGAAAGCCACTTGTCCGTACAGAGCACCAAGCATCTCTCTCTCTCTCTCTCTCACACACACACACACATTTCTCTCCCCCAAAAATATATATGAAAGCTACTTGCCCGGATAGAGATCCAAGCGCAACACACACAAACACCTCTCTTCCCCAAAAATGTATATGAAAACTACTCGTCTGGACAGAGAACCAAGCATCTCACACACACACACACACACACACACCTCTCCCCCAAGAATGTATATGAAAACCGCTCGTCCGGACAGACCTCCAAGAATCACACACGTACAATCGCCCTCAACTCTAAATCCTCTAAAGCCATAGCGCCAGTGTCCCTTCTCAAAAAAAAAAAAACTCGCTATAGACACCATCTCTGGACCCGCACGTGCGTTTGTAGTAAATCGGCACCCGCGCGCACCAGCCAGCCTCACCTCCCAGTCTATGGAGTCCCAGTCGTCGGTGAACATCCGGAGGGCTCGGTGGTCGCCCGGCGGCGGACGAGGCGCAGCGGCACTACGGGGGGAGCGTGGCGCGCGCTGCCATGGCGCGCTCGCGTTCGACTCCTCATCAAAGCCACCGGCGCCGCCGCTCGAGACGGAGCCGCGCGCAGTCCCGCGAGTCCGAGCCGAGAGCTGAGGGAAGCATCGGAGAGAGGAGGCGGAGGAGGCGGAGGAAGAAGAGGGAGGAGGAAGATGATGAGGAGGGGGGGGGCTCTTACTGCTGCTGCACGTTAATGATCCGTTGCGCACGGACGAGGAGGCTCGCGCTGCGATTTGGGCTCTACCGTGAGATAAATAAATAAATAAACAAATGAATTAATAAATAAGTAAATAGGAGGGGGGTCACAATCGCATGCAGGCTCGCGCTTCCATTCTAATGTAAACCGCACAACGAGGTGCAGCTGTGCACGAGTTTCAACGAATGAACGGGAGCGCGCATTATAGGGGCTTATGACACGCTTATGGTGAGCACGTGACCAGGTGGGGGGTGGAGTGAGGTGAGGTGGGGTGGTGTGTGTGTGGGGAGGGGGGGGGTGGTGTTTAAACGAGAGAGTCGCGCGCGAACTGACCTGAGTGTGAGCGAGCGAGGAGGGTGCCGGGGTAACAGACACGCGCACACATACACACTCACTCACCATGAGCACGGCGAAGTTGCTGTGGTGGGTGCAGCGGATCGTGGTGCTGTTGCCCGCGCGGGCCGTTATCCGGCAGCCCTCCGCCCTCCAGCCCCCGTGACCGTCCAGCAGGTCGAAGTCCCAGTACGCCGCGGTGGGGTCAGCACCCAGAGCCCAGTGCCGGAGGGCGATGGTCACGGGCTGGACGGTGCTTCTCGCGCTGCACCCATCTGTGGAAAACACACACACACTGCATCAGGGCCAGTGGAGCGGAAAAGAGCTCAAGTGCTACACTGCTGTATTGGGAGAGGACACACACACACACACACACACACACACACACACACACACACACACACACACACACACACACACACACACAC
>JBBPDH010000144.1:4262483-4273303 GCA_037974565.1 Clupeocharax schoutedeni
AGAGAGAGCGAGATAAAGAGAGAGAGAGAGATAGAGCGAGAAATAGAGAGAGAGAGAGAGAGAGAGAGAGAGAGAGAAAGAGATAGAGAGAGACAGAGAGAGAGAAAGAGACAATGAGAGAGGGAGAGATATAGAGAGAGAGACAGAAAGAGAGAGCGAGATAAAGAGAGAGAGAGAGATAGAGCGAGAAATAGAGAGAGAGAGAGAGAGAGAGAGAGAGAGAGAGAATACAGGGTAAACCAACTATAAAACAGCTTAGTGAGGCCACAGATGTCACACATTCTCCTGCAGACAAGCAGCTTCAAGGAAAGTTTACTGCAAAAGTGCAAGCATCTGGGAAATGACACCAACAGGAGTCATCCTCTTCTGAGGAAAATATCCCTGGCCTTGCCGACGGTGTGGGTCCAAGGACAAACCTTTGGTCTCAAGTCAGCGGAAATGGAAATTTCACCCTGCTTGGGACACACACTTCCCTGGGGTCTCGGATTAATGTGGGTAATTTGTTGTGCCGAAGTGCCAATGTGTGCTTTAGGGTTGGTGCAGTGCACACTGAATTTCACCACGCAGAGGCCGTCTTAATCCTTTCCTCATGTTGCTCAGACAAAGGCCAGGACGCAAGACTTTCACAGGCTGGGATAATAAAACACATTCATCACAAAGTGCACACTGCAGTTTCTGAAAAAAACCCACAAATTAAACACTGCAGTGAAATGTGTGACTAGTGCACGTTCATTGCCACCTGTATGATTTCATTTGATTACTTTTGCCATTTATGCTGAACCACATTTACTAAATGTCACTGTTATACAGGTTATTTTAAATGTGTGGGGATTCAAGTCCTGTGTGAGCCTCTCCCAGCAGCAGTCCCTAGTTAATGTGGAGGCCGTGCTGGACACTGACCCAAGGTCACTTATTGCTGAGAAAAAACATCTTTGCAGATGTGCAGAGCATTAAAGCAGCATGTAAATAGAAAGACTGACATATTTCTCGATGATGAACAAACGAATGAATTGCCACAAGAGTTACCTTTTCTGACCTTGGGTTTTTAATGGATTTAACTTCCTCAGAGGTAAGCACTGTTGAATCAGAATCAGAACATTTTATTGATCCCAGAGGAAATTGCTTAAAGATCACTTTACTTAAGCATAGAAATGTCTCAACTTATCTGAATGTGCCCAGAGACCCATATTTGGTAATTGGGAATAAAATGTGAGGGTTGCCTTAGTAACAAATGGCAAGAATGTGACCAGTTACATTATCATGTGAAAAATGATCACCCAAGACCTTTTCTGTGTAAGAAGCTTATGACTTTGGCTGTCTTGGAACACCTCTGTAGTGAGACCCTTTCACCCCCAATGGGGGGAGACACAAAGTTGAAGTCCTAATCTTTATTTAGAATATTGAGCTCTCACTGGATAGAAACATTTCTTCCAAAAGATAACCCATAAAAAACTGGTCAATTTCAAAATAATGGCCAACTTAGACTACAACAGTCTTAAGAATATAAATGATACTGCAGACATATGATAAATGTGGCACATGCATCAAGTCAAGGTTGTAATTTAAATAATTTTGCTCAAAAAAACTACAAAAGAATGCATCTTGCCCTCTGTTCACTATTTAATGCAATGCCTTATATCATAGTGGAGGCTGCACATAAACTATTCCTTACCTATGTGTGTGTGCATGTGTGTCTTTGTGTGTGTGTTTGAGTGAGTGTGTGTGTGTGTGTGTGTGTGTGTGTGAGAGAGAGACAGAGCAAGTGTGAGTGTGTATGTCTGAGAGTTTGTGTGTGATTATGTGTGTGAGAGACAGTGTGTGCATGTGTGCCTGTGTGTGTTAGTGTGAGTATGTGTAAGTGTGTGTGTGAGTATGCATGTGAGCTAGTGTGTGTGTGTGTGTGTGTGTGTGTGCTTGAGTGTGTGTGAGGGAGTGAGTGTGTGTGAGTGTGAGGGTGTGTGTGAGTATGTGTGTCAGCAAGTGTGTGTATGTGTGTATGTGTATCTTAATACATTTTTTCACAGTTTTGTATGACAAATCAAATAACAAAGTCATCCATCCATCCATCCATCCATCCATCCATCCATCCATCCATCCATCTATCCATCTATCCATCCATCCATCCATCCATCCATCCATCCATCCATTCAAATAAGCATCCCGGATATATAATAAGCTGTCAAAAAAAAGTGATGTGACTAAATAGGTGAATCATTAATTCCTTCATTCATTCTTTCCTCCATTTGAACGTTCATTCAATGAAATTATCATCTCGCATAATTAACAATGAGAAGCCACCAAGTAGTATGTGTTTGAGTGTGTGTGTGTGTGAAAAGGCTTACATGAGTGAGGAACGACCCCTTGTGAGCGTGAGTACGTGAGTAAGTGTGTACGCGTGTGAGGTGCGAGGTTATGTGTGTGTCCTCACATGCCTCCCAGGTGCAGTAGACATTTTAAAGGGCTTTTCATCGATGTGGCGGTAATTGCAGTGGATCGGTATCTACAGAGCGGAACACTATTTCAGCTTATCTCAATGACCTTCCTCCATTATCCTTCTATCCCTCAGCCAGGAGGAGTGGAGATCACACTGACGCACATCACTCCACACCTCTCTCTTCATGCCTACAACCTTCACACACTCACACACACAGGCAAGCAGTCGTGCACAAACACACAGTTTTATTTAAGATCTGGACATAAAGATATTTTATACCAATTCATCTGGACATTAAATGTGTGTTTTTTTGTAAAACGCCATGCACCATGTCAAGTTGAAAGGCTCCTCTATGTCCCAAAACCCACGTGGATGTATTAAATTCCACAGCAGCAAATGCGATTTAATTCAGTGAATGATTAAATGAGATAAAACAGGTATGAGATGATAACTACAAATAACACTAGACGGCCATCAGGAGAGGTTTGGAAATGATCAAATGAAAACATAGACATTAAACCCCTTCTTACTGTATTACTGTTATTACAATTAATTTTTTATATTGTTTTTGCATCACATAAACAGAGATTGCACATATATATAATTTTCCCTCATACAATATACACCACCAATGCACTTCATACACTCACTTTATTTAACATATAGGAGCACAATTACATCTGTTTATATACAGGAGGCCCAGATCTGTTCCTTCGATAGTGATATTACAAGAATCTTGGTGCCAGTCAAAATACACCCTAACCTTACCAATCCTATCACAGCTAGAAAATCATTACCTAGAACATAAAAACACAACCAAGCCACAGACAACAGAAAATGAAATAAATAAACTGTAGTAACAGAAAACATGACAAAAATGAGTGTAAAAACTTTTAACAGTCCAAAATGATGTAGGTAAGCATACTAGACGCCAACTCTCTAACTCATTCTCCGTGTTACACCGAGTTCTGCGTAACTCAAAACTTCGTATGCCGAGACTGAGGTAGCCTGAGGACCCCCTGTATATACTGTTGGTCCATATGACTGCAGATGGACTGGACATTCAGTCTCTCTATTTACTATGAATCATTCATTTATCATGAATCACTTAGAATTCACACTTCACTGTTCCTCTGTTCCCTTGGTAACAAGAGGCAAGCTGTTGGGACCTTTACAATTTTGTTTTTTGACAAAATGGCTGAGGCATCTGTTCCTCCCTGGCCAGTGAAGCACATCCCCATTCTGATCAATCATTCACTGCAGCAACTGATGACAGCCGCAACTGCCTGCCAATCATCTGCAGACAGGAAACACCCTCTGCGATGCTTCAGTGAGACACAGCCTGCCGAGACACCATTTTGTTTGTTTTTATGTCCATTTCGTGTTGTATGTGTTGAGCCCAATGCGTTGTGGCCGACCTAAATGAGCTTTTAGTGTCTCTCTAGATCGTTCCCTTTTCCCGAGTATGATTATAAAGCTTTTCAAGTCAACAACAGCGGCCTTTTCCTCCCATTGGAGCTCTTAAGCAACACGCCCTGCCACTTTCCTTTTATCGCCCATCATCTCAGCACTCTCATAAACACTTCATGCCCCAACAATCCTCTCCTTGGGCCTCTAGGCCATGCCCGTAATGCCACACACTGCCTTTCTCTCTCACTCTCTTCCCTATTCTTCTCTCAAAGAAAACAAGCGCAGGCAACCCAAAAGCTCGTAAAGCAGCCCGAGACAATCGATTCCCTCCCTGATTGATACAAGGTAGCTATACAAACGTGTCCATCTCCGCATTGACAGATTCATTAAAGCCCAATTCCAGCGTATACATCAGGAGACATGTATCCAATGCACTCTTACAAGCCCTTTCTCCTGCAGCCAGTAAGACATCCAATGACACATAAACATACACCCATGTATAAATACATGATATCTCCTTTTTATGCGACACCATGAGAGTTCAGGGCTATTCAATTACAAACCCGGGGGCTGGTGTCCCGTGAAGTTTGTCGATTTCCTTGTTCAAACACTGGCAATTAAAAGATGAGTTGAATCAGGTGTGTTTGAGCAGGGCAATCGACCAAATGGAGCTGGACATGGGCCCCATGAGCGGAATGAAATATCCTTGGTTTGAATTTCAGAGTTTTGCAGTAAAAGAAGCAACTCAAAGTGAGCTCACGGATTTTAAGAAATTTTTCCTTCAAGGTATTTATACAGATAAGGTAAAAAAACAGTACAGGACTGTATGCATTGGTGATCATCTAAATGTGATCATCTAAATGTGTCATCTGATGAAGAGTGGAACGCTACACAATGTTTGCATTCAGTAACCACAGTCTGCTCAACACAGCTGGTGGGGAGGAGCCCTTTCCAGTAGTCTAAATCTGCAGTTCAAATTTGAGTTATTTGTCTTTGTACTGCAGTAACTGTGCTTTTCAATGATTGTTACTGGTAATGTTCTCTAAGTACTAATCATAACTTGTCAACTAACCTTTATCCCTGCAAGCCAAACATCTGTATATTGTCAGAGAGTCTAGTGCATATTGACACCTGCTTGGACAGCAATGGAATTTGGCTGACATACAATATAATCAGCTGTTTTACAGTTATTTTCTTTTTTTGTAATGTTGCTACAATAAAAACATATCCACATGATACAAATTGTTATCCACTGGCAAACACACATGGACATGGAAATACAAAATCCCAGTAGAGACCAACTTACTACCGATATTAGACACTCTAACGCACACTACACTCAAATAGACAAACAGAGTTTGTGGAGCATCTGAGGCCTGGATCTCACTGTTAACATGGATTCTAGTTTTCCTCTTGTGTCCCATTTTCTTAGTTCCTTGCACTGCATTTAGTTACATTTTCTGTCTAGAGAGAATTTATGAGACTATAATCTCTTCCTGTGAGGTGGAAAATTCCATTCTTCAGGAAAATCCAACGCTCATCTCTCAGAGTATCTCTCACAGTAATTTGTTCAGCTTATCAGCCACCAAACCGGGCCTGCCAAGACAAAACGAGCTGGTCCAGAATGTGCCCTCTCAAATCAATGGCCTCTCTGGCCTTCAGAGAAGAACACTTAAGGCTGAGACTGTAAATGCTGCCTTAAATGAGAAAATCCATTTTTAATCATAAATGAGGTGATTTCAGCGAGGAGCTGAAACGACAAATGCTCAATAAGATTTATTCAGCTGAATTTAAGCTTAGACTAATTTCAAGACAAGGTCATGTGTGCACTTTGAGTGGGTTCAGTTGGATTTGCCTCATCACTGCAGTCAAAGCTAACAGATGATATCAAATCAAATCAAATCTAACTAGGCTGGTGGACTGGTGCTTGGGGCGTTGCCCATGCAATCAGAAAGTTGTAGGTTTGAATCCCAGGACTGCTAGTGGCATCACTGAGGTACCCTTGAGTAAGGTACCATCATCACACATTGCTTCCTGGGCGCTGTGTTCCTGGCTGCCCGCTCCTGCCCAGGGCAGTTGGATGGCCTAGTGGTTAAGGCATCTGCCCTACGATCAGAAGGTCTGGGTTCGATCCCCAAGACCGCTAGGCACCGCTGAGGTACCCTGAGCAAGGTACCATCCCCGCACACTGCTCCCCGGGCACCGTGTTCCTGGATGCCCCCTGCTTCACTTGGTGAATGGGTTAAATGCAGAGGAAGAACTTCGTGCTGTGCACACAACGTACTGTGGAGTGTTTATGGATGACATAATGGCCACTTTACACATGAACAGATCTGCATCTGGTTCCTAGTGTTTCTTGCACAGTTTTGTGTCCTATTTGCAGTTGTCTTATGCCGTTTTGTTCTGTTCTGCTCGTGTGTTGCACTATGGTCCTAGAGTTCTCATTTCACTCTGTACTGTGTGGGTATGACAATATAACATGCTTGACTTGACTTGACTAGTGTTGGCAGATACCATGCATTTGGGTTTTATGGAACCCCTTTGCTCAGCTCTGAACCTCTCTGTAAGGAACATTAAAAGAGATGCCAAAGGCTGTATGCCTTACAGAAAGCTGATTATGATTGGGTCACTGTGGCTGTGCATGTCCAGGAAAATCAAAGGAACTGCATGCAGGAACTTGTGACTGGGAGATAAAAGAGACGAGGCGCGTGCTTCTATTGGCACAAACAATCCATTAAATCCTTACCTTTATGGGGTATAAATTTAGTGTAATCTTTATAAGGCTCATATTTTACTATCTTTTGGGGGAAATGACTAGATATCCAGGCTCAGTTGTAAAGTTGAAGCCTGCAGACAGAACCCATAGATGTATTTTCATATGTGTCATAACACAGAGTACAAAATGTAAAGACTGGATTATGCCCCCAAATGGCACACAACACAGTCTGTCTACTCTCACAAAATCAAACACTGTCTACTCTCACAAAAAGTCTGTTTATACAATTTCAGTAGCACATTCATGAACATGCCAAGATACTGTCAGGCCAGAGATCATTGAATAGATTTGGGGAAGAATGGCCATCAGCATCTTAAAGGTAATAACTCTTTAATATTTACTGAAAATGAATATCACCTGGTGCTATCCTTACTAGGACAACAATACTGAGTACCAGTGGTGTCTTTCCTATTCACCAGTTCAAAGCCGCATCTTCTATTCCTCTCCTATACCTCCATCCCTTTCATAAAAGGAAAAAAACACCCCATCTAATTACTCTTCCACAGAGCCCCGTATTTTAGAGCTGTCATCATAAAGCCACATCAGACTGACCCTCTAACACTATGGAGTCTGAGCTGAATGGACTAAAAGAGCAGAATGTTCCTGCCTTTTGTTCCCGTATTCTTGGAAAATAAAGATCCGATGACCCTGAATCTGAGGGCGTGTGTGAGACATTTAACAACCAAAAACAAATAAATGCTGTTTGTGTTATCATATGGCATAAACCCTGCTGTTGAGCCATATGAAAACTGCACGCCTAACTCAGCCCACACTTGCCTCCAAGCATGTTGAATTGTTAAGGGTTTTAAACCCACAGGGTTTTAAAATAAGAGTTTGATGTAGTGTGTATATTATTTAGCATGGTTAAAGTTTCAGGGCATAACATTCACTCGGTTCATAAGGTCCATATATGGAAAAGGAGCAAAAACAAACCACGTTGAAACTCCGTAACAAAAACCAATGGATTTATTTATTTATGGTTCCATTTCCACGGTCTGAACCAAAGCAGAAAATGACGCAGTGATGTATTTGAGTTCTGGTTTGCTCAACATTTACATTTGACATGTTAAAACTGAGCAAAGAGAAGCAAACAAAAGGCATATGGGGGGAAACCACAAATGATTGGGCTGATTTTATGATGTCGATTCTCAACAATGATAGCAAGGGTGTTCTGACACATTTCTGTCAGAGTCAGACAGACCAAATGAGCTAGCATTCGCTTCCCATGAACACCAAGGCGCCATGACAATGGTTCACTGGCTGTACATCCTTGGACCATTTTTGGTAGACAATAACCACTGCATACTAAAAACAACCCAAAAGACCAGCTCTGAGGAGATGCTCTGACCCAGTCATCTAGCCATCATAATTTAGCCCTTGTCAAAGTCACTCAGATCAGGTCATCCATTTTTCCTGCTTCCAACACATCAACTTCAAGAACTGACTGTTCACTTGCTGCCTAATATATCTCACCCCTCGACAGGTGCCACCGTAACGATATAATTAATGCTATTCACTTGTCAGTGGCGTTAATAGTCTGGCTGATCGGTGAATCTGCTGTGCGATATTCTACAGCGGTAAGCCAAGTGTCATGCATTACCATTTGAAATTTTTGATGTGTTCTGTCTGAATGTTACGTACAAAACCGTCGCACGGGTCTAAGCAGTTTATGGGCCGTGTGCTTGGTGAAGCGTAAAATGCCTTTCTCTTCTTTCTGCATATGCATGAGTGGAGATAGTACACATGAGGCTAATTTGAGCTACTTGATGCGGTTGTGTTTTTGTGTGGATTTTCCTCCACTTTTCAAAAACAGGGTGTACATTTGGCTTAGAGACTCAAAAGACGAGTTCTTTAGAGACTCCCCCCATTGTGAAAGTGATCATTTGGTCATACGTGAACACACCACTGCACACAGTACGAAATTCTTCCTCTGCATTTAACCCATTCACCAAGTGACAGGTGACAGGGCGAATGCCCTAACCACTAGGCTACCAGCTGCCTCACAGACTTACAGATCATGCTTCATGTTCAGGATACTTTTAAAACAGAGAGAACAGGAGAATGTGCCATAATGTACTTCAGTAGCATGGAGAAGTTTTTGCCTCCCCAGATTCATTCTTATTATAAGCAAAAGTGACACAAATACCTTTTTCTCATTATTGTGACAAATCACATTATATAATGAAAATGTGAACATTTTCATCATTATTCGTCATTTCTGATATTTGACTTGGCTGTTCACGTTTGGGTCCATAAGTGACGCATATCACATTCATTACACAAAAACATGCGACCTGCTGGTAAGATGTGATGTGTTCATAGAAAGAGACCCTGAATTCCAATCTCACTGCTCTCTTTAATGCCACACTGCAATGTGTAAGATACACTATATGGACAAAAGTATTGGCACACACCTCGTAATTACTGAATTCAGGTGACCCCTTACTTCCAGTGAAAGATCACTTTAACAACGTCATGCTTCCAACTTTATGGACATATTTTAGGGAAGGCCCTTTTCTATTCTAGCATGACAGTGCACCAAGCGAGTTCCATAAAGACATGGTTGGATGTGTGAGGGCCGGCCGTCAGCACCGTTGAAGTGGCAGGCAAGCGCTGTCTCCAGACTCCAGCCCAGAGAACAGTTACAGCAGAAGACACCAGACCCCTCTGTACTCACTTCTTACGTGCACCGCCTTGATTCCCAAGCACCAACCCCGACCTCAAGCTTCCCCTCAACCATGCACTACATTTTACACTTGCAAATAAATTCACCTTCTTTGGATTTACCTTACCATCCTATCTCCATGCTCGTGTTTGCTCCTGTGCAGTAGGTTTATGTATAGATGAGTTTGGAGTGGAAGAACTTGACTGGCCCACACAGAGCCCTGACCTCAACCTCATCCAACACCTTTGGGATTAACTGGAGCAGAGATTGTGAACCAGACCTTCTCCTCCAACATCAGTGTCTGACCTCATAAATCTCTACAGAATGAATGGCCACAAATTCCCCCAGAAACTCCAAAATCTTGTAGAAAACCTTCAAAGAAGTGTGGAAAGTCTTGAATGCAATGTCATAAAGGCCCATTTGGTGTAATGCTCAGACGGCCCAGTACTTTTATTCATATGGTGTATTTATAACCTTTGAGATTAAGGCTTGTGCTGCTAGATTGGTCATTTGTTATATCTTTACATTTATGTGTGTCATTTCTTTGGCATGCAGATCAAGTCTTTAGTAGAGAACACAATGCGCTACACATTTTTTCTTCAAAAAAAGACTCATTATTTGAAGGTGTATCCATCCTGATGCAGTGAGCTGCGGGAGAATGGCAGGTAGAGTTGCAGTAATGATTGTGCATGACTATAGCAACACTAACCAGCAAAGACAAACACATGTATGAAGTGAAAAGTTATGTTCATTTATCCCATTAAGGATGTCCATGTCTTTCTCTCACTTGGACGTTTTAACACAAACCCAAGTGGAGATGCGGGTCCTTATCTCTGGCTTTCACAAAACTGTTTTTTTATGCTTCTGCCTGGTCACTTTGACTTGTGCAGCGGTTCTGTGGAACAAATCTTAAAAAGGTTAAACTGAGCACGTCCTTAGCTCTTACAGTGATGTATGAACTAGCCGGCACTTTGTTCAGCGGCCTTGACCTTGTCAGCAAATTAATTCAGCTGTTCAAAATGTGAGCTAGATATTATGGTTTATCTAATAATTTCATTCACAGAACTCTCCTTTTCCAAATAATTCTCCATAATTCAGTCATTTGCATGTTGAGCTAAGCCTACAGGTAAGCCAGGTTTCGACAAAAAGACCTCTGTTGTTGTTGATTTTCACCAATTTCTTCAAACACTTATCAGACAGGACCTGCTGACATGCACAGTAAGATCAGCTTTTAAAACTTTCCAGTTTCACCATAATACAGTGTATCAGACAGGATTGCAGTGTGTTTTCTACATTTCTTATTGTATTGACTAGGGATGCACCGAATATTCGGCCACCGAAAAATTTCGGCCAAAAATCGCAAAAATGCATTTTCAGTATCGGCCGAAATATTTTTTTAAACTTGACCGAAACCGTGATGACGTCATCAACAACCGCAGACTGCTCGCACCAGACTGGATTACAGTCAACTTGTCTCTAGTGTGGGCGCATTTCCATATATCTAAAAGTGGTTCTGCACTGACTGGTACCAGCTC
>JBBPDH010000144.1:4408020-4418744 GCA_037974565.1 Clupeocharax schoutedeni
CTCCTTCTCCTCCTCCTCATTCCTCCTCCTGCTCTGACCCATCATCTTCCTTCTTTCTCCCTCCCTTCTTCTCCTCCTCCTCATTCCTCCTCCTGCTCTGGATCCATCATCTTCCTCCTTCCTCCTCCCTCCTTCTCCTCCTCCTCATTCCTCCTCCTCCTCTGGATCCATCATCTTCCTCCTTCCTCCTCCCTCCTTCTCCTCCTCCTCATTCCTCCTCCTGCTCTGACCCATCATCTTCCTCCTTCGCTCTCCTTCTTCCTCCTCCTCCTCCTCCTCCTCCTCATTCTGCCACCTCCTTCATCCTCCTCTTCCCCTTTCCTCTTTCTTTGCTACCTCTTCCTCCTCCATAATTTTTGGACTCATATTTTCTTCTTCCCTTATCCTCCTCCTCCTCATCCCCATCCATCTTATCCCTGTTTCTTCTTCTTCTTCCTCTTCTCCTTTCCATGTTCTAGAAATAGGTTTGGTGAGCCAAATTACAGCTGCTGTAATGGTTTAAGTTTAAGATTCCGAAATTTTCTGATTTGCTGTAATATATTTTTAAAAACTTGTATCTAATGTAATGAATTTTGTGAAAACATTGTATCACAGTAGACTGTTTACACAGCTTAATTCGCATGTATGTACTGCATGAGAATGAATGCTACATAGTATTTCATTTCTTAATGTAAATATTGATTAATTTGAGGAAAATTTGGTTTCTCATTTAATGATCCATTGTTCCCTTGCTTTTGCAGGGCAATAAAAATACGTATTTTTGCATGTCCTAGTGCATTTAAAGCTTTGTAATGTTTTCCGGGGATGTTGTTTGTGAAAACATTTGCTCCTTCTATGTGTCTCGAGCAGACATTAAACATAAAAGATATAAAGCTGATGTACAGGTCAGTCAGACACTGGTTTTTGGAGCAGACTGCAGTGGTCTGAAGTAAACAAAATGTTACTTCTTCTCTTTAGAGGATGACTATGCGGTGTTCTTCATCCCATTCTCTCCTGCCTAAGAAGAGAAATTTGATGATGAACTGCAGCTGTCAGCACTGTGACGAAATGACTCTCTGTCATCACAGAAGATTTATGTGACAGCCAATACAGAGCCTTACACTGAATTATTAAAAAAAAAACACAAACGCACTACAGAATAAAGAAAGCTGTTTTATTTATTTATTTTTGCATTGTTGACTCTACAGTAATGCACCCTAATACACACCGATACTGACAACCTCCAGTCAGCGTTTGTTGAGTTGCTGGGTACCTGTCTGTTCTTTTGTCCGTCTTGCTGCTCGTGTTGCATCAGTGTGCTGTCCACGTTCCTGTCAGTGATAACAGAGCTTACTGCAGATTGGAAAGATGACCCAATTAAACACTGGTCATTTTGGTCCAGGCTGTGTTTAATTTACACTGTTTGAGACAGGCTCATGAAAAGCACTGATACCATCACTGATGATGAGCCTGTAACTGGCTTGACAAGATGACCTTGCTTCACTGAAGTGGGTGTATCAGCCACAACAGAAGAGCTGCTGTTGCACAAACTGTGGAAGAAGTTCTTGCTGGCTGTGATAGAAACGAGTCAGAACTTACAGGGCATGGTAGCTTGCTGTGTATGAGACTGTGAAGCCACAGACCACAAAATGCCTACAGTGGGCACATTACTATACCATGAACTGGACCATGCAGCAAAGAAAGAAGGTGGCCTGGTCTGATTAATCGGTTTTCTTTTACTTCGTGTGGACAGTCAAGTGCTTGTGCGTTGCTTACCTGGAGTAGAGATAGCACCAGTGTGATGCTCCGGGCAATATAAACCAATACAAATCTATAGTATTTATGACAACTCTATTACAGGCCACAACATTTATCTATAGTATTTATGACAATTCTATTACCGACCACAGCATTTTTTCCATAGGATAGTGTACGGCATCTAATTTCTAGATAAAGCCAAAGGTGTGGGACGACAAGTGATAAGCAAATCCCTTTTATTGAATTCGCTTACAACACACATCCGACTGACAAGGTTGCTTCGGTTAATCTCAGGCCAAGATTGCCGTTTATATAACATAAAATATGTTATGTTTTACAAAACTAACAATTTATTAATGCATACACTTAATTGCATTGGATCAAAGCATTCCTAATATGATGTGTGGACTTGCAGTTCGGACTCTGAGAAACGCTAAGCTAATTGCTTTTTGGAGCAATTTCTGCAGAGTTTATTTTGACTTGTCCTATATTTTATATTGTTCTTGTCTTTGTGTCTGTATAGTTGTAATATAGGCGATTTCCTCATGATTCTGATTGACCGGTGATTTTAAATGTTGCAACTAGTTGGTATAAGGAATAATATGAACAGCAATTTCCTCTGGGATCTCTGATTCAGTACTACACTCTTAAAAGCATAGGTGCTAAATTGAGAGATTTTCTTTGAAGAGATAACAAAGAAGATTCACTTTTGATTTCTGAAAGTGCTTTTCATTGGAAATGTTTAAATGCGTGGCAGCCTGCAAAAACCCATAAGATATCGTTTTTGACTTTTGGGGCTTTTCAGTTTAAACTCTCACAAATATGCTTCTTTTTCTGACTACATCCAGTAGGACCAAAACAGTTCTCTTTCACTTTTGGTTTCTGGAACGGTGTAGTTTGGTGTAAACACCCAGATTGTTGGCTTCAATATTTCTGTTCACATACAAGCTTTTTTGTAAAGATTTGTCTTGGGTGAGAAAATGTCTGGCCGTATTAGGGCTGGTCTTCTACCCCGCTCTGAGCTGATGATGGAGCTCAGATGCGTGTGCACACAGATTTGATACTCTGTCTTCATGTGAAAGACATCGGAATGGACATACATTTGGCTGCTATGAGTTTAGCCTGCACTTCCACATCACTTCCACAGAAATGTTGAATGCACAAAATGTTCTGCAAAAAACACATTTTCAAAATGAAAAATCTAATTTTTTCCGGGAAAAAAACCCTCTTAGGCATACAAAAATTAACGACTATCAACGGGCCGCATTAACACAAAGATGAATAATTCTGGCCTTGTGAAAAACCTAACAATGCAATTAATGTAAAGAATAATGAAAACACAGGTCATGTACTCAAAATGGTTCTTTTAAAAGCCAATAATTGAAATTGTTATTTTATGGCATCATGCAAAGAATTATTTCTGGTATGCGTATTTCTGCTTTGCTTACTTTTATTTGTTAAATTATATATTTTTTGAAGTCTTGAGGTGAATTGTTTACATGGTCGCCATGAACAGTAGAACATCCTCCTCCTGCAGCTTTTGCTGAGCGTAATTGGTGAGCCAGTGAGAGACTGGGGAGCAGAACATCAGATGAATGGGGGTGAAACTGAAGTGTGTAGGCATGGCGGGAGATGGGGTTGGTCATATAATCTAATATAATTCATCATCATCCACTGCAGCCCCATTGTCCCCAGGTATTCTGCCCCACATTTTATTTATGGCACTTTGGTGGCGAAGTCCCGGCAAGGTGTAAATGGGACATGGCAGGAGGGACTGGTGCCGTAATAGCAGCATAATGAACACAGAGGCAGTTTAATGGGAGTTGGCCATGCTGCTTTGGCCCACTGTCCTTCACACAGTTGAGCTCAGCTACAGCCACGCTAAAAGAAAAGAGGGACTTGGGAGAGAGGGAGTCACACAGATCTAATGAAGCTATTTGGTTGTGAAGGCACAATCTCACCTGTGCTATATAGTCAGAATATTAAATGCCTTTGTTGTGAATTCTAAAAGGTAAAATTTCAACAGAGAGCGGCTGCTTTCAAAAGACCAATTTCTTGAAATACAGAGGGGCCAACCACAAAATTTTAATTGCGCCCCTCATAGATACTGACACAGCTGGACAAACGTGACTCAGAAAGATCCCGTTTTTTAACAACATACCATACCAATTCAACACGGCACAGAAGGCGCTTATGTTATCCCCTCTTAATGCCTCTCCTCCATGGTGACCATTTTGAAACATTTTCTTCCCAACCTGCAAGCTAATATATGAAATATCATAAAAAATGGAAAAAATAAAAGTGAAATCGTCACACAGCAAAGGTTTCGGGATTCAAACCTTATTTGGTTGCTTTTTTCAGACAGCTCAGTTTGACATACGTGATAATTAATGTACAAAATCAGTATATCTAAGTAATGTAATATAAACAGATAACACTTTATTAATCCAAAGGTTCACAATGCTAGTAGATGGGGTGTCATGACTAATAACTTTTAAGACATATCAATAGTGAATAAACAAGCAAATTACATTGACTTTTTTTTGTTCATTCAAAGTAATTTTCGGATGTTTGGATTTATCTAGTGATTGACTGATTGATTTATTGGTTGAATAATTGCACTGCTGCATATACGATCCTAGTTAAGTAATCGAGCTTAAGATTAAATGCTACAACTTGTCATTCTCAGGGATTTCCATTGTAAGCACAGTCAAAGATTTTCCATTTCAAAACCACTCAACTAGCACTAGAGCTGCTGGATTGTGTGAGTGACACGTATTCAGAGACAGAGGAAATTTCCAGGACATCAGCCATTCTTTATAAAACAACACAGAGATTATAGGAGTTTGCTTCAAAGCAACTGACACACATGCAAAGTCTGTACATTCGGCAATCTGAAAGGAGACACAGTTGTATTGCAGTTAATTCATGCGCTGTGATGCTCGTTCAGTTGATTTTCTAATGGCTGATGCAGTTTGTGTGTAGGTTATTTAACAGAGGCTAATACCACACATAAAGCCATAAAGTTTTGGTCCTCAGAGATTTTCCTCTTTTGGGTGCAGTCATATAAACTTTCTCTCTCGTTTGACGGACTCTGAAATTCTAACTCAGAGAGAACGACAGGAAGTTACAGTCAGTCAGCAAGTCCCATCCAAACATAGATGAATAAACATGCACCTGTGAGTGAGAGTAGAAAGAGTACAGAAAAAGACAGTTCCCGCCATTCTTCAAAGGGGAAGTGAGATAAAAGAGTTGTGTTTTTGCACTCTGTAAAGTTGACCCTTCTACAACCACTGGTGCCCCAGCCGAGTCCGTGAGGTTCAGCAGTGAGCTCTACTGTGCTGCTTTAACAATGGTTTTGCAGTTTGTTTGGAGTGAACTGTAGAGTCAGGTGAAGGTGAAGCTGAATGTTTCCTCTTCCTCTTGTCAGTGGTTTTGTTCTCAGATAGACCATAAAGTGCCGGACATTGGCTGAACTGGAAAGGTAAACTGGTGAACACATTCAAGAGTCGCATTTCAGCTTAGAGAACCCTCAATTACACTACTGATACAGGGTTAGTAATATATTTGTTGGAATACTCCAAAAAACAGGACATTTTTTACATCTCATGGACAAACCACTTTACCAGTGACTGACTTCAGCTAAAATGGTCCAAAACAAACATACATGTTGTGGACTATAAGTTCTCTATGTATACATGCATTACAAATAGTGTCCTGATATCTTTAAAAACTGATAGACATGGCTAAAGTTTCTTATACAAATTATTTATCATATCAGTCATCAATATTATTTGCCTGAAAATCAAGAAGTAGTCATTAAAAAGCTTGGATGTTTCCAATCATTGCTTTGATTTGTCTCCAATATGCACTTTTTCATTGGTACACAGGAACCATGCTGTTCCTAAACCATACTGTGATGACACAGAACTCCAGTGTATCTCAGCCTGGTAACAATGTTTCTGACAGGCAATTCTCTCCCCACAGTTCATTGTCCTAAAACCGCATCCATGGAGTCCAACCAGTGGGACGTTTTTCCTGTCATAGCTTCTTTTGTTATTGCGAGTCTTTTTTTTTTTTATTATTCTTTTATTTTTGGAGTTAACTTTTAGCTATGAGATGAAAACCCAACCCAGAGATGATCTGCTGTGCCTTCACGTTTCTCACAGCGTTAAAGATACATTTGCTAGCATCACAGAAAATTCCCACTGAACTTTATCTTCAGTCCAAACAGACAGTAGTGCTCATACTTCCAGTTTTTAGTTTGTATCCCATTGTTATTTTTTGCATGGACAGTAAAAATACAATGGCCTCTTTCCAAAGTAGGGATGACAACATTTCGACCAATCAGAAAGCAGTGACACAATCAGCTTGGCTGCAGCTCACTTTAGGCCCTGCCGTCGAGCAGCTCGGGTACAGCTTTGGTACAGCTCTCCTTATTTGTAAAAGAAAAACATTTGTTTGCGGTACGGCACAGTTCTTTATTCCAGTGGAAAAGTGCCATACCAGTTCCACATGGCATCAGATTGCATTTGTTATAGATGTACAAACATTCATGGCACCTTTAAATATAGGTGGAGTTACTCACAGCTATTGGAACGGTGTGTGTTATATAATGTACACTTATTCATTAGGTCTTGTATAATGAATCACATTGTTCAACCTAAAAGGTACCGCTGGATCCTGTCATTAAAGGGGATGTCCGCTCAATTTGAAAATATAATCCATATATCATACCAGCGAGGGACAGATCATTATGTGGGACGTTTCATGTTCTGGTCTGTGAGTATATGATAGATTATCCTCCTCTGGGTACATACACTTTACCCAAAGCCCTGGTGGGAATACTGATGCATTATGTTTAATGAAGTCATTAAACATGATCTAGAAATGAGTGTCTAGAATAAACTGAATGCATTTCATCGCATTTCATCTCAGGATCTGTACCAAGTACAGCTGAGATTATGGAGACAGTTAACATGCTTTTCGTTAACTTGTGTGAAAGAGAATATGCTGGTGATTTCAAAAAGAGAAATATCAAAAATGAACAAGATATAAATAAACTCCTGTAAGTCCTTTACCGATGTGCACTTGATGATTGAAATGGTGAAGTTTAGGGATGCGCATCACTTTCCAATGGCAAAATCAGCTTATTGCTTCATAAAGACACTGACTTTGTGGAAGACAGCCCATTTGCTACTGCTGTGGTGAGGCTGTTAATATTGAATGGCCATTAGGGTATTACAGTTGAAGCATGAAAAAAATGATGAAATCCATCCTCTGCTACATGGGGCAGACTTTGTTCTCGGGGATGGGGAGCTGGGCAGTGGGGCTACAATTGCTCTGCTGCTCGTCTGACTTTTGCAGGGCGTTCCTGGCGATGGGAATTCGGGCAGCTATGGCCGACATCTCTCCCGTGTTGGTCTCACCGGTCATGCCTGCACGCTCTGTGTTCTGGTTCACCTCCACCGCAGTGCTGTCACTGCAGCCAAGGAGCTGGACGAGGCTCTTCCTGAACTGTAGACACATCATGTAAACAGCAAAAATGAGTGATTTTAATGAGATTTACTGATATTTAGATTTAAGACCCAGGCAACATGCTGTATACATTTCTTCTCATTATCTGATTATATGCCTATATATCTTCATATCATTGCTTTTGTAACAAAAATGGTCTTACTTAAGTTTACTTTTAGTCTACATTAACGCAACAACTTTTCTGTTGGTCCACTGAACAAGAAACATCCAAACATCCAAACAAGGACTTTGACAGTACTTATATGGGCCTTTTCTGAAAAGAACCTCTGCCTGTGTCCACGCCATGAGTGTGATCCGAGAGCTGAATGAAGAGGGTATAAATATATATTTATGTTGGTGCAAGTGCAGTGTAGCAAGATGACATCTGCTTTCACATTCTTAGAAAGTAGGTCTGGTCTGGTATATACGTACACACACACACACACACACACACATATACATATACATATACATATACATATAGGGAAGGACCAAAATGATTTTTTTGGCCGAACCCAAAAAACGAAAATGAAGAAGCACTTGACCAAAAAATTAAACACCGAAAGAAATTTCAGCATTGCACGCTTTACAAACGACTTTCTTCTTAGACATCCGGTTCGTGCAGGTTGCATTGTTGCTTGAGTCATCAATTTTTTGAAGGCCCAATATTCGCTGCATCACTAATATATCTATAGTTCTGGAAAAAACTAAGAGACCCCTGCAAATTTGTTCCGTTTCTCAGGTTTTATGATTTATAGGTGCAAGTATTGAACTGACCAGCTTTACCTTGTTTTTTAAAACTGCTGACAATATTTTTACTAATTTCTAAATTTAAATATTGTTTTTTCAATCATAATTTTAAAAGAAATGACAAAACATCGAAAGAGAAACAATTAAGTGTTTACAGAACTAGAATAATCCAAAGAAAACAAATCTCTTGTTGGCAATACTCAGATTTGAACTACTTATAGTAGGGATTCGCCATCCAACTGGTCACATTGCGAGAGGAGAATGTTGATTACAGCTGTGTTTTTATACTTTTCTCTCATTAAATAAAATAAGATTCAGGTGATCATTTACGGCGTTTAGCAGACACCTTTATCCAAAGCAACTTCCATTCCCTAACTAGCAGTCTCCCTGGAGCAACTTGGGGTTAAGGGTCTTGCTCAGGGACCCAGTGGTGGTTTTGCTGAAAGTAGGATTCAAACCCATGACCTCTTGGTCCAGAAGCAAGTATCCTACCCACTGAGGTACCTCACTCATGCTTGTGTATGAATTTAACAGACACTGGCATGGAATGGTTGTCATTTAAAACCAAATTGCAGTGCTCACTTCTTTTTTTCAGAGCTGTATATTTATATAATATTTTGCATGGTGTACAGTTTTTTTATACAATTTTGTTGTATGGTTTTTATTCTATTGGCAATGCTTTCCACATGTGGGAATAACAATGATTTATCTTATCTCTGTACATTTAACAGCCTTCCACCTGGAGTTCTGGAGATCTACCTTTTTGTAGCAGTGGTCCTCAAGGCCCAACATGAGAGCCACATGTCTGTATCCCATTAACCAACATGCCTGGATCAATGACACTAATTCCCCTGTATAGGTTTACCAGGAACTAGGCTGGAAAAGGAACTAGAAGTGAAAGATCTGCTGGGTCCTAAATATTGGCTTGAGAAGAACTGTCCTATGCAAATTAAATGCAATGCTTTAATTTGCTACAATTGACTGTTGTGAACTGGATCAATATGGATCAATAACACTAATTCCCCTGTATAGGTTTACCAGGAACTAGGCTGGAAAAGGAACTAGAAGTGAAACATCTGCTGGGTCCTAAATATTGGCTTGAGAAGAACTGTCCTATGCAAATTAAATGCAATGCTTTTATTTGCTACAATGGACTTTTGTGAACTGGATAAGAGGTCCTTGATTTGGACATTAATTCAGGGACATACATCTTTAAAAGACACCTGGATTCTCCAAAAGACATCTAATTATCGGAAAGCTTTGCGATTGAACAGAATGGAGCATGACTAATGCCTTTTACCACTTAGTCCTTTCTAACTATCGCGATCAAACACTGAGACAAATGGTATAAGCAAACTCTAGCAGGCACAACATAGTAAAGGTGACATTGTATGAGAGGTGAAATGATGAGATTCATTCTCAAACAACTTATAATGACAGTGAATATAAAAAAAGGATTCAGTTCAATTTATCAATTTATATAAAAGGTTTACACTTGATAATTTCCAGACATTTTATGTATACAGATACTTTCATATCACCGTTCACTGTGTGACGACTAGACGACCAGAATACAGAGGATAGTCTCCAAAGCACTAGGTATTAGATCTCTGAAAACTAGAACTTTAGCCCCTGGTGGAAATAAAAACTTTATTATGTACTTAGCAAACACACACACACACACACACACACACACACAACCCTATCGGGGATAAATTTTTAAAAAAAGTCCTACTTAGGCCTGATTTAGCACAATGAGCTCCAGGAGGTGAAAAGTGTTACCTACTTAACAGCAAAAGTTCCACACACAGTTCAGTCAATCAGAATGAAGTAATTAAAGCAGAGTAATCATTAATTGTTTCCACATTACCAAGCCTATTTCACCGCTGACCTCGTTGTGCTTTTCAGTTATCATTAGCTTTGCGTGCAGACCTGGACCAGCAACAGATTCCAAATGAAGCCAAAAAATCAAAGCCACTTTTGATCACTTTAGCTTTTATGTTGGGTCGGAGCATAGGTCAAGAGGAAAGCTCTCTGTAATTGAAATGAACCGTGTTACGCTGTGAGGACAAAACGTTAGATTTTTCTTATAAATTTTGAGCTTACAGGAGGAGGGAAAATGTTCCTTGTAATTTTGGACCATTTATCAAAAAGCGAGTTTGAATTATAGAAGCAAGGTTTTGTTGTGGTGATGCTGATATTCTAAACATCAACCAAATTAAAACTGTAAATGCTGACACTTTATATATACTTCATATTAAGTTCAAGAAATACACAAAGGCAGGCTTGAAATTGCTAAAACAAGTAAGCATATGCATGACATTAATCAATAATAATAATACTAATGTTGCTGATGCATTGTCCTAGTAATAGGAAACATTTGACTTTTCCTCATAACATCTCAGCTTCATTTATCCTGCTCTATTTTATAGTAAACCTCTATGAAACAGTAACATTAAAACTTACAAAATAAGTGGAAAAGTGAGAGCACCACAAGGGCAAACTACTGACCTGTTCTGTATCGTCCTACACTGTCAGAAAAAAAAAGCAATCCAAGCATCTTTTTAATGTACTTTCAAAGGAACAACATGGTCCTTAATGTCCAACTGTATAAGAAGCAGTGTTGGGTGTTACTGTAATAATGTTACTTTTTTCAGTAACTAGTAGTGTAAGGCATTACTCGTCTGAAAATGGTAATATTATTACAGTTTTCCCGAGCT
>JBBPDH010000144.1:4425549-4439039 GCA_037974565.1 Clupeocharax schoutedeni
TGTGTGTGTGTGTGTGTGTGTGTGTGTGTGTGTGTGTGTGTGTGTGTGTGTGTGTGTGTGTGTGTGTGTGATTTGTGAATATGGTGCCAGATTTCTGTGTCCTTCACTACTGCCTGAGCTGTTTAAACGTCTTTTTCAATTTCATACAGTGGACAGAGAGTGAAGAAACACATTTACGTAAACATATAAATATAATAACTGCAACATTTATGGAACATAGCCGGTTGAATAAATAAACGGGTGAATAAATCGTTCCTGTCTATTAATCTCACAACTGGTTGGGGGATATTTACAGTAGTGGCTTTTAAATAAAATAACACTTTTAAATAAAACAAAATTACCGTTAAAACACGCAAATTAAAATATAATATCCTGCGTGTGTAATAATTGTCCTATTTACAACAGCAAATAGCCCTTCGGATGCATTCTGCCTTTTAAATAAGCACCTGGCTGTATGAGCCATCAAAGCACTATAATAATTATAATGGTGGTGGTTTTTGTTGTTATTATCTTATATTAAATTATTATTATTATTATTATTGTTGTTGTTGTTGTTGTTATTATTATTATTATTATTGCTGTTTGCTTGCTGTTGTTGTTGTCGTCGTGTTTTTATTATTTTTATAATTGTTGTTGTTGTTATAGGGCTAAGATAAAAAGCAGTAGCCACTGCAGGGCAGGTTCAGGCTGGAGGTTAAAGCAGGTTCTCTAATGTGATTTTACGCCTGTCGCCACTGTGATGGGGAAAAGAGTTCAAGACTAATGGGTCAGAAGGAGGCGAGAAGATTTCTGCAGCCCATATAAAAGCCATCACAAACTCACTGCAACAAATAAACCAGCTTCTTTTCACTAAAACCCCTGGATAATCAAGCCCCTCTTATAAAGTGGCTTAAAACGGTCGTTGTTTTTCACTGTGGCGTGAGGTCATCTTTGAGTCAGAAACTCGAACTCAGATACACTATATGAACAAAAGTACTGGGACGCCTGACCATTACACCAACAGAGACTTTAATGACATTCATAGACTTTAGTATGGAGTTCTGTTGAGTATTTATGAGGTCAGACAATTGTGTTGGACGAGCAGGCCTTGCTCGCAGTCTCCGTCCCAGTTCATCCTAAAGGTTTTGGACGGGGTTGAGGTCAGGGTTCTGTGCGGGCCTGTCAAGTTTGTCCACACCAAACTCATCCAACAATGTCCTTACAGACCTTGCATTGTGCACTGGGGCACCGTCAAAACTATCCAGAGAGTTGGAAACATGCTGTTGTCCAAAATGTCTTGGTCTGCTGAAGCATTAAGATTAAGCCCTTCGCTGGAAGCAACATATAAACCAGCCCAGACCCTAAAAACAGGTGTCCCAATACTTTTGTCCAAAAGAAAGCTGGGAAACACTGGTGCTCCCTCCTGCACTTCATTAAAAACAATGAAACGGCCATGCAGCGCGTCCACATCGAGGTTAATGTACTTACATTGTCAGCCGTAATGGCTCATAAAGTAACCCCCCTCCCTTCTCCTTCCCCTCTTTCTTTCTGTCTTCTATCTATCTCTCTTTTTTCTCCCTGTGTCTCTCTCTTCTCTCTATTCCTCTTTATCTATCCCTCTCTTTTCTCTCTGTTCTGTATCTCTGCCTCTCTCTCTCTCTCTCTCTCTCTCTCTCTCTCTCTCTCTCTTTCCTCTTTCTCTTCTCTCGTTCTCTTTCTCCTGTCCCAGGCTGAAGACGCGCCTGCAGCTTCGAGTGACGCGCATGCAAATGAGACCGCTCCTCCCCTGACCAATAAGAAAGCGAGGACTCTCGGAGCAAGTCCAATGAAAGACTCGAGCGCTCGTCCTTGGCCAATAGGAGGCGGTTATCAGCGACGCGCGACAGAAGAAGCCCTAAAGCCGGAGGGAAGAAGTGAGAGAAGTAGAGAGATAGAGTTAAAAAGAGAGTAAAAAAAGCTCAGGCTGAACTGTCTTTCCGCGAGTGGGAGAAAAGAGGCGCCCGAAGCCTCGGGCACGAGCAACTGGGGGTTTCAGAACTTTCTCTTGCGTCCCTGCTCCTGGTGGTCCCGGTTTGGATAACATCCAGAAGTTCTTTCAAGAAGAGTCGCGCTCTGTCCTGTCTCGACAACTGTAGCTTTTTGGTTGTTTTCTTTTACTTGCTTTATTTTTTGCCTAGTTATTTATTTATTTATTGGTTTGTTTCTTTATCTATTTGTTTATCTCGGCTCATGCGTACAAATGTTAGCTGTGGGGCAGATGGATGGTAACAGGCAGAGCGCTTTCGTGCTGGGCAGCACGCCCCTGGCCGCCCTGCACAACATGACAGAGATGAAGAGCTCCCTGCTCCCGTACGCGCTGCAGGGCCCCGCGGGCTTCAAGGCTCCGGCATCTCTCTCCAGCCTCGGCTCGCAGTTCCAGCTCGGCACCCCGCACGGGATTAGTGACATCCTGGGCCGACCCCTCGGCTCCGCGGGCCAGCTGCTCTCGGGCTTCCCCAGGATCGGCGGTCTTGCTGGAACGGCCGGGATGTACCTGAACCCCGCGGCCGTGGCCAGATACCCCAAACCCCTGGCCGAGCTGCCCGGCCGCGCGCCCATCTTCTGGCCCGGGGTCATGCAAGGCTCCCCGTGGCGGGACCCCCGAGTGCCCTGTCCTGGTGAGTCTTCTTTCAGTCTTTTACTCTGGCCTCCTGTTCTCAAACCTCACTCATTAGTGCGATTGCGTCTATTGTATCTTATTATTTATCATCTTCTTCTTCTTCTAGATTTAAATAGCTACATACATTATAGTAGTAATATGTCAAAAAAAGATACTGAGAGGGAAAAAAAACAAGATAATTTGGAAAACTCTTCTAACTGTTTATTTACTGTTATATTCTTTATAACAGTCTTTATTTGACTTAAACAAGAGGGAAAGAGGGAAAAAAACTGAGGAAAAAATAAGATCATTTAGAAAACTCTTATTGCTGTTCATTTATTGTTATATTCTTTTTGTTCTTATTTGACTTGATACAGAGAGAAACAAAAAACTGTGAGGAAAGAACAAGATCCTTTAGAATATTCTTTTTACTGTTTTGTTTGCTTTTGCTGTGTTTATATTAGCCACTTGTTTATTGTTATGGTCTTGTTATTGTTTTTCAATAGAAATGGCAATACGTATAAGAAGAAGCATTTAAATATATTCCTATTCAGTAGTAAAGGACCAAATACAGAGTGAAAAAAGAAACCGAAAAAAACAAGACCTGTCAGAAAATGCTTCTTACTGTTTATTTATAGTTTGTTTTTTATTGTTGTGAACTTAATTAATTTTGTTTTCAAAAGAAACAGCAACACGTTTAATAAGAGGCATTTAAATATATTACATTTAGCAGCAAAAATGATCAAATACAGTGAAGAAAACATACTGAGAGGAAAGTTAACATTACGCTCTTTTTCTGTTTATTTGTTGTTATGTTCTAGTGTTTGTTAGGTACTTGTTTATTGTTGTGCACTTGTTCATTAGAAACTTCAAAACGTTTAACAAGAAGCATGTTAACATATTAATTTTAGCAGCAAAATGACAAAATACTGAGAAAAAAGGATACTGAAGAAAAAATCACAAAAACAAGAATTTTTTTAGAGGGAACTGGTCTAATATCTGCAGATCTAGAGGAAACTCTAGAGGAAATTTGAGAAAAGTAGGGTTAGGTTTAGATTAACTGGAATTATAGACCATTAGGTGTTAAAAGGTCAGTTATTTTTTATTAATAATCAGTGGTAATTAGTAAATAAAAATCACATGAACAGAGAGAAGAGGAAACTACCTTTAAAACTTTTCATGCCGTTTTATTACTCGAATAAATACAAACCGCATCCATAGATATAACCTGTTATATTATGTTGCTGAATATGGATCTATATGTATTGCCATAAATTACTAAATATGGATCCACGTATATTGTTACGTGCTTATAATTATAGATCCAAATATGTTGCTATATACTGTTAAATACAGATTCATATACATACAAATAGGTTGCAATTGTTGCAATACACTGGCAATTACAGATCTGTATATTTTATATACTGTTAAATATGGATAATTGCTATATACTATTAAATATGGATCCATTTATATTACTATATACTGTCAATGTGAGCATTGGATTTAAATCGCGTTTTGGGAGCGTTTGGGTGTTGCTGTTCGTAGTTAAAAGTACTGGGTGGACTGGAGTTAAAACTTTCTCTGAAGTTTCAGTTATCTTTCTGTTGAACTTCATAAACGAACTCTTTCATTTATTTTCAGCACAAACGAACTTATTGCTGGACAAAGACGGTAAGAAGAAGCACTCCAGGCCGACCTTCTCCGGACAGCAGATCTTTGCCCTGGAGAAAACCTTCGAGCAGACCAAATACCTGGCCGGGCCGGAGCGCGCGCGCCTCGCATACTCGCTGGGAATGACGGAGAGCCAAGTGAAGGTACACACCCGACCATCCAGAGGACTGACTGTATTAACTAACTTTACACACACCTTTATAGACTGAGATTTATACATTTAAAAAAAGTGTTTGTATGTTTTTAGCTTGGATTTGTTTTCTAAAACTGGAGGCAGTGCTGCACGATAATTAGGAATATTATTATTGCAGCTATTATTATATCTTCATCAGCACTGAGGCATTGATATTCTTCTTAGGTCACTTATTTATAATAATAATAATAATAATAATCTTATTATTATTATTATTAGTAGTAGTAGTAGTAGTAGTAGTAATAGTAGTAGTAGTAGTAGTAGTAGTAGTATAATATTAGTATTGGTATTAACAGCAACAAAAATAACAACTTAATGTTAACGATGAGTACTATATTAGTAATTTACTATAAAACCAAAATAATAATAAAAACAACATCAACGATAATTATGTTTATTATTTTAAGTCATTTGGTGTTTAGCGCCACCTCGACGCACACAGGTGTGGAGGCCTGAGCGAGGCTGCAGGTGTAACATAGGCGTGCATGTGTGTGTGTGACTGGTCTTTGCTCGTCTGTCCTCAGGTGTGGTTTAGTGTTACCAAAAATAAAAACACGAGCAACCAATTATTACTAACAATTGGCAAAATATTAACAATTTCTATTAAATCAAACCAATAATACTAATACGTTTAGAATAATTATTTAGTTGTTAGGTAATTTATTGATGTCCAGGGTCACTTTAACTGGTTTGTGGAGGCCTCAGTAAGGCTGGAGGTGAAGCAGGGTGCTTGTGTGGGTGCAGGTTGCACGTGTGTCTCTGTCTCTACTTTCTGTTCTCAGGGATGTGTGTGTGCTGACTGGTCTTTCCTCTCTGTCCTCAGGTGTGTGTGTTTGAGTCTGTGTTCTGACTGCTCTGTGCCCCTTTCCTAATGTGTGCGTGTGTGTGTGTTCTGACTGCTCTGTGCTCCTTTCTGTAGGAGTGTGTGTGTGTGTTCTGACTGCTCTGTGCTCATTCCCTCAGGTGTTTGTGTGTCTTCAGACTGATCTGTGCTCCTTTCCTCAGCAGTGTGTATGTGTGCTGACTGGTCTTTCCTTTCTGCCCTCAAGTGTGTGTGTGTATGCTAACTGCTCTGTGCTCCTTTCCTCACGTTTGTGTACTCTGACTGCTCTAAGCTCCTCTCCTCAGGTGTGAGTGTGTGTGCTCTGACAGCTCTAAGCTCATCTCCTCAGGTGTGTGTGTGTGTGTGTGTGTGTGTGTGCGTGCGCGCGCGCATGTTCTGACATGTATTTCCTCTCTCTCCTTAGGTGTGGTTTCAGAACCGCAGGACCAAATGGAGGAAGAAACACGCGGCGGAGATGGCCACGGCCAAGAAGAAGCACGACTCCGAGACAGAGAAGATGAAGGAGAGCTCAGACAACGAGGAGGACGACGAGTACAACAAGCCTCTGGACCCCAACTCGGACGACGAGAAAATCACGAGACTGCTGAAAAAACACAAGGCCACGAGCGCGTCCCTCGTCAGCCCGTGCAGCAACAGCTCGGACACCTTGTGACGGACGGGCCGAGCAGAGACTGCGATGCAGCTGGGACGGGGTGCGCGCCCCCCCATCCTGTCCCGTGCCGGCGCATTGTACTGCGCACGCGCGAGTGTAAGTGAGATGTATATATTTTGTACGGAGTAAATTATGTTATTAAAAAAAAAACACGCCAGAAATGGACACGGCACCTTCATGGGTCAGCATCTGCACCCCCACCTCCCACCGGCCTTCGCTTAAATGTCAGAATAATGACGAAGCCTAACCCCTTTCCCTCCAGCCCTCCACATGTCCACATGTTGTAAATGATGATGTAAATAGCCTTTATCCTTTTAACAGTGACGTCTTACAGCCTGTTTAGTTTTCATTTCGAAAGGACTTTATGTTTCATCATCATCCACTTAAAAAAAACAAAACAAAGACAAAACTAGATCCAGATGGAGCGTTAAAATATTGAAATAAGAGAATATTATTGCTTCCGCGCTGAAGGAAGAATACCTTTGTATGATCAATAAATTATTTAACATATTTTAAAGATGTCTTGGATGATTTCATTTGAGCGAAGTGTGAATGAATGCTTAAGCCTGTTGGACGGAACTGGGATGGAGCTGAAAGAGTAATAGTCATGGGATGTTTTACTCTGGCCTGCACGAGGACATATTACAAACTATGTTGGCGATTTCCCTGTCAAGGCATAGAAGTAAAGCTCACAAGGAAAACGTGTTTATTTCACAGTAACACTGCAGCAAGGTGGCCCATGACGGAACATTACAGAGCAACAGGTTCTCCTAGAGCTCCGGTCCTGGAGGGCCGATTTCCGGCACAGTTTGAGGGTTCTCTTTCTCAAACATATTCCCTAAACCTGGCAATTTAACTGGCAAGCTGGAGCAGGTGTTTCTGAGCAGGAAAGTCACCAAACCGTGCTGGACACAGGCGCTCCAGGACTGGAGTTCGACACCTGTGTCTTAGAGGATAAAACACTTCCACTCAAGCCCCCAAGCCTGTGGATGAGCTTTTCTCTTCTGGTTTTCCATCTGGATGAATAGATAAACAGAGGCTTGAATACAGAAATGAGGACTGACACTTTACAACCTGATTAGCCGCTGGTTTGGATGCAGAAACTTTTAACCCTTTCATGTCCAAGAAGTAAAATTGCCACAGAAAAAGCTAAAAGTGCTATGTAACGTGCGGTACTGTGTGTATTAAGTAAATACATAATATATATTAATAAATACCAAGTGGAGTGTTTTAGTCAATTCTGTGCGACCGTTTTATATATCTACTAATGCCATGCTATTGTGAATCACACACACATTTATATTAGTTATAACTAGCATACATTAACAAAACCCACTTTCACAACATCATTTTACTACAACCTTCATTCACATTTTGACGATATTGTTAAAAATATATAGTTAAAAATATCAGTTTAATATGTGGTGAAAAAAAAATTGCCAGAACTTTTATGTTCTCTGGAGGTTCTTTAACTTTCTTGCCTTTCAGATCTCCCTCAGTTTTTAAGCGTCCCATTGAGTGTTTGTTTAGGAAACAACGTTTTAAAATGGCACTGCAAATATTGAGAGGTGCAGTTAGACCCACTTGAATTTATAAGGAATAAATCTGGATATAATGTGTGCTCAGGAAAGCTCCTAGAACAGAGCATTTAAATAGACAGAAAGGAGTTAATTAAGCTGCTTTAGGGCATTTTGTTTTGGCTTCTGCACCCACTTCACAAACTGCATTCTATACATTACAAGCTATACAGAGTGCATTAGTGGCTGGCCACCTTGTTAAGCCTGATTTTGCTGGAACTGGGACCTGAGGCCTGCAGGGCTGGGTGTGCTCTGCAGCAGATTAGTGCGCGTTTAAAGCGGGTGATGGAAGCAGAGCAGTAATAAGACACAGCCAGTCACTCAGGTCTAATGGGTTTTTATTGCTTGAGGAGGTCATGGCATCCACGGAGCTCCATTTCTATGTGCTTTACAGGAGGCAGTGAGGAGGAGGAGGAGCAGGAGGAGGTGGAGGAAGAAAGAGTTAACGTTTAACGAGCACATTCGCCTAAAACACATCATTGCCCAGACCACACGGGATAAACCGCTCCCACTTATGGTGATTTAAATGACAAAGAAAAACAGAACCCCAAAAAAAAAAAAAAAAAGAGTCCATCATCAGGGCTCCAGGATGTCTGTAGTGTAGAAAACTGAAAGGCGGTAGCCGTTTCCTCAGCAGGCTCTTCTACTCACAGCACTAACGAGGAGAGGACCTGCAAGCTAGACAGCGAGCCTGCGGCCTATACGGACCTTCTTCTCTGTGTTTCCACCACAGGTGGGTAGTGACTAATTACACCTCCTCAAGTACGTCTTTGATGGATGCAGACCATTCCTGACCACAAACAGCTTCACTTCCACTCCAGTGCATTTGTGATCAGGACTTTTAAGACTTGAACCATTAATATTCAATTGCTTATTCCTTTTTTGGGTTCAATTTCTTTATGCTGATGACAGCATGTGTACGTCTATGCACCTAATGAGCTTTAGCGTAGTCTCCAAAAAGAAAAGAGCCAAATATGTTTTCTGTGATGATCTACAGATACCGAATTCTTCTAAAGGATTCCACTGCATTATTCAGTACTTAGGTACTACTGAAGTTATTCAGCACTTAAATACGACTTTTTTACTTTTTACTCCCGCTTTTTTCGCTTTAAAATACTATTTTGTTCACATCGTTTGGCGGAAGTAACTATATTTTATGGATTTAGGCTACTCTACCCACCTCTGGTTTCATTTAGGGCTTTTAATCCCACTGCACAAATGGCACATTAACTCACACTCAGATCTGTGTACAATACTTGGCACCAAGACGCAGTAAAAAAAAATAATAATAATGAAGAAATAAAGGGAAAAAAATGTACATTTGTTTTAAAGATACCCAAGTCTACCTAAAACATCACATTCAGAACCATAATATTATTACACAGAAATAAGTTAGAATAAGAATATTAATGAAATAACCAAGTGAGACTGCTATATGAAACAATATCTTATATACTTTGCATGGTCTTATGGCACTGGTTAAAATAGCTTGGATAGGCTATATAAGTCAAATGCCTGAAGAAATAAAAGGTGCACTTCAGATGATGTTTTTTTTTTTCTAACTATTCGGTTGACAGAACACCCAAAGCAGCGGTCTCGCGTTCGCATTTCAGCATAATTTTGGTAAGAATCATAAATTATCTCTTTAAAAAGTACAGTATATAAAATGAGACTCTGCGAATGTCGGAGGCGTGACAATGTGTGTCTCACACACACACACGCACGAGTCAGCAACAGAATCAAATCATCCAAAAGGAACAAAAAAAAAACCAAACAAACAAAAAAATAATGCAATTCCTTGAAATAAACTGAAAATGTCTATCTAATCTAACAGAGAGAGAGAGAGACCAAGTCTGGCCAAAGAGAACGAAAAACGGCACTAAAAACCATCATCACCACTATGTAATAATCCAATGTACAAATAAACCTAACACTATACATATACAACAACCCATTTTTTTGCATTGCACTTTTTAAAACGCCTTACACATGGTATGGAAGTAGCTTCTATAATGTAGAGGCATACCTAAAAATTGCAAGTATGGTCTTTAAAATATGTAGTACTTCTCAATTTCTATTAGAGTTTTGGCAACAAGGCTATGATAACGTAAGAAGAGTTGTCCTTTGTGTTTTCTTGGTATTTCGAGAGAGGCCATGCGAGTCCAAGGGGATTGTCCATCAAGAGAGTGTCCCAAATTGAGAGAGGAATCAACCGAGTGTGTGTTTGTATGTGTGTGTGGTCAGTGTTCTTGATTTTGGTTCTTGAAGAAAAACTGAAAACTCGTAAACACAATCTGCCATTTCTACAGACGTTGACAGCATGCACTTGTTTCACTACGACTGGTCAGTCCTGCTGAAAAGTCTGGGTCTTCTGGGAGTTAGTAAGTGTGTGTGTGTGTGTGTGTGCTTAAGTGGGTGTGTGTTTGAATGTGTGTGTGTGTGTGTCCGTCCAGCTGTCTCAGAGTTTCTCGTAGGGGCGCTTGTCATGAAGTCCTCTCCACCTTTTGGCACCATGTCCCTGGTCAATGAAAACACACACAGACACACACACAGACACACACAGTGAGAACTCTCACATGCCTTTTCCTACAGTCTTCAAACTGTAACAGTATAGTGAGATGGAAAAATTACAATAATAAAAGAAAATAATAATAAAAGAAAATATTTACCACATCACTGCATGACACAACACTTGTGCTTATGTGCATTAGGTTTACCTGCCCCTGTTGTTAACCGAAAGGACAGGAAAACGGGCTGCAAAACACACACACACACACACACACAAACACATAAAAACATGAGTTAGTTTAAGTCTTCACTCCCTCGCACATTTATAAACAAAAAGCCGCCTGTGAGAATCCAGTGCTGTGGGAAAGTCTCACAGCCACCCCTCATTTCATCAAAGATAAAGACTTTCCAGCATTTTTAATGTATTCTTGAGGAACAGTTCTCCCGACTTATGAACTTTCAAAGACTCTCATTTTCAGTCCAGTCCCTGAACCTGACCAGGTTCAGAGGAATGTCCTTTTTTGTCACACAGTCACCTACGTACGAAACATTCAAACAGACTTAAGTCCTGAACTAGTGAAGAAACAGATGCTAATGATTCCAGATGATCAGGTGGTGATCAGTATACTGGTGGTGCTGAATACTGAGTTTTTGGAACTCCTTTACCAATGCACTTTTCAGCCTGTCATTTAAACTACTTGCTAGGCCAAAGATAAGACATTTTGATAAACTGTATTTTTGTACTTGAGTGTTTGTGTTTGTGTGTGTACTCTCGGTCATATGATATTAAAGATAAAGATTATCAATATAGGAGAGATGATGGCATGCTGTGTCTAATGTTTGTAGTCTGTAGTCTCTCCACATGTTAGTCAGCCCCAATTCCCGCCCTGCATCTCAATACAGCTCCAACCAATCCCGACGTGTGAAGACAAGTGCTTTCTCTGAGACACATGAAGATGGCCACCGCATCTTTTCATGACTGCTGCTCACGCAACGTGGTTTGGACAGCTGAACGAGCTCTGAGGAAAGCGTTGACTGCCCAGTTTGGTGTACGTGAGCTGGCAGATGCCCAGGATTGGGCAGTATAGCTGTAGATGAACTGAAATAAGAACTAGAAAAATCCTCCCACCATGAGAGGAGAGAGGTCAACTGAGTGCTTTTGGACACCTGAATGGGATTCAAGCATATAAACGCAATCTGTTTACTCCACTCCCCAGCCTAACCTTGGTTTTACTTGTTTTAAACATCCTGGACACAAAATACAGACACACAAACAAAAAAGCAAATATGCATTTTCAAATAAGGCACAAACGGATTACACACCTTGTGGTCCCCCATACAGACATTAGGTCCAATATTGTCATATGTTAGCGATTTCTCATCAGTCTCTGGCTGTAAACAATAAGCAAAAACAAGGGAAACTGTTCACTAAAAGCATAGGACTAGAATTAAACCAGTAGAAAAATTCCCTTTTGAGAGATTTATCAAGGTATGCAAATGTTTGGACATCATAGTTAAAGTACGCTTCTTTTATATTCTAAGTGAAAACAATTACAAGTCCCCTAGAGAAAACACATTTTAAAGGACAATGAAGATGTCTTCATCTGTGATTAAGTTTTTTCAAACAGTTGTGATAATACATGTAGAAAATTAAATGAAAGATAACCAACATACATGGCAAGATTTTTGTTGAGGATGAAAAATGGCATATTTAAAAACAACACAGGTTTAACAAGGCAGTCTATCTGGAACAGGAGATCCGGCCACATGAAATGAGCTGAAAGAAAGCCTGTGTGGTCTAGGTTGTGGTTCTCAAGCTGAACTAAAGGCTTTTTGAATACGCTACACGCTATGAAAACAGAGCATTACAGGCGCTCTGCGTGAGCTTGGTGAGGTGTGCGGCTGCTCAGAGGGAGTGATGAAAAGACCAGGAGCGCTCCAGAAAGCACCACCAACTTCAGCCTGAATGAACTTCAAACCAATAAGACAGAAGCGTGCGGGTCATCCTTGGCCCTGCACACGTGGACTACCTTTCCGTTTCGGGTTACGTTCCAATGTCTTCACGTGCGCGGGCCTCTGGCTCCCACAGCGCGGATACATTCATCAAAAAGAGACTTGATAATTTACAAAGGCAGCATAAAATTGTGGATTTTCGGGCTGCGTAATCTTTAGACAGATAAACAAATGACAGCGGGGGCCAAGGCTGCGGTGGCGCTCGCTTGACTGAGCCTTCATTACAGTATGGAGCGGGGAAGCTGCTCGGGCCGCCGCTGCAGGCAGACCTGCGGCGTGTTAGGGCTCGGCAAGCAGAAAATAACACGGCACAAAGTTAACGGAGCACAGCATGATAGATGACGCTGCGCACAGCACTGTTTATGGGCCCATGTCTCAACAATCTGTAATGCTTATGCATTAGAGAGAGAGGGGGAGAGAGAGAGAGAGAGGGAGAGCAAGAGAGAGAGAGAGAGAGTGTGAGAGAGAGAGAAAGAGAGACCCAGTACATACACCAAGCTTATTGTAGATATCCAAATGAAGTACTTAGGGAGTGTGTCCAGGTCCCTTAATAGGTGTTAAGAAAACAAAGTGCAGCATTAACTGTCTGGTGCTGTCCATGTGTGTGTGTGTGTGTGTGTGTGTGAGAAACTATATTCACTGCCACTTCACAAAAAGGGCCTAATGGATAACAAAAACTTTTAATCATCATATTTTTAATTGTGTGTGTTTGTTTTTTCTCAAAGGCTGTCCTGTATGTATTATAAATTCAGTTTGAATGGGTGTGGCTAAACTATATGCTACATGTATGCTTCAGCCTGCAATGACAACACAAATAAATGTATTCGTTTTTTGTAGTTTAGTTTTCTTCTATAGACTGTAGGGACTGAGGGGAAATGTAAGCGAGAGATCAAGAAAATAGAGAGAAAGAGCGAAATTAAGAAAGAAAGAAAAAAAGATCCGAAGAAAGAGATCAAGCGAGCAAGCACAAGAAAGAGAAAATGAGAGAAAAGCGAGATAAAGAAAAGAAAGAATGAAGAAAAGAAAGTGAGTGAGGAAGTGAGAGTGAGAGAGAAAGCAAGAGAGTTTGAGAGAGAAAGCACAAGAGAGAGAGAGGGAGGGAAAGAAAGGGAGAGAGAGAGAAGGAGAGGGAGACAGAGGGAGGGTTAGAGACAGAGAGCACAAGAAAGAGAGAGAAGGAAACCGAGAGAGGGAGGGTGACACAGAGCGTGAGAAAGAGAGAGAGAAGGAAAGTGAAAGAGTGGGTGAAACAGCGGGAGAGGGAGAAAGAGAGAGAGAGAGAGAGAGAGAGAGAGAGAAAGAGATGGAGGGAGAGACAGAGCGTGAGAAAGAGAAGGAAAGTGAAAGAGTGGGTGATACAATGGGAGAGGGAGAGAGAGAGAGAGAGAGGGAGAGAGGGAGAGGGAGAG
>JBBPDH010000144.1:4470931-4488282 GCA_037974565.1 Clupeocharax schoutedeni
CGGGAATGGAGCACAGAGCCGGGCAAGTTGAAAATTTTTTTTTTACAGCACATGTTTAGGCTATATTCAGACCATAAGACCCAGGGACTCCCCCCCGCCAATTCTGGGGGGGAAAAAGTGCGTCTTATGGTCCGAAAAATACGGTAATTTATTCTCACTCTTCTTTCTCACTCCAACATAACTAATCATTAAGAAAATACGGGAGGTCCTTACACTTACAAGTGCAGATATTTTTGACCATAACGAAACACCAATGAGTGGATCTTCTAGATTAAGTCATATGTGGGTATAATGAAATTCAGGGACATTATTTATTTAGGATGCGACCAATAATATATATTTACCAACAGCTGCTGGGACCACTCAAGCATGATGGTGCAGACTTTTCAGGCTCTGCTTTTAAATTAACACATTAGTCTAGCATCCTCACCAAAAGCTGTGCAACCTTATGTCCAACTTTAATGCCAAGAACTAACTTATACTTGTAATATATATTTGAATATGGTTCTCTCTATATATATATATATTGATTATGTTGAAAAACATCAAAAATATAAAATTTTCTTTTTTGGTCTTATATAAAAGAGAAGGTCTTCAAAATGAATCTCTCAAAGTTTCATCATAGAAATAATTGCGAAAATTTACTGAAATAGCCATTTAATCAGAATTATAGCTCTCAAATCTTACAAAAGAATGTCCAAAATTAGTGCTGTTTTTGCCTATCCTTCGAAACAAATCAAGTTGGTCAATGAGTTCTTTGGCTCTAGTGATGTGTATTCAGTCTGATTCATTGTATTTTTCTATAGTACAATTTTGTTGTTGAATACTGGGTGCATCTCTTTGAATGCTATAGATTGTTAAAAATATCAACAAAAAATGGACCAAAAAGTGTGATTTTCTCAGTTTTTCAGCTGGAAAATGGTGCTGTGCTACTATAATTCAAACGATTGTAACTTGACAACCGTTTAAGATACAGCTTTGACCAAGACATCATTTTAAAGCTTATTGTCTCAATTTTGAATTTTGGTTCAGGTCACATTATATATGCGTAAACGCAAGACTCTTATGACGCGATAAAAAAATATCGCTGTTAATCTATTCACAAAGTTGGCTTGGGAGCTTGGTCTATACTATGCAAGCTATGTTGACTTTCACCTTGATATTTACTCTCTCTCTGTCTGTCTGTCTGTCTGTCTGTGACCTTGATATTTACTCTCTGTCTGTCTGTCTGTCTGTCTGTCTGTCTGTCTGTCTGTCTGTCTGTCTGTCTGTCTGTCTGTCTGTCTGTCTCTTTCTCTCTCCAGATCGCACCCTGTCTCCTTCTCTCTGGCGCTCTCTCTGTGCCTCTCTCTCTCTTGCTCTCGTTCGTGACTTTTCCGGAGCGGATCATCTCTCTCTCTCTCCCTTTCTCTCTCTGTATCTCTCACTCACTCTCTCACTCTCTCACTCTCTCTCGTTCCTGACTTTTCAGAATGAAATTTAAGTGATCGGGGAGAACATTTGGAGGCATATTTATGGTTTACACTATAAAAACAGGCATTAGTATCATTGGGGGGGCCTTGGGGGCATTTTAATCTAGAATAATCTAGATGAATCAAGATTACAATGAGATTAATCTAGATTGTAAAAAATTACCTATGTCCACCTCTAATATATATATATATATATTTCTCTTTCATTTATTATAACTGTATTGCACTTATGTCAACATATAGTTTGTGGATAACTATGTTCGGCCACTTTTACAAATCATCGCCAGATGCTATGTAAATAGGACAATAAGAAAAGACAGTATCACCATTTTAACATAATTTGTGTGTTCCCACAATTTTTGTTGTGGATGTAGGTACCATGAGACGAATATTGCGCACGATTATTGTCACTGCCTGTGAGCTTTGCCCCATCGCCCAAAACATTGTCCTTCTCCAGTCCACACATGAACACCTAGCTATGAGCCCTTGAGTGGCACTGTGGGCGGCCGTGTAGGGGGTGTGTAAAACTGAGAGCAGAATAAAGGGGTGTGTGAGACAGAGGGGAATGCTGCCTATTCATCTTGGCCATTGGAACATCTGGGAAACCCCTCTAAAACAATGGCTGGCAGCACAAGGGGAGGCACTGATTCTCTCAGTCAGCTCAGGTTCCACAACAACCACGACTGGCCTCCCCAGCACAGAATGGACAGGCCACAAATCATCTCAGGACAACAGGGGCTGAGGGGTGGGAGAAAAGCCAGTGAGGTGCTGTGTATGTGTGTGTGTTCTTTCTGGTATTTAGGTCCTAAACAGGCCCATTCTCTAGAGCCCGGCAGGACAAATTGGCCAGCTTGGTAGTCTTTGAGAGCCAGTGCAGCACGAGGAGAATGGGACAGGCCTGAAACACAAGCAACAGCCCCATAAAAATTCATCACTTTGACCCCTCTGACCTGCCACTGCTGGGGGTTCCACACACACACCCCCTGTGCAATGAGCAAGCATCTCATGAACACACACACACACACACACACACACACACACACACACACACACCCCAAAATACACAAAAAAGCCCAGATATATGTTATACATGACGTTATACATACATACATGAAGCCCAGATACATATTATGACTGAAATCTTCAACTCTGTGATGGTAAAGATATGCTTTTAGCATATATGTTGCACACCATATGCATGCATGCGCGCGCACACACACACACACACACACACACACACACACACACACACACACACACAAAGACAATACCTAAGAGAAAGGACTTCTTGACAAGAAAAAGCCACCAGATGCTTCATTGTGCCCGAGTGTGTGAGAGAGTGTGCGTAAAGTAGCAGCAGTGAGGGGTGTGTGCGCTCTCTTCGCTGTATTAAGCAGAGTAAGAGAGGGCATTGTTTCACACCAGGCTCTTGACACATTTGCGCCACATGTACAAAGAGAGCTAACACAAGCTTAAACATAGTGAGGCCCTTTCCACTTCTTCTGCCGCTGCCGCCGCTTCAACCCGCAGCTTCCAAATCAGACGCCACAGATGTCCACAAGACTGTTTAACCCTCTCCACATCCATAAAACCCACCTATTAGTGCGCTTAGACAAGACACAATGCTCTAACGTGTCCCAGCGCAACTTTCTCACGCAACGGTGTGTTTCAGTGATAGTAAAAGTGCTATCAGTGCCTTAGCGATATCCCCTCAAGTGCCTGTTGAGCTTCTGAAAAGACATGAGAGATAGGGTGGACGATAAGGAGGAGCTGTTATCCAGAAGCGGATAAACATTTAGTCCTGGTAGGGCCTACGTAATGACAACAGTTGCAAAAAACAGACATTTCCAAAATATCAGTTTAACACTCTACGCTACCAGTCAAAGGTTTTTACCACTTATCCCTTTATTACAGAAACTGCAGATTTTTATTCCTGGTCAGCACTGGAAAGTGAACAACTTTGAAAGATAATGTGTCAAATAAAACATGTTTCCTAAAAAAGATGAAAGAATCTGTAACAGCGCATGTCTGGTTGTGTGGTGACACGGAGTCAAATTCTAGACTGTCCTTTAACTTTAAATGCACTCATTAACTGTTTCATCCCATTGTCTCACACTTAACAGCCGCTTAAATATCTAACAGCTTTCTGCATTATAATTATATTAGCAGTTTTTATTGTCTGTCAGTAGTGGTGAATTAACATATTCTGGCTAGTGAACGTACTCAAAAGGTGAACATACAGTACATATATTCATTAGCAAAAAATGTGTAACTGAGAGTATTTTTAGTAAATATTTAGTAAGTGAATGACAAGTAAATGTAGAAAATCTCAGTGTCTGTCAAAACCTTCGACTCGTAGTGTGGACCAGTGATCACAGAACAATCATAAAATGTACTCCACTGAATTAGGAAGATGTGGAAGACACAATTTGCGTCTGAAACATGTGACAGCTGTGAACTGACATATAGAGAATGCAACAGACAGCTTGAAGGTGACTTAAAACGAATAAAATCCATTTTTCCCCACACGGTTTATTCACAGCCTTCTTATTCCAAGCCCAACCCTGGTCTGCTCATTGTTACTGAAGTTGGACCACCCCCTAGGCAATGTGAGAATATTAACTCTGCTATATACTCTAAAACCTGAAAGGGTTTTTCCATTCAAATGCTAGACTGGGTCTGGTGGGTCATTTTGTTGTGCTATTCCCACAGAGCTGGGTAGTTTTGGAGTAGTCCAGCTGCTAGCTATTCCAACACAGTCAAATAACAAACTAGCCAGATAACAGCACCAATTAGAGTCAATTAAACTACTTCTCATCAAGAAACTGCCCATTAACTACAAAAGTAAAATGAATGTTATGTCCATTAAATCGATTTTAAAGAATATTAAAGATATTAAACTTATACCTTGTCATTTTTAAATCTGATGCTAGATACTTTTAAAATGGTGTGTATTTATGATGTAGTGGCATTTTTAATCCAGTCAGTTTTTATTATTGCAACATACCGATGGATAAGAATGCCACCTACTGTCCTTCCTGCTTTAGCTCTTTAAGGCCAAATGACTCTTTATTAATAACATGTCATCTCAGTTGCATTTATTTAACTCATTTTCAACTGTGGTCCTTCTGCCTTGTTCAGCTGTAAAACTGAGGGTTCTGTGCCAACAGGCTGACAGGCTGATTAATCTGAGCTGCTATAAAGGCACGCAACTGAGGTCCTCTACCAGCCAACACGGGTTTTCCTTGATCAATCCAACAGCCTCTGTGCTCAATCCATCATCATTCGGGTTGTGAGCGGTTTGGTGGGTCACTTAGTGTGTATCGAGCAACGATTAACAATTAGAGGTTTTGTCTTAATGAGCGGCTAAGCTCGAGTTCATTACTACGGTGATCAATGCAGACCAACAAGCAGCAATCAATGACTGTTAGCCGTTTTTTACAGCAGGGAAGAGAGCCTTTAAGTGTACTTCAGTTGCGGCCAGGAGCAGCTCTGAGAGACATTCAAGAGCCAAAGAGAAGACGATGTGGTCTTAGGTCTGAAAACAGCCACAAAATGTGAAAGACATTGATACAGATTTAAATGTACTATTACTGATACTAATACTACTAATATATGTTCAATTTTTGAACTTTATTTTGTTTTCCAACAGTTAACTAAAAAAAAACAACAACAAACAAACAAAAAAATAGGGCATTATGGTCTAATGATTTCAAAACTTACACCTCTTAAACTCCAAATTCTCAAACTAAGACCTACTATGTGTCATCCAAACTGGTCAATATAAATCACCAGTCAGTTGATAAAATGTGGCAGATGTTAATATAACAAAATAATAATAATATGAATACAGATTTTTTGTTTACCTTTTATATTTTAATTTTATAGTCTAATAATTAACCAGCGCTTTTCTGATTTCTATGTTGTCACACTTCTTAAACTCCAACTCAGTCTTAGCTACGACATGCAGTGGCTGCAAGCTGTAACAACAAACTGACCGATACACCAGTCGGCCTTGACTTGTTCAAAACATCAAAAGAAACAGAATTAAAAAAAAAAAAAAAAGGTTTCTCTGAGACATACATAATCCTAAACCTAAGAGAGAGACTTTTTAGGTCAGGTCTAAGTGCTGAAGCCTTACGTTCAAATGAGTTTTCTACTACACCCATTGAAGAGGACGACAAATTTCAGCCATTAGATGGAAACGTTAATGCTCTAACAATAACAATCCTCGTTAATGTTAACTGTTTTGTGAGACTGGACAATGATCCATGTGTCCCCTCCTCTCAGATGGCAATGATGGTGGCAATCTGGGTCTCAATACAGAGTACAGTCTGAAAGGACAGCGCACAATGCTGTCCGGAGCACAAAGGCCCATGATTCATTCCCAGCAACACCCTTTAATTTGTTTGCACCATTTCATTTAAATGATGCTTCCCAATACTGGGGGTGGGGGTGGAGGTCCAGCTCAGAAAGAGGGGGTGGAGAGAGCAGGGGGAGAAAAAGACGGAGAAAGAGACAGACAGACAGAGAGAGAGAGAGAGAGAGAGAGAGAGAGAGAGAGAGATGTTGAGACAAGTCTGGGCCTGATGCTCGGCGATGCGCTAGGCAACCATCCTGTGGGTGGGCTTTGTGATTCGTTTTTTTAACCAATTTTTCATGCCCATCCCTCTTGATGTGACCCCACTGTGGGCCCTTTATGGAGCTGACAGGCCAGTGCAGGGGAACATGCTGCCCTTCTGATAGCATGAAATCAGGAACAAAAGCCCCCCAAGGACAGCGGGGAGAGGAGCGGAGTGCAGCACCCGCCTGCCTCTCTGGCTCTCTGGATCCATCGCTCTATTTGTTGCCTTGCTTCACATTCTCTCTCCCACACTCCCTACATAAACTGCAGGAAATCAGCTCAGGCCTGCGCCTCAGCGTTCCACATTCGAGAGAAAAGCCTCAGCACCTCTTCAAAGTGCCTGGCAATATGGCCCTCCTAGTAAATCAAGAGAGACTTTACAGAGTAAAGGCCATGAATTGCCAATGTGCCACTTAATGAGAACTGTTAAATATGATGGGCTGATTGTGGGAGGCCTGCGATCGAGGAAGAGCCCGTGCTTAATGTCAGTCAGCCAGGCAAGCAGACAGCGGCCAGGGTTAGCTCTACAGATCTGTTCCAGTAAGGTTTAGTGTGCTGAACTCTAGTTCTGTAGACCTATAATTAAAAAAAATATATATATATATTTTTGAACGTTTTCATTTTTTAAACAATTTTTCATTACTTCAGATCTAGATCTTCTTTAGCTTTGGAGTAGCCAGTAACAGAAGCTTAAAGTTAAATATTCGTTGATGTTATTACTAACAGAGATACAGTTTCAAATAAATTGACAAAAATAAAATCCAGGCTTCATTAACGAATATTTGTTTTTGTTGTTTTGACAAACTATTGCTCTAAAATGGTGCAGTTAGTGGCCTGGTGGTTAGGGAGTTGCCCCTCCAGTTGGAAGGTTGTGGGTTTGAATCCTTCAGTACTGCACAAAAGTCTTAGGGACCTATAAAAATTATGATTACTGCTTATGATTTCTGATTTACTGCTGGGCAGTAGTGTTACATTAGTGCTAAAACACTTACATTAAAACAAAAACAAACAACATTAACACAGTAATCAGTGGTTTTATGTGGTTCACAACGTGTTCACTGACCCATTTCCAGACTTCTTTCCTCAGGGTAGCCCATTTTTACTTGCAGCTTCATCAAAGCCCTGGTTTGGCTCTTTTTACTGCAGAAGATTATATTAGGTGCTGATTATTATGGAATTGTATTAATTCACCCAATGACTGGAGGCACTGAGCAGAAACCTGGATCAAAACCTGTGTTCTTCTAACAGCTCACAGAATATTGACTACTTTTTAGAAAAATTAAATGCTGATACTATTTACTGCTTGCTTATTTGCTTGCATTTACATCAGCCCACACTTAAGTTATAGACCAGTGTTTCACACTTCTAGTCCTGGGGGGCCAGTTTTGCCATTTTAGTGTTTTGTACCCAAGCATTTATGCACCCAAGCAGCTAACACTGAATCTACTCACAAACGAATCATCAAGCCTGGCGTGTGGTGGGTGCACAATAGCAGGAAAAACACTAAAATGTGCAGGGCAAGGGGGTCTCCAGGATTAAGGCTGGGAACCAGTGATCTACACTGTACCAAGTGTTCATGTTAACAAAAAAAAACAAAACCCTTCATTAACCCTCTCACTGACTCTGGACTTCAGGTCAAGTCCATAAAGGTCAGACAAAGTGCTACAAAATAATGAGAGCTTTTCCCTCTCATCACCATCTTGCCTCAACGCAATAACACACACGTCTCCATTTCCACACCAACCATTGGAGAACCTTCACATTATATTGTCCTCTCCACACCACACAGGGTTACTGCACTGGTCAAAAATAGACTGGCAGTCATCCCACAAGTGGTCCACTATTCCACCCACACAAAAGACTCTTTCTCTGCCTGGAGACCTCTACTGCGCTTGGCCAGAGAGGGAGCGAGAAAGGAGCTTCTCCCTAAACTCACTCTGCTCCCCTGCCAGTCAAACGACCTTTGGTGCAGAGATGGAGGGGAGACGGTGAACTCAGCGGAGAGTGAAGAGAACACCACAACGCTGCTGAAAGGAAAGCAGACCTCATCACCACCTTCAGAGGAACGAATGTGCTCCCAGACTGCTCAACTAAAATGTTTTTTGCTTCTGTTTGTTTTTGTTTCTGTTTGTTTGTATTTCATATTCACTGAAGTGTGTCTAACATCTGATAGCATGTCCACACTAAAACGCACAGCGTGCCTCTATACAGCCCTGCATGCAGATGTGAAATTCAGCCTTTGGAACAGATGAAAGGCATCAAAACAGAACACACACGTTTAAGATGCCTGGCTGCTCCTCAATGTATATGTTAAAATCTCCTTCACCTTGGCTTCCAAACTCACTGTAGCTCTAGACACTTCTGTGAGTTTTTGCAGCATTATAGGTATGGACTTTGGGGTGAACATCATTCTTTTTAAACTTTTTTAAAACGGCATAAACACACTCTTTCAAAAGAAGTGAAGAAATGTATTTTTCATATGTCCCTAATATCATAAAAAAACATAATATAACATCATTGTTTTGAGCTCCATTTTTAATTTTACAGCTTCTTGTAAAGGATTTGAAATCCACGGGTCTCTGAGAAAGCAACCTAATCGTTAAATAAAATATGGAACATCAAAGGGCTCACTCTCCACTGGCTGAGTGGGTTCATATGGGTTGGCGCTCTATAAAGAAGCTCCATGCAGTCATGGGAAGCTCTTGGAGGGTGTGTGTGGGTGTGTGTGTGTGGCAGTGGCCACAGTGGCGTCCAGTGCCAGGCAGCCCCCTCGCCCCCATCGGCCGCCTGTGGAGCCCAGCACAATGGGGCCAGGCCCCAGGAGCGCTCGGCCAGCCCGCTGGGGGACCAGGCTCCAATAGGAACAGAGACCAACAGTTGTTCTTCATTCTCTCTGCTTTTTAATTACGTTCCGATCAAAGCCACCACACTCTCCTTCGCGCTCTGTGCCTCTCTTTGTGTTAGTGTTATTAGATGGAGAGAGAGAGAGGAAGGGATGGAGTGGGAGGGAAAGAAAGAGAGAGGGGGGGGACACAGAGAGAAAGAGATAAAGCAGCATTTGTTCACTGCTAATGCTCTCTACGTATCAGCTGAGGCTATCAGAGATCATGCGGGTTTATCTGGGCTAACAGCATAACATGATGCTTATCATAATAAGGTGATGACCGCAAGATAGACTAACAAGGACCCCTCTAATTATCTAATCTTCTTTCAGTAAAAACAAAATCATTATCCAGTCGCTACTCAATAGTCTGAATTACAGTTCAGTCTAGTGTTAACTCCCCCAAACACATACAACCTAGTTTTCTTTTGCAATTTAAATGCGTTGTTTGAACCCTACTGCACTACCTAGGCCAATACACTGTAGTGTCATTTTTAAAGGACTCATGGTCAGTCATCTCTTACTTTTGATGGAAGGCTTTATTTGAATTATGTTATTTAAAGTAGCTGATTTTGTGTGTAGGAACTTAAGATGTCACCACAGTTCATTGAGGAGTAAATAATGTCATCTATAAGTTCACTGGATAAAAAAATAGTCAAATGCATCATTTTTGATGCCTCCGCTTGCCATGAAATCAGCATCAGTCCTGTCGGGTAAGGATTCCATCAGTCTCTCGAGATCCCGCCCGTTTCAACCCGCTCTTCCACAGACTGGGTGCACATTTTGGATGGTCTCATTTCAGCATTCCTGCGGTTTCATTTGGGATGGAAGTCTGGTGATTTTCATCATGTATGTTGAACCGCTAGCAGACATCAACTCACAGTTTCATGAAGCATAAGGTCAGAGGAAGAGTAAAGCAAAATGGGCAGAACCTCCAGATGCTGGTTTAAAACTTTACCTAACAGGACTGATGATGTTATTAAGGCAAGTAATGCAAAACAAAATACTAGAGAAGAAAAAAAAAATTTGATTTTTTTTTAATGTCCAATCAGATTATAACCAAACTTTGGCAAACAAAAAGCAAAGAAATGTGCTTTTGTGTTTCACACAACTCGGTGTGTGCTCTGCATATAATATTATAACTACTACTGCTACTACTACTACTATTACTAATAAACAATAAATATAATAAAACAATAATAATAAGTATTATTATACATTCTGCCTAGCTTTAAATACTTTTAACGCTTTGTTCAGCTGTACATTAATTTGAATTAACCATTAATATTCATGCCTGGTCTATCCCTTCTCAATAATGCATCAGAACCTCTGACAATATTATAATGCTCTCATCAGTAATAATAAAACATTACCCTATTACACACACACACCTTTTCTGCAGCAGTTTAGTAACGTGGTCGAAAACAAATCACTGAGCAAAAAAAAAGGAGAATAACATTACCAGCGTATAGATCAGTCGTTTGTAGCACATCAAATGTGTGTGTGTGTGTGTGTGTGTGTGTGTGTGTGTGTGTGTGTGTGTGTGTGTGTAAACTAAAGTGCTGCTTTATCAGATGTGGATGAGGGTCACTATGTCTGGTGTCGAGAGTCTCGTAGAACAGAGGGCCGATCAGTGCACGCCCACTGACTAATGGATGGATGCGTCCCAAAATTAATTAGCCTGACTAATGTAGTGTACACTTAATTTCGCTGCCTGCCTTTTGATTTATGGCAGGCCACACGCACAAACGCAGCGTGAAATAGAGCCTTATTGTGTGAGGAAGATCTCAGCAGTAAACACGACTCTGCCCCCTCTCACAACAGCACACGCCACCCGGCCTGCCAGCAGCCATGTAAACACACGCATATGGACACACACCATACACACACACACACACACACACACAGCCTCTGCAATGACATGCTCACATACACACAGCCTCTTGCACACAAACACATGCATCCATCCTCACACACATTTATGCATGCACTCATACACAAACGTATACAAATGTACACGCAGACACAAATATACGCGCACACACGCGCACACACCGCACAATCTATTCTCTCCTCTCCCTCTCCGCTTCCAAGAACAAACAATGTCTGGGTTGACTTTGGCATCAGGAGTGCGCTGTAAACCTCTTCAAAGGGTGAAAAATGAAATCTTTATTACCCATGCCTGTCATTAACAAGCAGTTTACAGCCCTCATTTAGAGCAAGGGACTGTACACAGCTCCACCTTTAATTTCATGCTGCTCAGCCCACATAACGGCTGGGACAAAAGCAGGAAAGATTGATGCGTTCTTGGGACTCCTCCTGCAGTCCCGCTATACAGCAGAAAGGGGGTGCTAGACCTCAAGTGCGGCCTCTCAAATCACTTCCATAATGACAGGAGACCTGCACAAGCACCGGATAAACTCCAATTAAAACAAGCACAAGTTATGTCACAAGGACAGTAGATCAAGTCGGTAATTAACCTTCTTGCCGGCCTCTATCAATCCTGGAATTGGAACGGCCTGAGCGGACCAAGCCATTTTTGCAGAAATTAAATTTACATTCTATTAAGTTTAATTAGGAGAGATTTTAAATATACTGACGAGAAGGCGCCCAGCCGCAGTGCTGTCACTGCGCTCACTGATTCACTACTGGCAGAACCCCCGGGGTCCCCTTCAATCCCAGCAAGCACTGCTGCACTGCTCCAGCCAGAACGCAGCATTCAGCACACAGGTGGACACGACTCTATAAATACTCGCAGTCTCTTCCTTCCTCTTCCTCCCACCCCATTCTCTCCTTAAACACACACCACCACTCAGACGGCCAGGGCAGTGTTTACGGTAATGTAATGGGTAATACGTTAGTCACAGGTTTTAAAGTTACAAGAAGAAAGCAAAACAGCACGGAGAATGAAAACTGTAATAAACGTAATATTCAAAAATGCCTCGTATTTAACAATAGTAAACACAAATATAACTACACAGTGTTCGAAAGATTTAAAGAAAAAAAGGAGAAAAAGGTTAGAGAAATAATGTGTGTGAGAAGGAAAGTAAAGGAGAGGAGAGGGAGAGTGAGAGAGAGAGAGAGAGAGAGACAGACACAGAGAGAGAGAGACAGAGAGACAGAGAGAGAGAGAGACAGAGTGAGAGAGAGAGAGGCTTCAGCTTTAGGACCCATGTGGCTGGATCCTTTGTCTCCAGTGAAAAGCGCTGCTAAATGGGGGTCAATTGAAGCCAGTTCCCCTCTGTCTGACACAATTACTGGAGTTCCCTGTTCACAAGTGTGTGTGTGTGAGTGAGAAAGAGACCAGGAAAGGGGGAGAGAGCAAGAGAGAGAGAGTGTGTGAGAGAGAGGGAGAGAGTGAGAAAAAGAGAGGGAGGCTGGCCCTACGCCTCTGGTTACTGATCCTGCCGCACAAGCATGTCAAGAATGTGCCACCTGTATCCAAACACACACACACACACACACACACACACACACACCATCAAATGGGTGTCCTCCCCAGACAACCATGGGGCAAACAAGGCATCCTGATGTAGAGGACACTGCAAAGGCGCTTCAAAAACATGTATAACCACAACCTCTCCCATCACAGAAACGGTTACTAGTACTGGAGCATCAATAAAATGTAATGTTTGATTACATATGCAATATTTTTGTTACCAAATCTGACATGTGCAAAATATGATGACAAACACACCCACAAACACTCACTGCTATGACATTAAATATTTGTACTTTCTATGCATGATTTAATGTTGAGTGCCTAACATATAATTCACCCTGTACTGTAAACCTGATTTTTCTACATCCCAGTGCAAAAGTACTCACCTCTCATTGGCTAAAAACATACCCACACACGCACAAAAATGATGTACTTCACACTAAATAAAAAGTAAAAAGGTTATGGGTTTATTACATTAACAATTACTATTCTATATATTTATTATATCTATATTTATTACTCAATGTATATCTCGTTTTCTATATTTCTTCTTTTTTTAAAGCAATACCTTACAAAACACACACACATGTAGAACAATGTACAAATACATAAATGAATTAATGCCCTTAACTAAATTACTGTTTATTTTCCTGTTCTATACTAATAAGTACTTAACGTTCCCAAGTGTAACTGTGCAAAGCTTTGCCCTATTCCAGTGATTCGATTTTAAGACCACCCATGCTTTACGGGGAGGAAATGAAAAGAAAGTAGGCTGGTCTGGAGTAGGTGCGCGCGCGCACACACACACACAAACACACACACACACACACACAGTGGACAGTGCAGGATAGTGCTCCCTGAGGCGGGCGGTTTGAACTGCAACCTCAGAAAAAAGGGAACGGAGGAAGACCATTATCTACTTTACCACACAGGATGAAGTCCTTCCTGCATCATTATAGTTCAGCAATTCAACTGTTCAACAATTCAACACGAAAACAATTCAGCCATTCAGGAAGCCCTCCATTCTTTCTCCTCCCCCTTCACTTTAACAGTGAGAACCTCCTCAGCAAGGACAATGACCGGAATCTCTCTCTCTCTCTCTCTCTCTCTCACACACACACACACACACACACACACACTCCCCTGCTACATGTTAACCGTTCACAGTCAACACACCATAAGCACTCCTTAATGAGTTTACATCCAATTATAATACAAGAAATACAACAGCGACAATGACAAAAAGTGGGAAAAAAATGTGAGATAGAGAGACAAAAATAGAAAAACATTGAGAGACATAGAGAGACAAGAAGAGCATGAGAGAGAGAGGAGGAGAGTGGAAGAGAGAGAGAGAGAGAGAGAGAAGGGGGGTTCTACACTCAGACAGTGCTGTGCTTGTTGTGGTGTTTTACTACTGTGAAATTTATGACTCATTAATGTGCTCACCACTGCCCCAGCCCAGCTGTGTTTGCTAACCTGCCTGCAAAGTGCATTGTTATGTTACAGGGCTGTTCATGCTCACTCTCTCCCTCTCTCACGCGCATACAAACACACTCACACACTATGTGCTAATGAGGGGCCTTGTAAAACCATGTCCTATGTGCGCATCCTTAGTGAACAGTGGGAACACTGATTAAGACGTCATAAACAGGATCATTTGCACAACACATACTTGAGATGTCTGTGTGTGTGTGTGTGTGTAGCCAGGGGTGTTATGGTATGCTGCAGTACACAGAGGTGTTCACAGGTGTTTTATGTTCATTTATGGGTTTCTTACCTCTATCACCTGCTTTGAGTCCAGCCTAAAGTTGAAATCGCCAAAGAGGAAATATGGCAGCTTCTCGTAACGCTGGTCTGTGATCCTACAGAGAGAAAGAGAAGCAAAGTGGCCATCAGAAACATTACAGAACTTGGTCTGGACGGATGGAGTGACCGAGTGCAGTGTTTGTGAGGGTAATAGTACCACCTAGTGGTATAGGTGGTGCTTCAACCTGCATGTACTGACCAGCAGATAAGTGACGCCTGTTATAGATCTGAGTGTTTGTGACTGTTTTTGTGTGTTACATGTGATGCCCGTGCAAGATGCTTTTGCTCCCATAATTAGTTATTGAATAGAGAGACAACATCCACTTTTGCCTGCATAAAAGAGAAATCGCACGCCACAGTACTGCACTGCCTCGCTGTCCAGCACACTGTCGACAGCTCACTCTGAGATCCAGAGGATTCATGGAGTCCAGAACTCCGAGAAGTCATGGATCGCTTCCAAAGAGCAGCACGGCATCCCCCTCTGTCCCCCCTGAAAAACACTCCTAAAATGAGAAATAATTAAGTCCTCATACCTAATCATTTATTTTGTGTGTGTGTGTGTGTGTGTATGTGTGTGAGAGAGATAGAGAAAGAGAGAGAGAGAGAGAGAGAGAGAGAGAGAGAAAGAGAAACAGAGAGAGAGGGGGAATTGCATGTCTTCGAACTGGATTAATGGGTGGGGATGCTATCGTGGCTAATCACTGGGATAAATCTCGCCCCGCTCCGACGACCTGATAACGCTGTATTTATGAGGATGTAAAAGACGGCTCTCTCCTGGCAGCTCTGTCCCAGGACTGTGCTCTCACATACTGCTGCTACCTACCACTGCAATTAACGATTATTCCTATAATCGATCAATCTATTGACTATTATTCGATCAAATAACTCAATTAACTATTATGGCTTCTATAACTTCCCCTCGCTTTGCTTCATCTCAGCACCAGCACTGTTTGAAGTCATTTAAGCTATTAAATGCTTGACACTGGAGAGGAAACAAATTAATCCGGTCCAATCTTGAAACAAATGTAGCCTGAAACTGTAATGCTGCTGGCTGTGGGTTTCTTCCTGTGAGGCAGTAGAGTGTTGCCTATCTTTGGAAGCCCATCTTAAATTAAGTGCTTCAGCTCATTTAGAAGTTGGAATTAATCTAGATTAATCTAGATAGAAATTTTTATCTAGATTAATCAAAATTAAAATGGTTGATTTGAATTCTGCCAGAAGTCAGAACCCCCCCGCCCCCCCAAAAAAATGATTCCAATGTCTATTTTTATAGTGTAAACCATAAATATGCTTCCAAATGTTCTCCCAGATCACTTTAATTTCATTTTGAACTTTAAACCCGAGGTTTAAATACGGCAAAGTCAGAAACGAGAGAGAGACAGAGAGAAAGAGTAAAACAGAGAGAGAGAGAGACAGAGAGAGAGAGAGCGATACACAGCGAGAGAGAGAGAAAGAGAGAGACGATCCGCACGCTCTGGAAAAGTCATGAATGAGAATGAGATAGTGAGAGAGTGAGAGAGTAAGAGAGAGAGAGGCACAGGGAGAGTGAGACAGGATTAAAACGGGCGCGATCCAGAAAAGTCACGAACCAGAGAGAGCTGGGTCTATACTAGCTTGCGTAGTACAGACCCAGCTCCCAACCCAACTTTGTGAACAGATTAACGGCGATATTTTTTTTATCGCGCGATAAGAGTCTTACATTAAAGAAGCACGTTATGGAGTATACATATATATATATGGAGTTTATATACACACATATACCTACAAAACACACAAATATATAATATAATACACATATTAAATGTTAATCTTTTCATCCCACAGCTTGAAAAGAAAAAAAAACTTTTACCTTTAATATGAGTAACTGAGTTTTTAAAGTTTTAAAACTTGACATTTCACATCCGTCTCAGAGCAGTTTAGCAGTTTCACAGACAGTGGTGGAGGTTTAGATCGGATTAGGTTTAGGAAGACAAAGCCATAAGCTTCAAAGGTGACGTCAAAAATCACGCTCGCATGTCTGGACTGCTTGGCAGCAGCCCTGCAGAGGAAAATAAACGGCTTACACTGCACGTCAATATAGAACATCAATATATTGGATATATGTAATCAATAAAGCCCGGGATTACATGGTAAATGTGCTGCTTATGATGTAATTTCAAACCGCCCAACCATGTTCCTAGCCCTGGACAAAGGGGTAATGCGGTACTCTTTTCTGATTGGCTGGAAGCCATGAATCAGTAGTGACAGCTCCTCCCCACTTAATCTAATGAGTGACAGCTGCTCCTTTTCTCACTTTAAAACAGTCACATTCCGTCACTTGCTCATTCTCTGCCTAAGGCACTGTTTTGAAGGATGGTACAGTTCTCCTCTCTCAGTACACATCAATCAAAGGCATCTAATAGATAACAAAGTGAAAACTGACCAGTATGTTTTATTATTATTATCAGAATGCACCATGCATTTCTACAGACTTGTTAAAGTGCACATATAATAAAAAAAACTTTCATTTATTAAAGATTGAAGAAAATGATGTAGTATGTGAACACTGATAAAGTACCAATTCACTAGTTTTGTGATGTCACAAAAACAAACTGTTTAATATTACCTGCCTAGTACTGTGTAGGTCCCCCTAGTGTTACCTGAGCAGCTCTGACTTGTTAAGTAATTTACTCCACTCTGAAAGTGTGCTGTGGTATCTGCTTTAAGACATTACAGCAGACCCTTTACGTCATGTAAGATGCGACGTGTGGCCTCCACCCAGCAATGCTGCTTTGGAGGTGCTCTGACACAGGCGTCAAGCAATTACCATTTGACCCTTTTCAAAGCGACTGAGGTCTTTATGCTTACCCTGCTTCCAACACATCACCTTCAAGAACTGACTGTTCACTTAATGCCTAATATATCCCTGTAATGATGTAAAGATAACCTGTAAAGATAATCAATGTTATTCACTTCACATCAGTGATTTTATTGTTGTAGCTGATTGGTGTATCAGTACCCAGCAGTTTTGAAGGCCCACAGCAGTTTAGTCACGCCCATTTACGCTGAAGATATGAGTATTAACTGAATGAGGCACAACAAAGGGCAGCCAATCAGAACAGAGCTGATTTACATTGGTACACAGAC
>JBBPDH010000144.1:4504136-4516051 GCA_037974565.1 Clupeocharax schoutedeni
CATTTTCGTCTTTTGAGCGCACGTACACTTTTAGTATGAGTTCTACGCAAAGTTTTATAAATGAGACCCCTGGTCCAGCTCATCAGATGTTAGGCGCAAGTAAATACTGAACCTGTGCAGTGCTGTGGGTCACCAGGAGCACGATTATGTGTACTCACACTAGGCACGGTTGCCATGAACCCGGTCCAAGTACGATTATCCCCCCTCCCGACTCCCCCTCTGGCCCACACTAACATTAGATTTCTGCATTCGTGCCAGAGCACGCTTACGTCATCATGGTGCGACAGTTTCAGGATAAACAGGAAGAGCGGCAGTTTCGCTGAACGCAGTGGAGTCCGTCGCTCTGGTGACTTTGTTGATAGTAATTTTGAGTCGTTTGGTCCGCGGTAGTCCACAGCCCCCTCACAGACTGTTGCTAAACAGGTCTAACACTTTTGTGGAACGAAAAATGCCTTTGGAGAGTCGCAAAAACGTGGCGTCATGCGTCCTGATCCGTGCTCCAGAGCGGTTAGTGCTCACACTACATGCGAACCACGCCAGAGTTCAACTGAACCGTGCTCTGGCACAGCGGGCCAGGGATGGCGCCCAGGCACCGTCACAATAAAACTTGCATTTCTGTCCCATATGGCCAAAAGACTGAATTTGTCATGATAAAGTGATAACATACTTTTTAGTGGTCGGTAAATCAACAGACTAAGCTATACATCTCCATTCCAATATTTTTTTTTCATATTAGTGCCAAGGCAAGTTACTGAATCAGAGGTTTCCTTTTTAACACAGAGACAGAAAAGGGTTAAGCTTTCTCGTGCCTTGCAAACATTATTTATAAAAATGGGGATCAGAATATCAGAGAGGTATGGTTTATAGACATAAGTTATAGTTAAAGTTTATAATCTTTAATCAATTTAACATCTTCTGCACTGTCCACTCTCACTGAGTGAGTGCAAAATAAAGATTTGGGCCATTGACCTTAATGCTGATGATAAAATGCCACAAATCTTCTTCTGTCACATCAAATTACCTCATAGAGGAACAGTGTGCCTGCTCTGACCCTCTCTCCCACTCTCTCTGCCCCTGTCTCTCTCAGTGGCCAGAGGAAGGGTCATCCTGCTGGGGAGCAGATGTCTGTTAGAAAGGTCAGCAGGCTGGAGGTGAAATAGGTTTCTCTGATAGCTCCCAACCAGTGACAATGATGAACGGAGGGTCTCGGCGGGTCGCCGTGACTACCAGCTCATGTAGGGCCATCCGGAGATAGAGGACAGTAGCGGAAGCTACTGGTGTGGAAACAGAGGCGCTGGTCTAAAAAAAAAAACAAAAAACGAGGCAGTCCATAATCTCATATCTGCCGCCCATTGGATGACTCAATCTCTATCTACAGCCAGCCATGTCATGAGCCCCCTAAAAGAGGTTTGAGGGGATTCGCGGTTACACTGCTCATATGCACTGACCTTTGTAATGTCGTGCTTGAGAGACCCCCAATGCCTCATTAATAACAGCCCCAGCTGGGCCTTGAAGATGGGGGCTACCATCCAATAGAGCTGCACACAGTTGGAACGACACAGCAAGTGATAACTAATACCCTCAACTGATGACTGACGATGCGCATCGCAGGCCTCCCACCGTTTTTTCTTTATTCTTTCATTCCTCTCACCTAAGAAATACTCATTTTAAATGAGTGTGTATGAGCTAGAATGGTGTGTCTCAGGGTCTTCTGAGAGGAACAGGGTGACGAGGAGATAAACTTTATCCCATTCACTGAACTTTCTGGCCAAAACATCTTCCACAATTTCTCACTTCCAAACACAGCTGATGATCATATTGGTGTTCGATGTCTGGAGTTTTCTTCTTTAGTTAGTACGCAATGGCAGCTTATAACGCACCAATAAGCATTAGGCACAATGCATGTCTGATTCATTACACATCCCTCGAACTACATCAAGGTCTTAGGCCATCTCAAATTTGTGGAACTGTTTGACCAAGAAATGCTAATGCGATACTCGTCTCACATTCTAAGTCACTCTGAGTGTCTGCTAAACGTAAAGAAAGCAAGTTACAGACAGTAGAGTCTTGCCAATGCCTAGTATGACTGTCTTCAGCGATATGGCTCCTTTGACCATTTGTATCTATAACATATAACACAGGTAACCGCACAGGTAACAATATTTGACATTATTTAATGCCTAATTAGTAAATAAGTAGCCTCATAGGTCCGGTGCAAAACTGAACAAGAAAACTCTGCTTAAGAGTCTTCAGCTATTTAGCTCCATCTGATTGGGGAAACTGGAGAAATTAGATTGAGATCTCACTTTAAGACAGGAAACAAAAGCCCCTTAGTTTTTTGTAGGGGTAAAAAGTTTAAGCTTATTTCCTTTTAAGAGTCTGGAGAAGAGGAGCTGTAAATCCAAAAACAGCAGAAAACAGCACCTGTGTTCAAAAGTCACCGCAAAAAGCCTTTGAGTCCGGACGAAACATTCCCATAAATAAATAAAACAAACGTAACAAATGACTGCGTGGCGGCACGACTTAAAAGGATTGAGGAAAGCCGGAGAAATGACAGGCCGCCGAATCCATCAGCTCGACCTTTCACAAACAATACGCCTGGCGTTTTGTCCAGTTCCTTCTGACTTGGCTTTTCAATTAATATTGTCCCCTCGCTCGCCTACCACTTAGAGCCATAACTCACGGCCGCAGTGTTTTGCATACGGGGAGGGGAAAGTCATTTACGCGGGGCCACCCAGCCTTCTGAAGGGGATCCAGGGTCATATCACAGCACCGTGACGACGCACCAGGCGAAGGCAAGGGCAAGTTTCCGCAGAGAGATTGGTACACATATGCACGTGGGCACACACAAACGTACACATTTGTTATACAGAAAAGAGCTATAACACAGAACTAATACAGGAGAGTAGTCACTCCTGAACCTCGGGCTGGAGTTCTTCTGTCTGGGATAATTTAGTATTTTTCCTGAATGACAAAGCATTCATGATCTGAAGCAGGAAAACATAAAACATGCAGAGCAGAGTGTTCAAATTGTTGTTCAGCTGTAGACACATATAACCACTCTCTCTCACACACAAACCTGCATATACACACCCATTCATATACACAGGAGGCATTTTCCTCTGCCAGTAAAACCCACAGTCTGTCAATCAAATGGGGGACTGAAAGTCCTTCCCCTTCACTGATGTCACCAGGACGTGAAAGAGTGACAGTTTACTGATGATGCCGGTAAGAGACGCAGCTGACACAAGGCATGCTCTCATCTTCGCTAAACGCCTATCAACTCACTCTAATTAGCCCCTTCACAGCATTCACCACCCTCAACACAAAGACTGCTAAGCCTGGTGACTTCTCTCCTACAAGGTACTTTGAGAGCTACGTTCAAATTTAATAGCTCTAAAACTGACCACACCTCAGAGGGATTTTTAAAGGGTGTTTTTTTTTTTACCTGAAATTAGTGCATTTTTATGCAAAATTCACAATGTAACATAAATAATTAGAATGTAATGTGTGTTATATATTTATATATAATTTTTAGAGGAAAAAAAATGGTTCAAAATTTCATATCAACCTGACCAATAGAAATGGTCCAAAATAACTAATAAAATCTTGCAAAATGTACTTTATTTTCTCCTTCACCAGTAAAAAAAAAAAAAAAAAGTAGATTTATTTTATTTAAAATGTATAACACTCACAACTTTAATTTGGGGCTTTTAGTGGCCCTGTACCTACATTTAAAAGGCCGGAATTCTGAAGTTGAAGTTTTTGAGGTGACTTTTAGGCTTAAGTTGGTAATAACAGAAGAGTGTCCACAACCACACACTGCTCTTGGCTGGTCTCTTGTTCTCGCTCCAGATATCAGATATCAAAGATATCACTGCTCTCTGGTCCCTGCCCAAACTTCAGGACCAGAAGTGCGAGAAGAGCGACAAAATCCCTCCTGGTCACACCGCCACTGTGTCTTGCCCCGGATTCACCGTTAATAGGATTCTTTTAGAGCATTAGATGGATGGCGAATCCGTCCGGTTTCATCTACTAAAAGAGGGCATAAATCACGGGGGTGGGGAGCGGGATGAAGCTGGGGTTATCACCAGCACAGCCACCTCACCACAGCCCTGCATTAGAGCATTAGTGAAATTAATTCATCTTTCATAAGAGGTCTGAGCCGTATCGGTGATCTATGATAACAACCAATCTCTCACTACGAAGACCGCTGTGTGCGTGCATGCTCGTCTGTGTGTGTGCGCGTGTGTGTGTGTGCGTGTGTGTGTGCGCGCGTGTGAGGGAGAGAGTCCCCCGTCCCAGCTCAACCACACAAATCTGCTGGTTTTAAATGGGATAACATTATCTGGAGTGCTGCTCTTGAGAGCATCATCTGAGATTCATAACCCAGCCATGAAACGCACATAAATCAATGCACAAACTTTGTTTTCTCTTTCCTTTCTTCCCCTCCCCCCTCGTTCTCCAGTCAACCTTGCTGTTTTTGTTTTTCCTGTGTACTGTGTAATTATTGTGAATGGTGTAGTGCCTGAATAACAGTAATTGCTTTTAGATCATGTGGAAAAGTCACATTTGGAGATGTGTGTGTGTGTGTGTGTGGGGGGGGGGTTCCGAGGGAAGGTATACGTATGTGTGTGTGTGAGTGTGAAGGATGAGGAAATTGGGAGAGGCCCGTGAAAGGCCAGCTCTGTCTCCTTTTGCATATATTTGCAGGCCCGGGTCGCCCGAGCGTGGGTAACTGATGAGCTCTGAGAGGCAGGCTGACACACGAGCTGCCTCGCTCTTTATTACTGTATCAGCCTCAAACACTACCACCACCACCACCACGTAGGGCAACATACACTCACACACCCCTATACTCACACACCAAAGAAGGCATGAAAAGTCAAAGAGACGCTCTACACGTAAAGATGTCACAGAAAACACGTTTCCAAGACGAGAGAAAGTAACACAGCATGTCTGACATCCTGGCAAATTAACTTTTAATTCCATTCCAAATCAAGCTCAACAGGCTGTAATTGTGTTGCTGACATTTTCTTCAGGGGTATTAAGACAAATTGTGCTTCTGCGCTGAATGCAAAGTTAATAGAGACAAACAGAGAATGCTTTAAAGGCTAGTTTTAACAACATATTTCTGTGTTTGCTTAGGAAATTGTATTTTTTTTACAATAAAGATATTATTAAAACATCAAACAAATGCCTTTCACAGCACAGGCAACAAAAAAGCTCCTTCTGGTTAGACTTACCTCAATTGTTGATCACTGAAAATGACACATGTCAGAAAGTAATGTTGTAAAATATTAATATTTTTCTTAAATATGAGATGATCCGATATATGTACATTTGTGTGACATACACATGTTGTGTAAATATGCATAATTGATATCAAGGACACAATACACAAAACTCAATATGGCCAGATCTTTGTGGCCACAACTTAAAATCTATATATTATATTATATATAATTATATATATATTCTATATGCTGTGTTTTTGCACTTAATTTATTTGCATTTTATGTGTTTTATTTTAACATGTAAACTTTGTCTTCATTCCTTCCAGATGTTGTTTATGTTTTTATTTATGTAAGGCACTTTTGTGTATGCCTTTGTGTATGAAATGTGTTAAATAAATTAACCATCTCTGCCTCGTCTAACATTAAACTCATTTCAGGATTGGTCACTTTCATCTGAAGGCACTTTAATGGCCTGTAATATATATATGGTCAAAATTCATAGACTCTCTTCACATAAACACAAATCATGGGGGGAGAACACATTTACGGCATGAGGTCTGGTAGCTTATTAAAAAGCTGTGTAGGTAGAACAGCAAACACACCTCAGGGAAGTAGTCTTGAGGAAACTTCTCTTTCTCCAGCATGGATGTGCTCTCTAAAGTGTCTGAGTAGATCTCCTTGCCAACCACCTTCTTGAATTTCTTGGCTGGACAAAATAAACACGAGAGTAATTTGTCACAGGGCAGTAATTAGTGAGAAATTAGCTCAAGATTAGAAGCATGCTGAAATCCTTCATTTTCATTTGAGGGCCTTCCAGCATTAGTCCTCTAGCCTTTTTCAGGCAACTGCTCCACCTACTGGTAATAATAAGAGAGCCAAATGCTCAGAGAAGCCTTTGCTCTCTGATGGATGATGTAGACACCTAAGCGATGAATGTTCCTAACTAATAAAATTTTAAAGGGGGGTAACTTATCTAATATGCATAATAATGTATCGATGCTTGACATGTTTTTGCAAAATATAAGCAGTGAATGAACAACTGAGTACGAAACCATTGTAAAAATATATTTATTTTATTTTTTTTAGTTCACAAGGCTTGTTGGAAAAGTGTTCCTGGTGGAACCTCGTGAAAGTTGGCTAAGAGGCTAATGGTTTTACTGTAATGTCTATATTTTAGAGTAACATTTCTATAAATTCACAATTAACAGCAGCAATGACTTGACCTTGGAATGACAGCCTATTAGATACACTAGATGGCAATTCACAGCTTTTACTTGCTAGAAAGGGAGGGACAAGATGTCTATCCATTCACTAGCAACAGCACATACCAGTGGGGTACTTAGTGTAAAATAGGCATTGAACTTTAGGACAATATAAGAATTATATTGTGTAATAAGATTTAAGAACGTGTAATTAGTATGCTTCGACTTTTTTGTCATTGTTTTGATAATTAGTTTTGCCTTCCTGGTTGTTTTTAGGAAATGTTTCAGACTTTAAAACTGAACATTAGAAAAAGCTTGTAATAAAGTTTATAATGAAATTATACTATATCAAATTAGGACCTAATTTGCACTTCTATTCAGAATTTATGCAATGAAAAGTATTTTACCCATATGGCACATACTGTAAATAATATCAAAATAACATTAAAACGTAATATAAAAAATCCGGGAAAGGAACAACGCTTCAAATCTGGTGATGGGGCTCTTTACAGTGTTGCCAGAGCCAACCTGAGGAGAGGCTTACAAGAGGAGGACAGAAGACTGCTTTCATAGCAAAGATTCAAGGCAGGTGTGGCAAGGGGTCCGGCATATAACCAACTATAGATCCAGCAATCTCTCAGCTGCTGGTGGTGACGCCTCACTGGCAGAAGAACTCCATTTCTTCACACATTTCGTGGCTAAGGCACCAGTGTCAGCTATGTCACATGCTCAGGCGTACAGGAGGACTGTGAAGCTGCTGGACCTGATGGCATCGCTGGATGTGTTTTGAAGGACTGTGCAGACCAGCTGGTGGAGGTCTTTACCCAGTCCACCGTCCCGCTCTGCTTGAAGTCTTCTATCATTGTACCACTCCCTAAAAAAACAATTATTGTCCCGTGGCACCTATACCAATCATTATGAAGTGCTTTGAAAACACATTACCTCAAATCTACCAGGCGGATTGGACCCTCACCCATTTGCTTATAGAGAGGATACTGAATAGAGCTACTGGTCTACACACTGTTCTGACCCATCGAGCAACGGAGCAACGTGGGAGCTATGCCCGGCTACTTTTTGAAGATTTTAGCTCTGCATTCAACACTATTAACGTTAACACGGATATTTTTTTTATGGCACAATAAGAATCTCACGCGATAACCCGCGTTAACGGACCAGCTCTAATAATAATACTGCATTATTTCATAGTTTTGGTGTCACCTATATTAATGTTCAATGTGGAAAATTATAAATATAAATATAAGGTAAATATAAAAATATAAGGTGTAACTCAATTAGCAGGTATGTACACTTGGCACGTGCCATTCTACATTGCCTTTCCAAATAATTAACCTTTCTGAAACGCGCTCGGGACGGGACATCCTGACGGAGGCTGGGTTTTATCCGGGGGAAAGGTTGAGGAAAACAACCTTGTGTGAGGGAGGGTGGGGGTCCTCCAGCCACTGGCGGCCCCTCTCGCCTGTCCTTCACGGGGGTGAAAGGAGCTAATGCTGACACTCATGTAATAGGAGCGGCTTTAATTAGTGTGACCACAGGGACCACAGGAACCTCTGACCCCTGCCGCTGATGAGGTCGCCACTAACTGTCCAATGCTTGGGCACACTATTACCACAGCATGAGATCTCATGAATTAAATTCTAATATTAATAAGCATTGCTATTCCTTATTACTAACTCCATCTCTTTGGATTGCTTTTTTCTTCCCGCCCCCCTCCCTCAGCCCCAGAGGATCAAACTATTCTAATGGAAGCGTTGGGAGTGATTGAGATGCCTCGGATTAGTATGTGAAACGAAGTGACTTACCTTTGAAATCAAACTGTTGGAGGTTTTTCAAGGATTCATGTACAAAGTAGCAACTTCCTAGTGCCTGCGGAAGGAAAAGAAGGAGAAAGATTAGAGGAAAACGTGGGTTTACAGCCATGCAACTACTTTCACAAGCACAATACAACCCGGACAATGCAAAATGTCAAATTTTTCGTTATAGAATACTACATTCATGGACGTCTTTTGGCTCAGAATGATAGGAAGTGATACAGGCGGCATTTCCGCAAGACCTTGGTGTACAGAAGCCTCCACAAAAGCCTCGCAATCCACTGAATGGAGAAAAGAGGCGGTTATCGAAACTCTCCTGGCTCCATGTGACCCTGAACACAGGCTCTCCTTTCTTATGTAAGCTCAACACACTCAAATATGACATGTAAATTATAGATGGACCTGATTCTGTCAAAGCAATCGGAGCCTTTCACAGCAGGCACAGTCAGACAGAGTTTAGCATGACCAAAGATTTACTTCAATAGGATTATATTCTTAATTTTACTGAACAATCAGATGGTTTTCCCAGTCTGTAGACACCCCAAACAAACTCGGCGAGAAGGAGGATGGATGGTTAAGAGGGAGGAAAAGGGGAAAAAAACTTTAGGCTGAGGGATTTGATCCGGTTCACAGTTCACTAGCTGCTTTTGGAGGAGCTTTCTTCCCTCACGCTCTCCAGGCAGCAGATAAAGCCAGGGGAGCTGATTTCTTTGCTCTGAGGCCTCGGTGCGAAAGGGCCCATTCTCTCAATTGTCCTGTAAAACCTCTGGAACTTCCACGGCTCCACAATAAGGCGGGGGTCACTACGAGAGGAGCCCCGCAGGAGGGGAAGTTTGAGATCATGAGAGGGGGACAGCGTACAGCTGAACAGCTGAGTTAGGACAAGAGGGATCGAGAGAGGCAGACAGTGCTGGAGTATAAAAAGCGCAGTGTGATGTGTGTCAGCTTTCCACAGCAGGTGAGAGCAGAGGGGCGACGAGGAGGCAGTCGAGGGTCTAGGAGAGCCAAATCGGACGGAGAGAGGCCGCCTCTCACGGCCACGGTCAGCCCTTTGCATTATTTATGAGCGCAGCACATCTAGAGATTACACAACTGCTGATCTGTGGAAAGCACAAACATGAGGTCCTGCCCATCTCCCTGACACAGCGGATGATCCAACGGAAAACAACTGTCACACTAATAACTGATGAGAACAGACACCTTCTGACCTAAAGCATAGACCTTGCTATAAGGGTTGAGAGAGAGAGAAAGAGAGAGAAAGAAGAGCAGTAGAGAGAGAACAAGAGATACAGAAGCAAAAGAGAGACAGACAAAAAAGTTTGTTAGAAAGAGAGAGGGATAGAGAGACAGAAATAGAAGCATACAGCTAGAGAGACAGAAAGAGTTTATAACTGCGTGTTTGAGAGAGAGACACAGAGAGAGAGATAGATAGGGAGAGAGAGAGAGAGAAAGAAAGAGAGAATTAAAGACCATTTCAGAGACAGTTAGAAAACTGATGCCTATCAAAGCTCCTCCACAACAGTATTAAAGTTAATAATAAAGTTAATAGGAACGCTAAAATCTTCAGGGTTCTTTATCTTTGATTATCTCGGCGTTACTCAGCATGTCCTTGAGTCACCGCAGCAGGTAAATCAGCAACAGCTGCAGTCTCTGAGGCCGACCACGACTCGAGAAAACGCTATCGGAGAGAGCAATAACCAAATAACCTCCGCGAGAGCCGTCGCTGCAAATGGCACCGTCATGATTACTTTGAGCAAATTCCAATTAATGACCTCTCAAATAAATGGTAAACAATTGTGTGCGAGCGGCAGCCTTAGCCATCATAAAAATTCTATATGAGAGATCTAATAAATATTTAACGTCAGAGTTCAAACCGGCAGCCTCGTTTTCCCCCTCGCCCGTCTCCTCCTCCCGAGCCGGGGCACTCTTCATGAAGAACCTATTATATTAGCGGCCCGCAATTAATCCATTTGTCTCGAAGCATGACAGCCTCAAAATATTAATTGGAGCCAGAGCGCGCTGACAGGAAGTGCTTATCTTTTACCCGCTGCTTCACAATGGGCCATGTCAAGCGTATGTTTGTCACGTCCCACGTTATTGATTACCTGCCAGATTCACTTGAAATAATTAAAAGTATATTTTACATATTTATAAACCAGACTGTCACTGGCACTACTTAATTCTCCATTAGTAAAATGCACTCTATTAAGTGTGCCAGCCGGGCCAAGGGAAGGGAAGTGAGTAATCGTAGTAATTGTAGACAGAAAGACAATAACTAGGCCATAAAAGGCAGGTTTTACAGCTGGCCCTGGGAAGGTGCTCGCGCTCTCTGTCTCTCTACCTCTCTCTCTCACTCTGAAACAATCAGTCATAGCATTCTTGGCTGAGTAAGGTTCTATTAAAAACTCTAGATTCAAGTTGAAACTGTGATTCCTTTTTTTTTTTTTTTTTACATGAATCACGTTTGGATCAAACCATTAATGAGTCTGTAGATCAGATGAAGCCAGAGTGTCTGCAAGTTTACAGTAACACAAGTGAGGTCTATTTTTATACTGCTTTCGAAAGCTTTACACCCTGCTGTTGGATCTGTCACCTTATAAAGAGAGATTCATGTGTACAGACCAACACACACACACACACATTAGTGCTTCACCTTGTCTTAAAATGGTAAAAAAAAAAAAAAAATTAATGAAAATAAACAAATAAAAAGGCATACTTTTCACAATCTAATCAAATCATGGTGAATAAATGTCCCACCCACAATTATTTGTCACCTAAATGCTCAGATTTACTTGCAAATACGCCTTCCCTAAAGAAAGAAAAATTCTTTCTGATTTAGGTTGATCTGAAGCATTGACTGAAGCGTTATTTCAATTATTGCACAATGTCTAATGGTTGTGGAAGTCCCCGGCCGGGAGGCTTCACTGCGGCAGCACTCTATGGGCTGAGCTCTTGCAGAAGTATAGCTGCACTTACTGAAGAAAAAGAGGCCGAAATCTTGTGACCTTTAATGGATTTTCTGCATTCAATTTGAAAAATGAGCCATAAAGCAAACATAAACGTAGTCATTTTTCCACAGTGGTCAGAGCTCTGGTTCCTGCAGAGTGCTGTCGTCAGTGCCCTGAAAGCAGACACATGCTCTGCCGTGACACTGGAGGGTCAGGAGCTCGAGGCACAGGTCAAACTGCTAGTGATGTAGGATGGTGTCGGTATATGGCTCAGTGAGGACAGTTATATAAAGATTGTGAATGGAAGAAATGCACAGTGAACTTACATGGGACACAGCTAATTCAGGTTAAAAATAGTGTTTTTTTTATCCCTTGCTCATAATAACCCAATAGAATAAGATTCATTTAAAAGGAGCCATGGACAAAAGATAATTGGGAGATGTTTAAATATGCCAAACCTTCACCTCAACATCAGTAACCAAAAGGCTTTATCTTTCATAAAAAACGTGTGCTGAATGGAGTAAGCCTCCACTTCTACAGGTTTTCAAATACTACTATCGGCATGAGGACATTAAGCCCACACACACAGACACACAGACACACATACACACAGACACACAGACACACAGACACACATACACACATACACACATACACACACACACACACACACACACATACACACATACACACATACAC
>JBBPDH010000144.1:4582403-4596809 GCA_037974565.1 Clupeocharax schoutedeni
ACAAACATTAACCATACATTTGTTCTCTAACACACATATTTTGGCTACACATGTCACGGTTCGGCCAGTGGCCAGTGAGGGCCACTGCTTTTCAGTTTGTTTCTGTTCTGTTTGCTTTTGTTCTAGGGGCTCTTATTTTGACATGCCGGTCTGTTTTGTTCTGCTGTCACGTGTCTTGGTTGTCATCGGTTTTCTGTTCATTTATCACGTGTCTCTTAAGTTCCAGCTGTCTTGTGTTTAGTTGCTGATGAAGGTCTGTATTTAAGTTCTGTCTGTGTTACCTTCAGTTATCGGTCCATCACCTTATTTGAGCCTTCTGTATGATTCTGATGCCAGTTCTGTATGTGGCCCCGTGCCAGGTTTTCTTTGTTTTCTGTTTCTCGTGTAAATAAAGTCATTCTATCATGGATTTCGGGCTTCCTGTTTCCTCCGTGCTCCTAGGTAGCTCCGGGTTGGGGGCTAGCCCCCTGACCCGTGACAACACAGGACATTTGAACGCCTCGTGTCTAAAAATAGTACACTATTATGTCCGGTTTAAAACAGTTAATTAAACAATTAACAGTTTATTAAATAGCTAATAAATAGTTAATAAAAATAATTTATTCCGATACTTGCATTAGCATTAGCCACACTCATGCTAACGATTAACTAAGCAAACGGCAATGTTTATTTCAATCCGACATTCCAATTAATATAGGGTATATTTTTTATTACAAAAGCTCTAGATATAAAATAAAACTCAAACTTGTCAGGTTGAATTCTTTCATTAAATCTAGGTAACGGTCTTTGAGGTGTTTAAAAGGTTTAAAAGTTTATAAATAAGAAGAGTGTGTTATTCAGTTTGTTTAATTACTGTTTTATTAATAAAAATAGCTTGTTATTCAGTTCATGTTTTTATGTTTTGCTTTGGTACTGAAATTGGTACAGAGAACCGTGGATTTTCACTGGTATTGGTACCGAATACTGAAATTTTGGTACCGTGACAACACTAAATGAATTAATGATAATTGGGCCCCATCCCTCACCCAATACGCGGCCCACGTGTGATAAAAAGCAGTTCGTTTTATAGGAATCTGCTTAACTGGGCATGTCCAAGCACCTCATTGTTACCAGCAGCAACTTGTCAAAATCTGCACCACTGACACACACCTGTGCTCGACAGGCATCATGTCATACACAGCAGGACCTGACAGACACATCTGTGTTTGGGTACGGCTCTGTAAAAGCTCATTTAGGTGCGGTAAGTGGCTGCACTGACTTGGGATATGCATCCAAAATCCACACAGTGCGTTTACATGCAGAATTGTGGTATGTGGAGATTATTTGAAGTCAAAACAAACAAACAAACAAGGTTAATCCAGAGTAAATTCACGCAAAGCCACACTAACATGCATTAAAATTGCACTCTTGTCAAAGTCTCTTCAGCTACTCCTTAACAGTCCTCACAAATACTCCTCCAATCAGAACGAGGACTCTAAACACCCCCGTGAGGTGTAATAACGGCCCTTTCACAAAGAAGTGGCTTAGAACATCTCATTTCCCTGGAGTAACAAAATGAGGCATGGCGATAGAGGGTCTTAAAGAAAGACTAAATGAAAACTTACATAAAATGAACAGAAAACCGAATTAGCAATCATGTTGGCGGTACTCACATAATGAAAATTACAGCACGATTGAGACCCCCAGAGGAATGAACTTGCTGCAGTTTATTAATGACTACATTATAAGTCAGGTCTTTTCCTATTCATACCTTTAAGTACTGTTAAAGGGGGATTCCGCTTTTTGTAATTTCTGCACAATTAAATTGTAAAGAAATGAATGTTGGTTCTGAATGTGAAATGAACTGTTACCAGTGCAGATTTCTTTATAGTGGTAGTGATAGGATCCAGGAATCCTAGTGTTTCTGGTAAAATATTTATTAATTTACTGTGGCTGTAGGGATAGATGCTGTCGTTTGTGCTTTACCAGCTTTGCCATCAGACTGGGAATATTTCTTTACATAATAAAAATCCAGTTGATAATTTTTGTGCCGTTTGGTATCTGTAGATCACCTTTGGTCTGGTGAAGAATGGGAAACATTTTGCCCCGTAAAGTGTCATTAAATATTTTGATCAAAACCAATATTGCATCCAAATTAATTAGACTGAGTCACAGAAAACTTCGACAGAAATGTATTTTTAGTCCAAACAGACAGTGGTCCTCCCAGTTGTTAGTTTGTGTCTCTGTTGTTGTTTATTTGCATGGGCAGGATTTTTTCCATGTTGTGATGAAACATTTCAACCAATCAGAAAGCAGAGAAGCAGTCAGCTTGGTTGCGGATCGTTTCTAGCCCAGCCGTCAAGCAGCTCGGATACTGGTCACTTTATCTCTAATGGAATTTTTGGCCCTGTTAATTAAAAGCCTGTTGATCACTTTTGATCATTTGTGCCAATTTTAGGGGATACTGCACAAAATTATTGAATATGAAAAGTCTCTATGCAGCTTCACTGCTTGGTCCCCAGCAATTTTCTAATGCAACACTTTTTGTCATTTATTTAATTTCCTTATTCATACAAACACATTTATCATTTCAAGCTAAAATTTGTGATGAGAAACGAAATATTATTACTGCTGTCATTAAGAAAACAGAAAAGATCAAAAGAGAAAAATTGCTCTTCATGCTGAAGCCTGATGCTCCTAATGAAGCACCACTTCATTCAATGGGATTAGAAGGCCAGAAGTTATTCATTATGAATATGCATGCATGATTTTTATAACTATTCATGTTAAATCTATTAACATTATTTGACTCCTATTTGCATGAAATATATAAAACAATAACAAAACCAACAGAAAAGAATTAGCCATTTTGAAATGTGTCCCTGCATGCAGACAGGGAGGTAGATGGGCAGAAATAAAACAAACTAGAATAGTCTGATCTTGGCCAGGCCTTAGCTAGGGCATGACATGATAGATTTTTCTATGGTTCTGCATATACTGTATGTCATCAGATTTTCATTTAAGGCATTTATCAGACGCTTTTATCCAAAGCGACCTCCATTCCCTAACTGCAGGGGGCAGTCTCTCCCTGGAGCAACTTGGGGTTAAGGGTCTTGCTCAGGGACCCAGTGATGGTGCCGAAGGTAGGATTCGAGCCCATGACCTCTTGGTCCAGAGGCAAGTATCCTACCACTAGGCCACCACCACCCCAGACATATTATACATGGCTATTTATTTATTGAGTAAAAATGTGACTCTAATATCAGTATTACGTATCTTATATTAGAGTCAGGTGTTCTCAGTCAGGTGTTCTGGGACAACAACGAGGTGTGAGCAGGTTCCCTATTTCATTTAAAGAACAGGGATTCTATATTCTAGATTTATCATTAAAAAACAAACAATGGCTTTCCAATTCCAGCCCCTCACCCCATAGATCAATGGAAAATGTTGCTGCACATTGTGTAGGCCTATTGTCATGGCTGATGGCCGTGTGAGGCCATGTTCTTTTGTTTTGTTGTGTTTATTTTCTGTTTTGTCTCGTCATGGACTTTTACGTTGATATGTGTTCTAGGTTTGCTTGTGTCACGTGTCCTATGTTTTGTAGTCCTTTTGTAGTCTTTGGTCACGTGTGTTCCCCCTCACCTGTACCCTGTTAGTCTTTCCCAGGTGTATCTCGTTTTCCCTAGTCCTGTCTGTGTATATAAGGTCTGCTGTGCTTCAGTTCAGTATATGGTTATTGTCCTTATTTTGCTTTGGTTCATGTATCTTGTTTCTGGAAATAAAAGCCATGGAATTATACCTTCCTCCCGTATCTCCTTACTACATACCACAAAGCAGTTCAGGTCGTGGGGGTTTATTCTACTTCCCGATTATGACAAATGTATTTAACTGAGTTCAAAATGAAATTAAATTGATCTGGGAGAACATCTGGAGACACATTTATAAAAATAGGCATTTGGATCTTTAGATACGCTGTAATTCTTTTTTTAATAATCACTTTAAGATCTGACCACTTTTTTTATTTCGGGCAGCGTCCTGTTTTCATTCACGTCGGCAGCTTAAATATGCATGAGGCGATTTACCATATATGGTGGAACGAGGGCGTGTAGAGGGTGTGTAGAGGGTGGGGTGTGTGGCAAATCCACGTGCGCACAATCCCAAGTGGAGTACGATTTATAAAGCATATATTGTGTGCAGGTGTGCGTGCGAATGTATTTATAAGTCTGACTTTTTCTTTGCGTACACCATTTTTGTCTTTTGAGTGCACGTACACTTATAGTATGAGTTCTACACAAAGTTTTATATATGAGACCCCAGGTCAGAATTACGAAATAAATTCTCAAAGGAATCCATACGTTTTGCTAGTACTTGATAATGGTTAAACTCTATGCCACTGCCAAGAATCCTCTCTAACTGCACTGTTTAATAAGGTACCTTCATTTACTCAAACAGTTAAAACACGGAGCAGCTAAAGAAGTAATGATAATAGTGAGCAGCAGATGTGGAAAGAAAGAAAAAGTGTGGCAGATAAAATGTGGTCTTCCTCTACTCAGTTGAGTCGGGTTGAGTGTAATATTAATTCGGCGCTACATACAGTACATACTGAACAGTTTTTATTTTGTTTATTCCTTAGACATTTGAATGATAAATGTCATGTAGCTTTAGGCACTTCTGCATAATTAGGCTTGCTTGGTCTTGTCTTTGAAATCATTTCTTCAGGAGTTTTCTCTTGCCTTCATCAGGAGATTTATTCTCTTATGGCCCAGCAAAACAATACAAGCCCTGTTGCCTCCAGCACTTCCTGTAGTGTGTTGCAATCTAAATTACTGTGTGCATCGTGTGAACACTAGAGCATTACAGAGTGCTTCCTATGATTATTTTCTTTCTAACTGAACACAATTAAGAACAATATATATATATATATATAAAACGAATGTACTGAATATTCCTTTATTTTCTATCTGCAGAGAAGCCATAAGGAAAATGATCAATGAAGCAGGGTGCACAGCCAGTGGTAAAGAGCCGCTGCCATTGGATTCCAGAGACAGGCTGAGAGGTCTTCGATAAGGCCTCAAAGATCCAAACAACCAGATCAATACACCATCAGCAAACCGATCTTGCCAGACATCTTTGGGACACGCAAATAAGAGAGTGACGAAAAAAGATCCATACAGACTTGGAACACCGCCAGAGCTCTTACTCTGCTTCGGCAAGGCCGCGCCCTGGTTGGCTGACTGGAGTAACACACAGGACAGGCATTTCCTGCACACCACGAAACAGGAGAGAGTTGTCTTGGTGGGAAAAAAAATAATTTACACAGTTTTCATTTTATCCCAACTGTAGTTGTTCAGCCAAGACATGCTTGGTACCCAAAGTTGCTTTAGTTCTGAACTGGAGCTGTAAGGTCAATGCAGGTATGTTATTTATGGCCTCTGACATTAACATATAATCATATCTGCATAAATAGGATAAAAAGATAGTTCACTTTTGTCAAACAACAAACAAAAAGTCAGAGTAAAAGCCAAATTTTTCACCACTTTTCTTGATCCACTCATCATGACATTTATGCATGTAAAGGCATTGTGCATATAAAAGTCATGGCGATGCTGATTTATCTTGAAAAAATGATTTTGTCCCGGGCAGTGACAAATCGTATCTGAAATGACTCAGCAGCTGGGGCAAGTGTGTGATTACTGTGTGATAACTGGTGCATATAAGCCTTCATTACCCATGTTAGCACCGACAGCTCCAAAGAAGTACCTTTCAGTCACTTGACTTAGTCCATTTAATGGGAGGAGGAAAATATTCCTTCACCCTCTTTACTCGTCTCCAACCACACAAAAGCAAAAAGATTGCTTGCATTCTAAGAATTCAAAAGAATACCCACCGACACAGACGCGCGCGCACCGCACACACACACACACACACACACACACGGCATTCACTCAGACAAGAACCCAGACAGCAAATTCACTCACCAGTGCAAAAAAAAGCTCCAGTAGCTCTCGTTCTCATTTGCCTAAGTGGATCACGATGGTGCCGATTTTAGCCTTAAGACCCTGAAGTCATTTCAGTACCAGGCAGCCTCTCACCAAGCACTTGACATGTAATCAGTGCTTTGATGTGTACATGTGTACAAACCTCATGAGCCTCAATGAAGCACAAGCTGCTATTCTGTTTTACTATGTGTTTCATATCGTGACCGGCAGTTAGCGAGGCTGTGGGTTCAGCGAGGCCTGCTCTTCATCATGCTTAATAACAGTGGCTGTCTGGTCTTAGCCGTGCTGGCAGTAATTGGCGTGACTTGTTTAGTCCTTACACAATCCTTCGCTTTTTCCAAATAAAGCTAACCAGCCGAGACACTGGTGTCTGAAGATTACGCATTTATTTTATAGTTTCAAGGCTAATGTAGCTAACAAGCCTTACCACTAGTTAACAAAGAGTCTGCCTTGATCACATCTCTGTCTCAAATGGCATCTTCTTGTCGAGGGACTGGCTTGTTTTTTCTAACACTGGATAATATACGGTTATATCAGGTTGTCAGCTTATATAACCGTATCACACATAAATAATAGTGTCCATAACCCCACATTATCATCCTTATAGATGTTAAACAAGCTTAAAACACATTAAGGCTGTTGGTTAGGTGACTTTCCTATTTTCGATCTATAGATTAAATTTTTTGTGCAACTGTTATTTTTCACTTTTGTCAGTATTGATTATGTACAGGGCCGTCGTAGTTGGGTGAAAAATGGGACTAAATTACCACAGCCCCAAGTGGGTGGAGGGCCCCTAAAGAGTGAAATTTTATTTTCCTTTAAATATAATTTTAAGATCACAATAAATGTTGTTAACTAAAGTAAATGCTAATGTTTTGGGTAAACGAATCAGTTGATTGATGTATTAAACGGTGTCCAAGTACATATAGTGTCTGTGGACAGGCACCCTCTCCCTTGCACGAAATGGTTTAGTCCAACTTCAGGGCTTTTTCACTATAGGCCATTTGAAGTAGCGTTCATTCTGATGAAGTGGCAGACGGCGGTGTATACCGGTGTTATGGAAGATGATGTCTAAGAAAGCTAAATCCCCTTCTCAGAAAAGAAAAGAGGCAAGAAAGGGATAAAAAAAAGAAATGAGGGAAATCAACTGCTAACAGACTTCTTTCCCAAGAAAGGTGAGCCCAAAATGTGAGAGCAAATAGTTTACAAATGAACTCCTGCTGTGGTTACAAAACACTTCAATACCACCACGAGCTAATAACACAACAGCATACACAACATCAGAAATTACATGATGCGTTGTTTGCATATTCTACACCATTTCAATAGAATACTAATTCGAAAACTAAATTATTTGTTACTGGACAATAATAGTCTAACTTGGTAGACTCAATGTCATATAGGTTCACGAGGATTGTCTGTCATATTAGCAGCAAAGCTACCTTGTGAAACGCATGGCACTCAGTTTCAGAAACTGCCACAGAGGGTGATGCAGCAACAGACCCCTCATTATCTGATACTGTGGACTTAAGACAAGGTGAGTCTCTACTGGAGTTTATAATGAAAGCACATACTTTTAGCAGGACTATAATGTTAGGCTACCTTTGGTGGCATCTACTGTGAGCATTTAAGCATTCTGCAAATAAAAGAGAATAAGGCTTTTTGTTATACACATAAGAGATCTTAGATTAGTAGTAAGGTTAGTTGTAGGTAGTTGTGAACCTCGAGCTTACAGGGGCCCAGGTGCTACGCCCCTGTTTATATATCTAGATTATAATTTATTTAAAAAAAACTAAATCTGTTGAGGAAAGCAATGCTTTTGCTACAATCATTCAAACAAGAAAAACGCTTAAAACATGCTCCGTGGTTTTCCAAGAGTTTTTCATCATTCTTCAGATTAAATGAACCACACAATCAAGTGGGCATGCCTTATGGAAAGAGTGATAATATATGTATATATGTGTATGTATGTGTACGTTCAGGACTTAAGTCACACGGTTTTGTTATGATTGAATAATTCATAGGTAGGTCATGGTGTGGCTTCACAAGGTGTGGCTTCCTCTGAAACTGCAGAGGTTTGAAAGTTCTTCAGAAAGCATAGAGAACTCCTCCACAAGACAACATTAAAAATACAAGAAAATCGTTGAAAGGGAAATGAGGGGTGGTTCATTACTGCATAGTGCAATACATACATACTTACACCCTGTATATGTATTCCTCCGACCACACCAAGATTTCGCTGTTTTTTGTAGGTCTTTGTCTATATATATATACATACAGACTGGGGAATATTTTGCAAAAGGCACAGACCTGGAGGTCCACAAATCTGCTGTCCTGTCCAACATCAACTTTTAAGTACTCTCAATGGCTATGAAGATAACCACATCTGCTCAGACAGCACTGCACCTGACACCCTGAACCATGGCAACACCGAGGTGCACACCTACTCTGCTCTTCTAGGTCAGAACCACCCTGCGCAGAGTCAATGTGAGGAAAGCAGCTGGCCCTGATGGAGTCACGAGAAGAGTGCTTAAGGCATGCGCAGACCAGCTTGCGGAGGTTTTCACTACTGAAGTCCCTGCCTGTCTTAAGTCAGCTACAATCATTCCATTGCCCAAGAAGAACGCTGTGAGCTACCTGAATGATTATCGCCCAGTGGCTCTAATCACAATCATCACCAAATATTTTGAAAGACTCATCCTCTCACACATTAAGCCTGCCGTCCCTGTAGACCTCGATCTGAATAAGGCAAACAGGTCTACAGTGCATGCAACAGCTTTCAACACAGCCCTCACACACCTGGACAACAGTAACACCTATGGGAGGATGCTGTTTGTGGACTTTAGCTCTGCTTTTAGCAGTGTTAGCTTAGCTGCTCTAGTGCATAACTAAAGAAGCAAACCTCAGACACCAGTTTATGATGGTGTGCAATAGTGGTTATGAGGCCTAAATCATGGTGAACACACCTGGACCGGTGCCAGAGCCTGTGGTGAAGCATGGGTTCTGACGGGTGTGTCTTTAGGAAAAGCTGTTTATGTATCAACAGTGGGGAAGGTGCACCTGGGGAAGAGATCAGACTTGGGAAAGGAACATTAAACGTGATTTAATCAGTCCCTCCTCGCCAGCTACTCCACACAGCAGATGGCCTGTGCGCTCGGCAGGGGGGAGAGGGCTCATGGTGCCGTCCCTGGGCTCTCAGGGCCAGGGGGACAGTGTTGGGTTTCACTCAACTTCATCGCTGGGGAGAAAGCCAATCTCAGTCATGCTTCTTGTGAAACCTGTATGGCTCGTGTTTAACATCAATCTGCCAATCCTGGGGTTCAGACCAAGGTCTGGTGGCACCCCAAAAAAACAGTTACATGCCAATAAATGAAGTGACTCCTAAGGATTCTTGCAAATACAGAGAAAAATGCTTCTATAACTAGGTCAGATGTTAATGACAAACTGCCGGAGTGGGGAAAAACACTGCATATCAGCATTTCTGATTGTGAAACCGTTGTGGTTATTCTGGTGCTGACCACATATGCTGAAGAAAGTGTTCTGAACAGGTTACAAAACTGCATTCCTCATTCCTTAGAGCTTGAGGTGTGGTGCACCAGAAAGCTGTTTACTCTGTACGGGACACTGAAGCATTAGACCTGGTACCTACTTTAGAAATATGAAAGATATTAACACACTTAAACAAGGACTGCACTACAAACACAGACACACTTGTGCTTAAAACACAGCACAGCTTTTCATTTAGCATTCTCAGCCACGGTCATGTCAACTGCTGCATTGTTGGAGAGTTTCCTACAGGAGAATGAAGTCAGTTTCAGGGCTGGGACAATAAAGAGAGATTCATTATTAAATACACTTTCACATTCCGTACAAGCAGGACAGTGCTTGCTTGAGCCAGAGGGGGTGAAAAATCCTTAGCATAACCTTTTAAGCGTCTAAAAGTGCAAAATCTTGTTTTGGAAACAGTGGTAATAACATCAAATTTCTTTCATGGCTTTTTTCGATATAGATAAATCAAAACGTGGTTTTGCCTGCGGCTTCTCCCACTCTCTCACACGCACAGAAATACATAAAGGCTAAATTTGACCAAAGAAGGTCATGTGACCAAATGTTTAATGGCCCTTAAGAGAGGCTGAGGGCAAGACCAAGGCCGAGGGTGTTATTTTAAGGCTGTGCAGATTTTTTATGCCCCTTTAAGGGACTATGTCAGGTTAAGTCGATGACCCTCTGCGGTTATGAAGGGTTGGAAATAATGTAGATGAACTGTAGATGTCCAACATGACAACAAACTGCACGTACCCATCCAAGAGAGACAAAGCCTAATACGGCTTTATCACTGATGTCCAGATCAAGGGCCACAACTTACACAGCATATTAATCCGTTATCATTTACAAGAGACAAAAATAAAAGAACAAGGCAGAAAGCAAGAGTATTGCTTGTAGATTTTATTTTATGTACACCATGTAAAAAAGTCCACTAATCAGAGGACAGCGACCACGAGTTGTTGTACTGGCGCACAAACACACACACACCTACACACACTCTCTCACACTCACACACACACACACAAAATGCTTCATCCCAGCCCTACGGTCTGTCCTCCATCCAAAAACAAACAAAAAAAAAATTCAGGAAGGAGATGGAAGAAGAAGAAGAAAAAAAAAAAAAGTACTCCATATGAAGGAAGAGAAGGTACCACTGAAAAGCAGTGGCGAGAGGCATTGCGCTTAACAGTGAGCTTAAAATACACCTCTACTTGGGTTTGGCTCCCCCTCCCCCACCTCCTTCCCTTGCTCGCTGGCTCCCTCACGCCACAGAAGTGCCTCTTTAAATTCCCAAGGCCCTAAAGGTCAATTGCTGACTCTTTTGACTGCAGCGAAAAAAAATGTTTTTTTTAAATAAAAAGGTACAACAAACCTGCAGCAATACCACACAGCAGAGCAGCTATTTCAATCTTGCTTGCTGCTCAGTGTTTCAACGGAGGACGCCGGTCTTAAAACAGAACTCCACCAATTTTTCCACCAAAGCGCAGCATCATTAAACGCTTATGATGTAAACAAAGTCATGTGACCTGGTTTGTTCAGAGCAGCTGGTGACAGGAGCCAGACGTCAGAAGCATTTAATGCCTCCAAAAGCTCTCACAGAAAGCTACTACATGATCTGATGCCTGAGACAATGCAGTATCATAGTCTAGACGTAGTTTTGCCCTGAAATGCATTTTTAAAATCCATTTGTGGCCGGGAATAGGCGTTGTAAGACAATTAACTACTTTTTCTTACTCATCATCATTAGCATCAATACACCATTATTTTCATTAAAATGGCCACATTTGTGTTGTAGACTCCTGGTTCTCATCATCACTGTAAAAATCAGTAAGATTCTCTACAGTTAAAACTTTTCACATCTAAACTAGTGATGCTGTTTACATCAATTTAATCATGCAGAACATCTAAAGGGGAAAAAATGGGTGGAATTCCCCTTTAAATTCACAGTACCCTTTCAGCACGGTGGCGCAGTGTTTGTCTTTTTTTTTCCTTGTATTTTTTTTTAAAGCTTTAACAAAGGTGATGCATAGAGTTTACACTTCTGTCCGTTTGTCCAGTGGAAAATTCTCATGAGGAGGGAGGTGGTGGCGGCAGCAGTGGGCAGGAGAATGAACGTAGGTTGACAAACCTGACTATATGCAATAATACAGTGTACACAACTAGTTCCTGAAAGCGGCTCAATTTCTTGTCCATATCCAAACACAATAGAAAAGAAGTCACTTTCAAGGCGCCGGGTGTGGTGGTCAGACTCCGAGGGCTGACGAATGCGCCCTCAATCCAGAGCCGCACAAAACCCCTCTAAATTAGTGTTCGATCTACGAGTGTCCAGCAGGCCACCGAAGGTACAGATAAAGTGCTTTTCTTTACATGACACATTAAATAATTAAAGCAAGTACATATGAAGCTCTGTGGGTCTCAAACAACCCATGACACAGTTCCAAAAGGCCCTTAGACCAAGGGCCTCAAAACAATATAATTATAATAATAATAATAATAACAACAACAACAACAACAACAATAGAAGTGAAAAACCAAAGAAGACAAATGGAGAAGTTACATTTCTTTACAAGGGGACAAGGACCGCATGGAGAAATCCGTCCCTCGGTTGAGAATGTAACCATGAACGATGGCGTACTGCATGTTTTAAGACCTACACAGCGATCTCTAGATGCAGAAAATACAAAAAACGAGTTTCACATTTTCAGATTTTGAAAGAAGGAGGACAGAGACCTTAGAGTAAGACATGTCATTTAGTATCATACGGGTGTTCGTCAGTTTGCACTTTGTTCTTTTCCTGCCTGAGTGGACGAAGAGAATGCCACTAGAGCAGGCTGGCTGATGGTCTCCATGGTGAATTCATTAGCTAGTCACTTCACTGTCAGACAGGAACCCTTCACTCTCAGAAAACAGCAGCAGTGGGATCATACGAAACTGTAGCGGGGTTTGTCCTTGCTTCGCCGGCAAATAAATACATTCGGATTTAGTGTCAAGCTACTCGTTCCACCGGGAGAAAAAAAAAAAGAGAAGATTGAAAGACAGGTGGAGTTTCTCAGGGGTCCCTGCCTGCTCCTTTTGCTCCCTCAAGCTCAGAGCGCTCCTCACAAGGAGACCATTTTCTCCTTCCATGCGGGTAAAAAAAAAAGAAAGAAAAAAAAGAAAAGAAGAAAAAAAAAAAAGCACCTTCCCTCATAATATCCGTGGCAACCGCAAGTATTCTCCATCCTGGGAGGGAATCGCAGGAGGGGAGTGTGGGCTCCTGAATCCCAGCCAGCCTTCAGCCACCACTCCTGGGACAAAACATACAGAAATCAGTCAGCATGCAGAATCTACAGGGCCTTATCATCATTTTACATCTTATACAATCATATCAAAACCGTAGAACACACCCTGTTCATATTTGAAATATTTGAAACACCAACTGCCTTGTAAAACGAAAAAGATTTAGACCAATGAGAAGACCAACAGAAAGCTGAAATGACTTAACTCCTACATTAACTTATCTTCTTCACTCAAAACATTTTAAAGATGCACACTTTTGTTATGAGAGTGGCAATAACGAACATGAATAAGTGTCAGACTTAAACGCTTTCTATTATGAGCACTGTTTTGCAGTTTTATTGCTGCTTTAATGGATTGTTTGTATAGGAGTTCATCTGCAAGTACGATCATTCCATGTATGGTTATTAACTCAGGGCCATGATGTTGATATTAGCCCAACTGTATTAAACAGACCTGTCCCGTTTTTCCACTTTGAGCCGGCATACCAAAAAAATAAATACATTTTTAAAAAAAGAGCGCCATCAGCACATGGTGAGGGGGGGGGGGGGGGCAGAAATCCATGATCTCCTCTGATTCAACAGCTGAAACTGCAGGATGACACACAGCCTACACACTTGTAGACTAAGCACATGGTGAAACAGACAAAATGGGAACAGTTTGTCTCTCTGAGCTGGGGTCAGCAGCATCAGGGCTTCAATAAATATTAGCAAACAAAACGACGATAGCCGTCCCATAAACTGAATGCTATAAAGTTACAAAACATTTACACGGCACATTTAAGGGGATTAAAGTCTATGATCACGTCTAGTCATCTATAAAAAGGGTAATGGCATTAAAACGCTTCATGACGGAACAGACAGTATTCAGTATGAGCTGTCTAGTGTTGAATGCCCTGCACATTTTAACACTCAGCTTAAGCCTTTTAAAAGCCAAGACTGGATGTCTGGAGTTATCTCCTTTAACTTTGCACAAACCTACATTTTGCTAATTGCAATCTTTGCATTCCTTTGCATTTTTTTGCACACTTCATGACTCCGGTGCCAGAATACAGATACAATACTGCATTCACTCACACTCGTTACTCGTTGTCCTGTTAATTATTGTACTGTTGTTTTGTACTCTCTCTTTAGTCCTGTCTTGCCTGCACTTGTGTGGTATTGTAGTGTTCCGTCTTTGTTCTTTGTGGTGTTAACTCTTTGTTCTTTATGTTTCATCACAGTCCTAGAGGAACACTGTTGTGTATTCACTGTGTATTGTGTGTATGGTTGAAATGTCAACCTCCTACTTCACTTGTAATTGTTTAACAGAACAGGTTTAGTCGTCTACTGAGACCAGAAGCTGGTAGTTTCCCTCCACAAACACATTCTGGACTGAGGTTGCGGATCCGTGGTATGAATGATAAAGTACGTTCACTCCAAATAAACAAAAATATAAACTTTCGTCAATGAATTGAAAATTTGACAGGTAAACTCGCATGGGAGTTTTATACACCAGAGTTATTTCTATTTACATTTACATTTACAGCGTTTATCAGACGCTTTTATCCAAAGCGACTTCCATTCCCTAATTACAGGGGACAGTCTCCCTGGAGCAACTTGGGGTT
>JBBPDH010000144.1:4596909-4607766 GCA_037974565.1 Clupeocharax schoutedeni
CCGATAACCGATAGTTCCGGGGATCAACTATCGGTGCCGATTAATCGGCAAAACCGATACATCGGTCGACCTCTAGTGCTGGGGGTAGGATTTGAACCCATGACCTCTTGGTCTAGAGGCAAGTATCCTACCCACTGCGCCACCACCACCCATTTCTATGGTTCATTTTATAGAAGAAAAAAGTGGCTTTACCAATTCAGGACTGCTGAGTTCCCTGAATATATTTACGGCATTTAGCAGAATATGAATATGCTTCACTACTCGTCTGATCCTCACAGATGGTAGCAAACATTGTGGAATACTGTTGTTATAAATGCCCACAGCCACCAGCTACTTCTGCTGTGGGCAAAAAAATATGCTAACTTAAATACCGCAACCAGAGAGAAAACAAACAACCGTCTCAAACTGTATGTTCGCTGCAACACAGCTTTTGATGACTGCAATGTTATGATGCACCAGCTTCATAGACTGTAATGCTAGATAACTAACAAAAATAAGTGAGGTGATTAAACTCCCCCTCACAGATACAGTTTAGGCTCCGAAATGTTCCAGGATAGGGTTTTGTGTGAAGGAGTTGGAACAGAAATGCTGCCAAAGCTGCTTTGGGAATATAGCTTCTTGTTTAACATCAGATACTGTCTATGTTTTGTAAATTAGCAACATTGTTAGTAAGTGGCATCACAGACTGATTGTGAAAAAGGATTCTGTGCATGTACAGTATTTATCGCGGTCACAGATATATACAGATCAGAGAATGGCAGGTAAGCAATGCTCACTCACATCAGCTATGTAGCCCCATACACAGCAAGCTGTGATGCACTGTGTGTTCTGACGTCTTTTTTATCACAGCCAGCATGAACTCTTTTGTGGGATTGGACCAGATGGACTAGGCTTTATGAGTCAGTGAGCATTGGGTGCTAACAATCTTGTCGCTGGTTCACAGACTGTCCGTTCTTGAACCACTTTTAGTAGGTACTGACCACTGTATTCTGGACACATCCCACAAGACCCGCTGTTTTGGAGAAGCTATAGCCCAGTCATCTAGTAATCACAATCCGGCCCTTTTAAAATTCGCTGAGATCCACAAAAACCTCATAAAACTGACTGTTGAGATGCTGCTTAATATTTCCAACCCCTCAACAGGTGTCTTTGTGACGAGTATCAATGTTCTCACTTAAATTTTTACGCAGTTTTACGCAGCTCAGGAGTTTTGCACAGAAATCCCCACAATAATGCGGAAACTGCATGTCATTCGGCTTTTTTTTTTTTGCTTTTTTGTGCCAATAAATATATTTCCTTCTGGATGTTTTTACACAAGGGGACCCGTTGCGACATTCCTTGTCGCATATCTCAGATACTTTGTATTTTTAGCCCGAGCAGGTTTTATTCCCTGAAAACGTGCGTCCGTCTTTAAATGCCAAAAGCAGGGGGGTTACTATAGTTTGAACATGCTGTTTCAAAAATTTCATGCTTAGCTGTAACAAAAAGCTGCATCTGAAATCTTGCACACCTGTTTGCACATTGAATTTGGAACTACATATTACAAGTGTGCAATTATGCATAACATCAAAACCATGTCTTCAACTTGATCTTCAATTATAAGGCATATTGCACCATTTAACAAACAATAATAACATGCACAATCTGAATATACTGCCACCTTAGAATAGAAATTTTATAAATAGAAAACAGTATTTATAAAATAGTATTTATAGGCAAACAGGGTGCACAAATGACATAATATCCATTAACTAGTGAAACTTGATTCAGTACACTAATTACAGCCTATGTAGGTGGTGCATCACAACAATGCTTTATCTGGCTGATATTAAAAGATTAATACTATGTGCATTCATCTATATGCTGCATATCTTTTGAGCACATCAGAAAATGATAAATGGCGATAAAACATTAGGTAATTATAGAATCAACCCAAAGATTTTCAGATAATCAGCATTACTGTTTTACATTTATGACACTACATGATACTTTTGTCTATGTAATAGATGACTGTGTGTAATTTCAGCATCAGTTAACTGGAACCTAGCCTGTACTATGTTGTGTGGCATGCCTAGCTGAGCGAGCTAATTAAGCTATTGATAATTTGGTAAAGACGCAGCCAAACACAGATTATGATTTTGGATTTCAGTTTTCTGTTCCTCCAACACAAACCACTCAACCTTGCCCTTATACCACAGGTTTAATTTCACTATTCTGCTCAACATTGCTCCTGAAGATTTCAAACGTTGTCTTCTCAACCTGTTATGTGGTGAGAGTAACTATTTATCATGCTAGTTGAGTTAATGCTAACTCTCTCATAAGGTGCCGTCCTACTCAAAAGCAAAACTTAGCAATAAACAAAGGCTGCGTGATGCTTTGACATTTATGGAACAAGCACCATGTTCACTTATTTGGTAACCGAGCAACCAAGTATGCATTCTAATTTGTATTCATAATTCCAGCCCCATTCACTTTCATTTGGAGTAAGAACTGTAAATTAGACTTCTGGCCAAAACATCAGATAATGATCTGCTTATTTGGAACAGGCATATAAGTAGGAAGAAGACCAAACTGAGAGAAGGACTCCAGGTTCAGGGTTGTGAGGCACTGGTTTAAAGAAATCTCACCTATGTTTCGCAGTGTGAGAGCAGGGAGGCAATCTCAGTGCTCATGTGTCCCACGGCTTTGGCCGCCTCAATGATGGCACGGCGGTACATCCCTTTCTTCTTGCGGTTAAAGCGCAGCCTGAAGAACTCGCGGAAGGGTGAGAGCTTGGCCACAGAAAGTTGCGAGGTGGTGGGCGAGCCGAACCAGGACACCTTGGCCTCGGGCCAGGGAGCATCAACCTCTCCCTCGTCCCGTCGGCTCCCACTGATGCTGAGGACACGCGCCGGCCACCAGGGAAAGCCGTGGATCTTCCCCCACACTACGTCCCCTACGGTCACTGCGTGGCCCTCCTCCGTCACACACTTGCTCATGCTGCGCATGTGCAGGCGCACAGTCAGTGGTGGGACAGTTTTGCCTTGGCTGTCCCGTGATGATGACGATGAAGAAACGTCACCAGGTGCCAGGTCGCACAACTCAGGCGAAGTGCCATCTGAGCTAAAGGACTTGGACTCATCCAGGCTGTCACTGCTGCAAACGGACAGGCTGGAGGAGTCGGCCTTGCGTTTGCGGAAGTTGATGAGCAGGGTGAGGTCACCATGCCGCTCACCCTCCTCTCCCGAGCTGCCTGACCACAGCTCTAGTGGGTTCTTCTCCTCTGCAGAGTCTTTGGACAAGGCTGGAGCGGGGACCCTGGGACTCCTGCGCCGTGGATCACCCACTAGCTCAGCCTCATATACTGACACATGCTCTTCTCCGTCCCCACGTGACCTTAACCGGATCTTGGGTGACGGGATGTCCTGATCAGACAGTTTCGGGAGTTTGAGTTTTGGGATGGACACTGTGAGGCCAGTTCTGATTGAGTCCATTGGGGGTCGCAGCTCTTTCTTGGGCTCACGGCTGTTGTCATGCTCCCCATTCTGCATCAGCTGCTTAGGGCAGAAGGGCTTTACTGAACCATGCACTCTGGACGGTATCTTCATGACTTCACCTTTCCCTTGTGGAGTGCTGTAGGAAATCTTTATTACTGGGCTGTGTGGTACTACATCACTACCTGGGAACTTTTCTTCCTCCTTCCTTTCTTTTCTGAATTTCTTGCTTTCATATACTGGTGTGTCTTCACGTCTCTTGGACTCCTTTGCAGTGTCACCGTCTTCTTTCCTTTGCCCTTTGGGAGAGGCTTCCTTGGTATGATCTTCTCCTTGTGGTGCATTCTCCTTCCTGGATGGCTTAGCCACCGTGGACCCATCTTTGCTGTCCTCATCACTGGTTAGTGTGTTCTTACACTTCTCACAGAGAACCTGCCTAGGCCTTAGTCTGATGGTGCTCATGGTCATTCGCCCAGGTTCCCGAGATCGCCTCTTCTTTCTTTTGATTGGCCTGGGGGGAGGCTGGGGAACCCACTGGCTGTATGTGTGGCGCACCCACATGGGTTGAGGAAAAGGGGCACCCTCAAAGTATGGTGGGTAGGTTGCCTGGCCTGGTAGCACTGGTACAGGGATGGGGGTACAAGTGGGCTTTTCAGGCTCTGTGTTCTCATCCTTTGGTCTTTGTGCTGACTGAATGGGAGGTTTGGAGCATGGCTCCTCGTTCACGACCTCACACTCCTGTTTGGAAAGGAAAGACTCCTCTGACTTTCCTACGACATCTGGCAGACAGAACAACCCAGTCCTACACAGAACGAAAGAGAAAGCATATGAGTAACCCAAATTTGTTCTGGGGGGCAGGGGAAGTGGAAATTATCGTAAATGACTTTAGGAACAGATTAGTAATTAGTGCTAAATACATTTTACAGATTAAATACATTTTACAGATTTTTAGACATGCACATTAGGAATTGTTGCTGTTCTTTACAAAGACTTGGTGCTTAACCCCCCTACCTGAACCAGCACTACTAGGAAAAATTACAGGGCTTTTAACTACCTTTTTTGGCACCAGTGCTGGCACTGTTTCGCAACATTCAGTGGGTATATTTTTTGGAGCTAAAAATTCCAGGTAGAATACAACCAATGGCAACTTTGATCTTGTTGTGACAGCACTAGCAGAACAAGCCTAAAAACACACAATAGGCTGGAACTGGACAAAACCTTCAGGCAAACTTTCAAGAGAATAATAGAAAATACTAATATGAAAGGTTGTGAGAATCATGTTCCAAGTTAAACTTTATTTCAAAATACAATTCCAGCATGCAGCTCTCAACAGAGGTGTTGATTCAGGCAAGTCCGTATTTACTATATGGAAAACTACATAGAAAATATATACATGAAACAGTTTGGCCTGTTATTTCTCAACTAAAATGAATTCAAAGTTTCTGTTTTAAAGAAATACAATTTGTAATTTACTTAATCAAAAAAGTTAAAAAGTTATTATATGCCAACTTCTACCAAAACGGCTAATTACATTACAGGAAGGAGGGCTGAAATGGCAAAAACATTTCACCATAATACATTTACAATAAACAATGTCAACATCTTTCACACCACCCAGGTGGTTAAGACCTAGAAAAGTGTACTTAGTTATATAGAGTGGTGGACTCGATCACTGTAATAAATACTGAAATACTGCCCATACAATCATTTCACATTTGTCCTCTTTGTTTTAAACAATAAAGGCTCATTATTTGAAGTCCTATCAACCCTGACACTACTGTGAGCTGTTGTTGGCTGACAATGCGGTAATGACTGTGTGGTCATAGCAAAAAAACAGGCTCACATGTATGGACAAAAAAAATTGCACACATGTACTGCAATATGGTTGGTTTTAATTGAATCTGTTATATAATATAATGAGTCATAATTTAATCATGATTTCCACCCCCCTTAGGCTGAAGGTCTCAAGTACGACTCAATGCAGTATTGTCTACAAATGTCCACTCACTACCTGACTCACTGTCTCTAAGAAGGACGGAAAGCAAGAAGAACTATGACAAACTGGCCTACTGTCTTTGTTCTATAGAGGGTTGACCTTAAGTGTATGTGCTGTAGTGAAGTCCATAAAAAATCTTTGGGCACAGCACTGAGGTGTGCAGGACATGTGCTCACACTGTTCTGTCTTAAGCCGTTTTCTCATATGAATGTGTAGATAATTGGGTCCAGACATTATCCAGAGCAGCTCTTTGTACAGGAGACTGTCCAGGACAGACACATTCTCACCTGCCAGTTATACTCGGTTTAGGTTAGGTAAAGAGTGCCGCCTGTAGAGAGCTCTGGAGGCAGGGCATGACACAGAAAGTACACTCTGAACTTCGGCCAAGTATCTGGTTCATAATTTGGTCCAGGTCTCTTGCTGTTCCTTAATGGTGTCTGGGTCGGACCTTACAAAAGTTCCTGATTCTTGTCTCTCCTGTTAGATGTTCGCACAACAGAAACATTACTGACAAGTTCACTTACTTAAAGTAAAATTTTCAGACAATAAACCGGCTCTGTTCACTTAATCATCACGTAGACTTTGTACTATAGAGAAAGAAGGGTAAAGTCCGATTAACATCCGGTCCAACTGAATTTAAACACATTCTTACATATGGCTTCTCTAAGTAATGGCTAGATAAGTTCAGGGTTGCAGTGCATGTCTAAAAAGGCTGCAAGCTGCATGGTTAGGCTCCTGACAGCAAACAAAGAGGCCAACAGGCCTGCCACAAAAAACACTCCCCCACCGCATACTGAACAAAAACAATCCCATCAACCACCAGGGATGCAGGGAGACAGCCAGGAGATTTGGTTGTTTTCACATCCTGCTTGATATTTGATTGTATGGGGATTATTAATTAAACCCAATAAAACAGTCCCCCTCCCGCTCAGGCAACCCTTGGAGACATCTGATGAGCAAAAGCCCATCTTGCAAGTCTCATGGCATATAGAGCAATAGGTATAATTATTATAGGCCTTTGACAAAACAACTAGGCCAGATGCTACCTTAATGCCGTTCACCTGGGTGTAACGAAGTACAGTCGGCACCCTTTCTGTTTTTTTGGGTGTATAATAATCGGGGAAGTTACTGTACTAGTAATGCAGAATAAAAAGAATGTTTATTTGAGAAAAGCTAACACACACTGATGAGGCAGCAGGACCTCATACAAATATTCCAATATTCTGTGGTCATGTACGAAAGCAGGGCACCTGAACGCCAATGACTCAGCACTGCCATTCAAGCCTTGTCTGAGAGACAGCAATCAGAGATAGGGGTAATGATGAACTGTTACATAATTGGGGAGAGAGGAATGAGGAGGATTTTTATAGCCTTTAAAAATAGTCTTTGACAAAAAGCACATTTCCAGACAGAAAAATGAAGGCAATACGAGACACAGCAATTCAACTTTGGTACTATTGCCAGGGGGGAGAAGCTCTAAACCTCCTTTCCTTACTTTGATCATTCAATGGCTGTGAATGTGTGTGTATATGAGGGTGAGTGGAAAGAGAGAGAGAGAGAGAGAGAGAGAGAGAGAGAGAGAGCTAAGTAGGAAAAGCTGGAAGGATTCTGATATAGCACAGCTAAAAATACACACTGTTTTTTAAGTATACTGTACTTCAACTGTAACAGTTAGTCTGGGTAACAGACACTATTGCCGTTATAGCCCATCTTGTTTCCTACTTGGAGGTCTCCTACAACAAGCACAATGATAACTGTTAATGACAGTGATTCTCTTAGGGGCATCCCACCTGTCTTTGTCTTTAAGAAAAATGGTCTTTACATCAAGTTCAGGCAATCTAATCAGGGACAGGTCATGGCACAGGTTGAGCTCCTTAACTGTACTGTTGACAGCGTGGCTTTTATTTTCTAATGGAAACATCTGGTCTGTTTTGTAGCTAAACGTTTTCAGAATAAGGGTCAAATAAAAGGGTGTCTTGTTTAAGACTCTGGGGGCACCCTGCTGCACATGTGGGCTAATTCCTGTGAAAATAGATGTCATTTTCAAAGAAAAAGCCAGATATTGGCAAGAAAAGCAGATAAATTATAAAACATGCTATTGTAATAATCATGCCTATTACTCCTGTACCTTTGACTGGGAAAAAATTTAGTTAGCAACAAGCTACAACAATGAAAGATTGTCCTTCCCATAAGATTAATGGCATTTTAACACAACAAAAATGAACTGGCACACATTTGCACGAATCACATGTGTACACTTCCTAAGAAACAACATTTGAACGTAAAAGCATTTTAATAGGGTTATTTTATACTGCAGTGGAGCCTAGAAGTGGCTAACCAGCCCCTAGCTGGCAGGTTATTTGTGATATTTACCACCCTGACAACACACAAATTACTTCGACGACATAGAAAAACACATGTGTTTTAATGTCATACTTATATTCCATTAAAATTTAGCATTTTAAGCACTTAATCTTATTTGGCTTTGTATAAATGAAAGGCCTCTCCATGGTGGCTAACAGTAGCCAGGTTAGCTTAGCAACCAGGCCTAGTGTTTAAAATGCTGTTCCGAAAAAACAGAGAAAGAAACTCTTTTTTTTAACTCACTTTTTGTTGCAGTCGAGCAAAATGCCAGTGTAATTCCTCTCCCGGTATGTGAGAGTCACCACCAGCGTGTCGTTGATTATCTGGTCGATGGTGACTGGGATCCGGGAGCCGGCCCGCAGCTCCTCCGCCACGGCCTCCATGCTCCCCGAGTCGAGGTGTCCGGCGTGTCCGGCTTGGCGCTGCTCGGTCCCGGCCGCCGGAGGCGCTCGCGTCGGCCTCAGCTCCTGCTCCCCTTCTCCCAGCCAAGCACGGGAGGGCTACACAGGGGCACGGAATGACGCCATCAGCCCCACCGGGGCAATTACAGCACATCCAGGAGCAGTGACATCACAAAGAAAGACGAAGCGAAGAGCACTGAAAACCCATTCACATTCTGCCAGCTCCTGTTCCACCCAGCGGTGTTTCTCTGCACATGTTTACACCGAGCACTAAACGCCTTCCAGTTGTCAGCTGCTACCCTTCCATTCGCAAGCAGTTTCAGATCTCCACGTATCCCAGCACTGCACCTCCATTCACCCACTTTCAGGATTTAGAGTGAGATTCCTTATAATAAAGCACACGACGCCCACTGTAACATGGCTTGTTCAGTTCCTATTATCAGTGGATCTTCATAAACACTAACGTTCAACCTAAATAACAATACAGGGACAATCGCAGCACATCCAGGAGCAGTGACATCCCAAAGGACGTTCTGCCACCTGCAATCATACACTTTCAGGGTTTACTGTGAGATTTCCTTATAATAAAGCACATGATACAGGCTGTAACGTGATTTATACAGTTCCGATGATCACTGGCTCTTCCGAAACACTAATATCCCACCTATACAGGACCAAAACAGTTTTAACCATTTGCTGATGGCCAAGGTGCTCCTGTCCAAGATCGTGATATTTGCTATAAGCAAGGCCAATACACTTCATTAATACTGTACACGTGTCCCTGCAGGTGAGATATCCAACATATATAAATGTAACTTGTCCATTTGTCACATGTGAACACACCACAGCACAGTGTGAACAGCACGAAATTCGTTCAAATTCGTGCATTTAACCCATTCACCAAGTGAAGCAGTGGGCAGGCAGGAACACAGCGCCTGGGGAGCAGTGTGTGGGGGCGGTATTTTGCTCAATGGTACCTCAGTAGTACTTAGCAGTTCGTCTTTCTGATCGCATGGGGTAACTCCCTAACCACCAGACAAAATTAAGCACATGCTTGAGCAGTGACATCATGAAGAAAGACGAAAGTGAAATACAATGTTGCGGGTGAAATGTCCAACCTATATAACAATACAGGACCAAAATACAGTTTTAACCGTTTGCCGCTGGCCAAGGTGTGACCTGTCCATGACCTTTGCTATAAGGTAATATTACACATATGAAAGCCTCTAGAACATTTGAATGTGCTCACTGAAGGTTAAACAATGCACTGGATCACAAGTTGTTGTTGTTGTTGTTTTTTTTTTTCAAATAACAGCCTAGGTAGGCCTCGACTTTAAAATGGCTGCCTCCAAAATCAGGGTTTTATTCAGTGGGTTCTTAAAGGATCCTGGATTATAATGGAAAACGCGCCACACTGTGGTCAGATGGAAAACACCTTTATGAGGGTTGGATGGCAGACAATTGATAGCGTGTGTAAACAAGTTCAGCTTCCAGTATTAAACCTGCAAAGTTAAATACACAAGAACAGACAGCATTGTGGTGCTTTGTGATGCTGAAGGCTGTCAGTAGCAGTGCTGGAGGCCTGTTATTTCTCATAAAACCTCGGAATGCTCTCCCCAGTGAAGGCAGTGAATCGATACTCCAGATCCCGCACCCCTCTTTTTTCTGCAAGCTCCAGCTGCAGCTGTTTTATCTGTTTCACAAAGAGTACATGAGAAACTCTTCAAACACACATTCGTGAAAAAATGTCATTATTACTGCCCAAGTCCAAGGTTAAAATCATAAAAATAGGAATTTCTACAAATGTGCACATATTTTCTTTATTGCTTAGCTCTTCTTTTGTCTAATGCAGTCTGTCTCTACATGCATTTGAACTGGTCAGATAGCTTCACAGTTCACAGCTCAGGTTCTTGCCTTCTCTATCTCCTCTGCTGCTGCCTGCACCTCCTCTCTGGGTGGTCCTCGGGACCTCCTGCGTCTTTCTTGCATCATCTGAACATGACTCCTTATGCGCTGCTCCAGCTCTCGGTCACGCACCGCTCTTGGGACATACACACCACAGCACAGTTCAACACACACCTCACTGACTGCACATGTCCTGCAGACCTCAGTGGCATTTTAGGTCTACAATTCAGAGATCTAATTATTTCATTACTTGAATGAATTAATTTCAGTTTATTTCAGAGTGTATTTTTAAAACTCTGAAACAGGCTAAAAAAAGAATCTTAATACAGCAATGCAAAGTTAATTGTAATTTATAGTCCTGAACACAAGAGGTCAGCATTTTACAACCCATTTCCAGTTAACGGCCCTGAAATCCACACACATGCAGTTTGTGGATTTGCTGTGCATTATTAGGACATAATAATGCACAGCATTGCTTAGATTTTCTATGCAGTGTTCAGGGAAGGGGACATTTAGTGAACTTTTACATGTTTGAGAAAAGGAATGCAGGTTTACACAAGTTCATTAGCGGTTTAATATCCCTGTCATAAGAGCAAATTGTTGTCTCTTTGTAGCATAAGATGGCACCCAGTCAGGGACGTAGCACCAAATTCTGGGCCCTATGCACAAGCAGTGGCCATGGGCCCCGTAAACTCAAGGTTCACAACTATCTACAAAT